>JAPWDM010000001.1:88298075-88585575 GCA_035578155.1 Brachynemurus nebulosus | reverse complement strand
AATAATGTATAATTCTAATTTCATTTATTAATAAATATTTTTTATTACTGTACTTAAAAGCTTTTTTTTTATTTTATATTTACCTCTAAATATACTTTCCACATCCAATTTATCCTATTAATTATCCATACAATATATTCTTTATATTCAGAAGTTTTAAATGTTGTATAATAATATAAAAATAATACTTTATATTTCTTAATATATTTGTTAGTGAATAAAGGGTAAATAATATATAATAAAACATTATTTTTAATTTTATAATTTTTATTTTGAAAATAATATCTACATAATTAAAAAATTTTATTATTCAATTTTTATTTATAATATATATTTAAGTTTTTATATTTATATTTATCGTTGCTCAAATTACCTCGTACAAATTTCATTGCCCAAATAACCCCGGTCTACCGTATACAATTTTTATTTATAATATATATTTAAGTTTTTATATTTATATTTATCGTTGCTCAAATTACCTCGTACACATTTCATTGCCCAAATGACCCCGGTCTACCCTACCTAGTAGTTGAATGTACGGAATTGTTGTACGTGAAAATTGCAGATAATAATTTTTGTTCGGGTGCCATTTCTCTATTTTTGGGATCTTTATGGATAATTCTGTAGATTTCTAACAGTGTTGAGTGAAATCGCTCGATGGGTGAATTTGAATTTGAACTTCGTATCGAAGTAGTGTGCAAATTTATGTTATAGTTATCACAAAATTGACGAAATCGAATAGAATCGAATCCTTTTTCAGAATCTACAACTAGTGTTGTAGGTTTTCCATATGTGGCTATAAATTTTGAAAATGCTTCTATTAGGTGTATGCTATTTCTACTAAGAAGAATGTATCCTTGTGCAAATTTAGAAAATTTATCAATTATAGTAAATATTACAAGTTTATCGATATAAAATATATCTGCATGTGCGATTTCAAGTGGACGGACTGGTATATGGGTTAACTGAAATTTTTGTTTTGGGGGTCTCCTATCATATTTATTTTCTTGACATGTTTTACAATTATTAATGTAATAAGTTATTTTGCTTTTTAAATTTTGAAAATAGTAATCTCGTTTTAAGTGAGCCAAAGTTTCATTAATTCCACGGTGGTTACTAGTCTGGTGATAATCTGAAATTATGCGGTCTTGTTGTTCGTCATCTTCAGTATATTCTAATAATTTTGTACATCTTATAATTTTGAATTGTCTACCATGAAAAAAGTATTGGTGATAAATTTCTTGTACTTTATTAAACAAATCGTCATCGGGGCAGTATATAGCTGTGCGTTTTTTCGGTGGTAAGAACTGTCTAAATATTTCAATTAAAATTTCGTCAGTATAATTTGGACCTTGAAAAGTTTAACTACGTTTCGTTTTAAACAAAATTTTTAATTTTCGGCTTGTCGTTTTTAGTTCTGGGTTAATGAGGAGAATGACTTGTTGAGCGAAATCATTTAAGGGATTTTCAGAGATTGGAATAAATAATGTATCGTCATCGTCAGCACTATTTACAGTACTGTCTTCGTCATTGCTGTTATTTGTTCGAGTAGAAGTATGTCGTGTTACATGGGTTGAAGTATTACTACTAGTTTCGTGTGAGTTAATTTCTGGAATAATAACGCGTTAAAGAGCATCAGCATTTGTATTACTCTTGCCTGATTTATGTATGATGGTATAGTCTAATTCCTTAAGTTTGAGGCGCCACCGAACCAGTTTACTATTCGGTTCCTTTAATAACATAAGCCACGTAAGAGGTTTGTGGTCTGTTATAATTTTAAATTTGCGGCCAAATAGATACGGACGGAAGTATTTTGTAGCCCACACAATAGCCAGAAGTTCTTTCTCTATTGTGCTGTAATTTTGTTCACTCTTAGTGAGTGTACGGCTGGCATAACAGATTGGGCGATCCTTGCCGATAGGTCCTTGCGAAAGTATCGCGCCTATAGCACAATTACTAGCGTCTATTGTCAAGTTAAATTCTTTATTAAAATCAGGATATGCGAGTACTGGCTCATCAGTGAGTAATTTTTTGCATAGTTCAAAAGTCTTAATATATTCCGGGGTTAGCAAATTTATTACCAAAAGAAATATATTTCCTCTTCTTTTCTTAAACATTGGGTTAAAGGCTTAGTAATTTTCGCGAAATCCTTAATGAATTTACGATAGTACCTTAGTAAACCGAGAAAGCTCTTAATTTCTTTTGGTAATGGAAAATTTGTAATGGCTTTGATCTTATCCGGATTTGGTTTCACACCTTCTGAAGAGACTATGTGTCCAAGGAAAGCGACCTCTTTATGTAAAAATTCACTTTTATCAAGTTGTACTTTAAGATTTGCTTTTCTAAGTTTTTCAAAGACTCTACGTAAATTTACAATATGTTCGTCTAACGATGTGGAGAAAACTATGATGTCGTCCATATATACTAGACAAACAATGCCTTGTAGTTTTCGCAAAACGTTGTCCATAACCCTTTGAAAGGTGGACGGGGCGTTTTTTAGGCCAAAAGGCATTCGCAAATATTCGTAGTGGCCATTCTCGACGCTAAAGGCTGTTTTCGGAATATCTTTAGGATGAAGTTCAATTTGATGAAACCCGCTGGCCAAGTCAAGGGTAGTAAAATACATACATTTGCCAAGTTTGTCAAGAATATCAGTGATGTTTGGTAATGGGTATTTGTCGTCGACTGTCTTTTCGTTTAGGCGTCTATAATCAACTACAAGTCTCCATTTTTTCTTTCCATTTGCGTCGGCTTTTTTGGGGACAATCCAAATGGGGATGACCAAGGAGAATAGCTTGGTCGAATTATATCTTGTTTTAATAATTGGTCAATTTGTCTCCTAACCTCCTCTTTATGAATTTGTGGATAGCGATACGATTTTGTGTGTATAGGAATGTCGTCTTTAGTAATGATATGGTGTTTGATTTCATTCGTAAAAGTTAGGTCTTGTCCTTCGCGATAGAAAATATCGTCAAACTGTTTACAAAGGTTAATAATTTTGGACCGTTCTTCTCTATTTAAATGATCGACTCGAATTAAATTGTCGATGCTATCACAAAAGCTACTTGTTTGTGAATTAATTTGGTTTTCCCTAAATTGAACTAATTCCTGATTTAGAATTTCTGCCTTAATCGGTTGTTCTATAAAAAGAATTTGTTTATCGTTTGTTAAATTTATGACTGTACAAATGAAGTGCCAGTCGTTTGCTTTATAGATACCTTCGGGTATCAGAAGTTTATTGTCAATGAAAATATTTTTTAAAATAAATTCTCCTGATTGGATATCGACCGGTAATTTAACTATCATTTTTGAAAAAGGTTGCAATATAAATTTTCCTGACATAAAATTCGGTTTTGATAATAATTTTAATGTAGCCGTTTTTTGTTTTTAAAATTTGATTAACAACATCAATCTTTGCCTTAATCTTTTTCCATATTGATGGAATTGAAAAATTAGGAAATCAATCGTATCGTTTGGTTGTCTAAATTCTTTAAACATAGGTAAAGTTATTTTTTTCTTTAAGTGATAGGTGTTCAATACTGCTTTGATTTCTATTGGTGTAATTTCTTCGCAATAATTTAGGTCTACATGATCAATAAGGAATTTTAGGTACTTGCCGGATGGGGATCGAATATGTACATAAGGAAGTGTGTTGCCGTGAGTGTTCAGGTCTAGGTAACCAAATTGTGGTCCCAGGTTGATTGAAAATTTGAATCGTCTAGTTCGTATACGGAACTGACAACGGACATAGGATTCGTATTGTTTTCGTTGTCTTGTTCGTCATATACGTCGATATTTTTAGTAGTATCAGTGTTTGCAGTTTCAAAATCGTCTAAATTTTGGAAATTTTGTTGTTCGTTATTATGTAATTCTTCACTAACAAAAGTTGGTTTAGACATAGGGGCGAATACACGATTACTATTAGAATTATATTGCTGTGTTCGTGGTTGTGCCCTAATACTTAATCTATTACTTCCTATCTCCATAGGTTCAGGTTTATATCGCGTTAATTGTTGCAGAGGGGATTGTTGTGGTGAATTTGTTGTCGGTTTAAACGTAAATTGTCTTTGTACCATTTGTGGTCTATAGTTCGTTTGTTACTAGATAGCACGATGTGTTACTAGAATTGTTATGCTGAACCATTGGTTTCGGTTTATTAACTACGTTTGGGGTTTGCGATTTGGTATAGTAAATATTTTGCTCTTTTATACAAAAGCTGAAGGCTTCAGATAATGTGCTTGGTTTCATTGCGCGAATAGTGGATCCTAAAGGTTCCCTTAATCTCGATAGGAAAACATTCAAACACATTTCACTATATAAACTTAGTTTGAAAGTTCGAACATCTCCATTGTTTTCATGTATTTTAACATGATTTGATATTGTCGATAAAATTTCTATTATGCTACTGTAGAATGTCTTAACAGTTTGACATAACCTTGTCTAAGGTTATGTAAATCTTTAATTAGATTGGTTTCGTTTCTCTTGTCCGAATAATTACTAATTAAATTATTTTTGATTTGGACCCAATCGATAGACGTCCCATACATATTAAGTATTTCATTAGCCTGTTTAGTGATTTTATTTCTAATAGCTCTAAGGGGAAGTCTGCCATAGCTAGTTAACATCAGGAATGAGACTTAAAATTTCTTCTACATTGTTTATAAAATCATACAGTAAGCGTGTATTACCATCGAAGGTTGGCAAATCTTTAATGGCATCTGGGATTCTTAATGCATTAAAGACTTCACTAGGCGTTGCCATTGTTAAATTATTTGAAATATTATTTGTATTATTTAGATTAATTGTGTTTTCGTTTAAATTAATTGGATTAAGATTTTCAAAATTTGCGTAAAAATTATTTAAAGAATTACTTTATTCAACACTATTCCCGTATTCTGCGGCGTTACTAGTGTTGGGGTAGTTTTGGGTTTCAACACCGTTCCCGTTTACTGCGGCGTCAAAGGTGTTGGGAGAAGAGTTTCGCTTATAAGGAATTGCCCGTAGTAAGGATAATTTGGGTTTGGTATTAGGCATTAAATTTCCAATGAATAACAATTGAAACAAAAATCGACTTACGTGAACAGCCAGAATGCGACCATAGTACGAATGGTTGTAGCAGCTCCACTGGATGATGTGCCCTCACCGTAGTTTTGCGTTGCAGTTGCTAGTTCCTTGTATGATTCAAGTCCAACAGCTGTAGGTTCACGAAGATCTGCTAGTGTCCGTGTTCCCGTGAGGAGAAACCCTCGAAAGCCAAATAAACCGTTTAGCTCCGGCAAATGTTTCGATATGCCCTCGAACCACTTGTCCGCAAGTTTAACCACTTTTCACGAAAACGCGTTACAGATCCGAACAACTGCGCCAGTTATGTTCACTCGTTCGCAAGGTTGATTAAAAAATAAATTTTATTTTTCGTTTTATTACAATATTTATTATAAAATATTTAATTGTTACAAATTTCAATAGTAGAAACCTCACGTCTAGCGAACTTTGAAATTGAATTAAATAATAGCGAAACTAAACTCATTGAAATTGACTTGAATGCTTGTATTTATACTATTTCGTTATATTCTAGAAAAGTGCATTTATCTGACTAAGAAATGAGGCTTCTATTAATAATTGTTAGAAGTAAAAAGTTAAAAGCTGATATAAGCTGTAATTGATATTATAAAGTGTTTACATAAGCATATGATTGAAATATGATATATATGTGAATGGTATGCGAAGAATGTTGAGTAATTGATACATATTAGATAAAATATTATATAGGGTGTCCATAAGTTGTGTCCATTACTATATATATATATATATATATATATATATATATATATATATATATATATATATATATATATATTCCCGCTACCTTTTAATATGTGTAGGGCTCCCCTATGGAAGTTAAGAGCTGAAATTTGGTAAGTGGGGCTCATTTCCGATGCACCTGATCATGGTTCTGAGACTAGATAACTAAGGTGAACTTCAAGATTTCACATCCAGATGTCGTTATTAACCCCTTGACGGTTGGTCGCATAGATTATATCATAGTAGTTTATTCTTACTCCCGCCAGGGTAGCGATTCTTGAAAAGTGAATTAAAGTGAAGTGGAATGGAATAGCTGAGAACGGAACCAACGGAAATATGTATATTTTTATAAGTTGGTAGGTGTACATTATTGTGATAATAGGTACTCTATCGACGAAATTGATTACTAATAAGAGGAGGTATTATTTATGGTACACAATTTTCATTTCCGGTTACATATTATGTGGAATTTTAAAAATGAATTTTATAAACATTCATCATTTTATTGCCATCTTTCACTTTTTTTCTTGTATTTTAATTATTTTTTATCTTTTATCAATTTTCTTAATTTAAATTATATTATATTTTATGGATATATTGTGATATATTTTCCTTTTTATAATAGTAGTTAATAGTAGAAATAAAATTTCGACATAACCTTGTTTTGTAGTAGTAGCGTTTGTTTTTATTAATTTTATTTAGTTTTTAATTATTATTTTTTTTTTAAACCAAAAAAGAATTTTGCGCTTCGATGAGGCAAATTTAAGAATATTAGGAAAAAATATTTTGATGATTAAGAAATTTTTTTTGTTTTAATGCTAATTTATATGTCAAAATGTTTAAATAATATATACATATAATGATAACTTATTATTGCCAAAAGATACAGCTAAGGAAATTTTATATTCGCAAAGAGCATTTAAAGAGCAATTTTTTAAGCTACACACGTTAATTTAGAAGTAGATTTAAAAAAGAAAAAAAAATTGTCACGGCGCCAACGTCGCGTAGCTTCTGTCATTACGATGAATGTAGCATTGATTGCTGTCTTTACTGACGTTATGTGAATTCACAATTCTTTCAAACATTATGGTTCTTGTCTTTGCAGACGTTATGAATTGAACTGTTTCTTTACCAATGTAAAGACCTACGCGACGTTGGCGCCTCGAAAATTTTCTTTCGCCCCATCGAAGCGCGAAATTCTATATTAATTATATAATTAGAAAGAAAAAAATTAAAAACATCAAAAAAGAAAAACAATTTCGCGGCGCTAACTTCATTTAGCTAATGTAAGATAATGTTTAAGCAATAAAATTAAAAAATATTATTATAGCACGCTCAAGAAGAAACCGGCTTGAAATATTTTTGGCTATAATAATACAAATTTTTATAATATTTATGACATATTTCCTTCTTTGTCTTAGTACTCAGTGGGCCATAATTACAAAAAAAAGAAAATAATAACAATTAAAAACCAAATAAAATTACTTAATAAACAAAAACAAACGCTACTACTACAAAACAAGGTTATGTCGAAATTTTATATCTACTACTAACTACTATTAAAAAGGAAAATAGGTGTATCATAATATATCCATAAAATATGACATAAATTAAATAAAAAAAATTAATAAAAGATAAAAAATAATTAAAATACAAGAAAAAAAGTGAAAGATGGCAATAAAATGATGAATGTTTATAAAATTCATTTTTAAAATTCCATATAATATGTAACCGGAAATGAAAATTGTGTACCATAAATAATACCTCCTCTTATTGGTAATCAATTTCGTCGATAGAGTACCCATTATCACAATAATGTACACCTACCAACTTATAAAAATATACATATTTCCGTTGGTTCCGTTCTCAGCTATTCCATTCCACTTCACTTTAATTCACTTTTCAAGAATCGCTACCCAGATGTCTCTAACACATCAGGCGTATCTACGCGCCCATATTATGAACATCTCTCCTCATATCGTTACAATATACTTATTGTGTCGTGTGTAAGAATATTTTATCGAATCGGGAGCGTAGCGATATTGTACCGAGAGCGGAGTGTTAATGTAAATCGGGCTTTAAATTAATTATTTAAATTAATTTGATTTTATTATGCAAAAATATTAAAAACTTATAGAGTCCCTATAATAAATAGAGTCGTGACATGTCATCCATTTTCTGTCCAAAACAGAGCAGGAAGCTTAAAAAATTAATTATCACATGTTTGAGTACATAATTATTATTAAGTTATGAATTAATGAACAATTAAAAATTTTTAATTTAATTATTCTCTCTAGGTTAATCTAAGTGATTATTTTTAATATTTAATTTATTTCTAATGTGTTTTATTTTATGCAAACTGTGGACAGAAAATGCCGGAATCAATTAGCGTTCAGCACACATGTCACGACTCTATTTATTATAGGGACTCTAAAAACTTAAAACTAATCTCGACATCTATGCTCCAAAATCTGAATTACTCCCCTTTGTATGATAGAGAATGATAATGAAAAAAGTTCTTCTCTTGGATGTAATAGAAATGTAACCGACCAAAATACTGTCGGTTGAAGTAGTCTCAAATGCATATGCGTATTTTTACCGCCTAATTGATAAATTAAGGAAAAATTAAAAAGTAAACTTGGGTAACAAAATTTTTTTTCTTCATTTATATTTTTAATTATTATTAATCGGTTGCCCCCGTTGATATCTTGATCGTTGATATTTCAACAATTCTTCGATTAAATTAACGGTTTGGCTGTAATAAAAATGGCAACTCTCGAAAAACTCATACTGTATGTATGAAGGATAAAAGGCGTATGTCGAGTAGGTATTATGCGGCCCATACACGTTTCAACTTGTACTACCTAGTTGTACTACAAGTTAAACTGTTTGCCATACACTATTAAACTATTCATTCGACTTGTCCAACTTTAGTTATTCACAATTTTTGAAAAAGAGAACTTCGTTAAAATTATGGATAAAATTCTTGCTTTAGCAGTAATTGCAGAAGTTAGTAAAGAAAGCTTGAGTAAACGAAAAAAAAGAAAGTGGAGCAAAGGGTGGTTGGGAAAAAAGTTTTCTAATGAAAAACTATTAAAAAAAATTAGGGAATGTGAACCAGACGATTATAAACATTATATGCGAATGAACGAATAAATTTTTAATGATATTTTAGTAAAAATAACACCTTTAATAAGCAAAGAAGATACATTTATGCGTGATGCAATTTCTGCAAAAACACGCCTGGAAATTACATTAAGGTTTCTTGCAACGTGAAATTCTTTTGAAAATTTAAAATTTTCAAGTGCGGTATCACCGCAAGCTATTGGAAATTACAAACAAAATCAAATATTTAAACTTTCCAATTGTTACCGCTGCAAATATTTTGTTGATTACATCCTTTACACCATATATGTACTGTTTTGTTGTTCAACTACCCCACACACAGTACAACATGTTCATAGACCATTTGCTCCGCCCACGTAAAATTAAAATATTTTGATTTTACTTCAACCGTTTATGCAACCATCAAAATAGTTGACCAACTGCCCCACACACGATTCAACATGTTGTACAACTCAAACAAGTTGTACAACAAGTTGAACCGTGTATGGGCCGCATTACATACAATAAAAACCAAACGCGCGGATTTTCAAACAGCCTTACCTTTCATGTGCTAGCAAATATTTTTTTTATGCTATTTCTAGTCCCCTCAATACGTGACGCCCTAAGCAATTGCTTAATTTGCTTATAGGCTAACCCGGCACTGGTTGTGACGTATGACACACACATAAGCATACATTCCGTGTACGAGATTTATGTAGTAACATGTGCGTTTGGAATGGGAGAGAAATTTTACGTCATCTTTCTGCCACAGTGATCTTTCTGGTATAAAGATACGTAGTTGGATTATGTATTATGTGTTTTCTACGAACACTTGAGGGGTGCCAAATCATAATGTTGTAAGTGCCAAAAAAATAAGTTTTCAGTAAAAACAAAAAACCGTTTTGAGAAATAATAAATGAATTAATGTATATGTTACGCTCAAAGATCGAAATCGCTCACTGAGCAAAAAAAGAACGACCACAACGCGTTGTGGCCACTTACAATCATCCACAACGCGAAATTCGTGTTTTGGCACTTGTAAAAACAGCCACAACGCGTTATGGCTAACTCAAAAAGACCAAAACGCGAAATTCGTGTCGTGGCTTTCATAAGATTTGACCACAACGCGATGTGGTCATTTAAAAAAGCCACAACGCGTTCTGCATGGTTATTTGATGCAATCGTGGTACGACGGACAGGTTGTTATTTGTCAACTGGCGCATTGCAACTAAATACTGTTGAATTTGTATTAATTGTTGACTGTTATTTCCAAGTGTGAAAGAATATTAGTGCACTAATCATAGCCAATAAAAAGAATATATTTTATGATAATTTGAATTAGTTTATGAAGACAAATACCGATCGCAGTTTTTTCATTGATAACGAACGATACGTAACGTTACTTCCAGAAACAAAAGAGACTCTCAAAACAGCATCTCCGTCTTAAACGATATAATCTCTTACAAATTAGTGACATTGAAAAATTGACTGAATATGGATCTGACAGTATTTACGATTCAAAAATCCGTTACTTTTATAGGGCTGATGAGCTCTTCGACATTTTTGAAAAAGCACATACTTACATCGGACACAAACGAACACAAGGTGTTTTTTTATTTTTTATTTTTTTATTTTTTACAATAATTATTGACACTGCCCAGTAACTTGAAACTGCAGCAGAACTTTTTACTTACATTTTCTTTAAATGCTACTATGCTGAAATTCATTTAATTAAACAATGGGCCAATTCGTATCGGTGAAAGCCAAAGCCGCTTACTCTTATTTTTAATCATTTTGCCCTTGTTTTGAAGTGCACTTGACTTGCTTTTGATATATTTGCATATTCCTGTCTTACTTTCCATGTTCTAGAGAGAAGAGTCAAGTATTGGCGTTCGGTATGCATCGTATACTGTATACGATGAATATCGAATGCCGAACGCTAGTACTTGACCCTTCTCTCTAGAACATGTAAAGTGAGACAGGAATATGCAAATATATCAAAAGCAAGCCAAGTGCACTTCAAAACAAGAGCAAAGTGATTCAAAATAAGAGCAAGCGGCTTTGGCATACACCGATACGAATTGGCCCAATGAGTCACCCGTTGTTTGATTTTAAAAATTTAAATTATAACCCTAATGTTTGTTAATTAAGTTTTTAATAAAAAAGTTAATTAAAAAAATTTAAAAAAAAATACCGACTGGGCAATAAGCAAACTAAAATGATAGAAATGAGATGAAATAGAGAAATACCCCTATCGCAGCATCCTGAATAACATAGCAAATTTCCGTTTACAAAAGTACGTTTTTTTCGGAAACTAGTTGATATTGGGATCTGTCCAAAAGGAGGAGCTTCAGAAAAATGGCTGACAAAAAAGTGCATTAACATTAGTTTTATATATAGTAACCAGTGCTATATTAAGAAAAAATGATAAATATTAGAACTGCTTGTATTTGGGTTGACACAAGTCCAAAGCAAAGAGATTTTGTTGAAGGAGACAAAATTTTACATCTGTAAAACAGTTAAAATGTGGTAAAAATATGAAAAAATGGATGAATGAATTGATGAATGTTACAATTTAGAGTATACAAACGTCAAATTTAAATAGCAAACGTCATAAAATAACTAGAGAATTGTAAATGAATGGAAAAATCAAATCAATTGTATGTATTTTCAGATCTACAAAATTCAGCTCATAAATGACATTTCAACAAATGCACTTTAAGAACAGTGTGATTTTTCAACACTGATGTCATACCGCCACTCGACAGATCCTAACAGAATAATTGGAAATAGAAAAAACTTTCTTTATGTGATTCTTCCGCCTCATTCCAATGGTGTTAGCAACAAATTTTTTTCACTAATGACATTCATTTTTTTCAAAAATGACATTCCCTAAGTTTATATATATATATATATATATATATATATATATATATATATATATATATATATATATATATATATATATATATATATATATATATATATATATAGGGTGTTAGTGAATAGCTCCTGGCAGTCTGTGACAATAGGGTTATATTTATGAAATTTCTCCCTCCTGCCAGACATGATACTGTCCCCATCCTAATGGCGGACTGTAACATCGACCACGAGGACCCTTCCATCCTTTTTAACTAGGATGCCCGGTTTGAGGACAGAATCCGTCTGCATTCGGGGTTCCTTAACAATTGTCACATCACTGTTCTTACTAATTTTGTCCACGATTATGTTAACTATTTCATCGTTCCGGCGGATGCGCGCTTCCTTCGTGGCCGTACATTGGCCCAAAACATGCCCCAAAGTTTTGGAAAGCGACCTGCACTGTCGACATGTTGCATCCGCCTGGGGGTTGATCCTTTGTAGTGCCACTCTCGTTGGTGCTGTATTTGTTCTTAGTTTTAGGGCACTACAATACCTGCCGGGCTTTAATAACTTTGGATCATACATGAAAGCATTGGATAACGGATCATCGAGGTGAGCATGAACTCCTCTCCCCTGGGTTTTGCTTTCCCCCCATTTAGCCACTTCTAGCTTCTTAAGTCGACGCTTATGCCTCCGCACTTCGGGGAAAGAAACCGGCCAAGGCAACCGAAGTGCATTTGATAATTTACGCAACTTGCCCTCCAAGTTAGTGGAAGCAATAAGCGCCTTTATAACAGGGTCTTCACTCTTCATGAATTTTATACCATGTCCCAAAGTTATCGTGGCTACAAGATTTTCTAACTTTGGGAAACCTAGTCCTCGGTCCCTCTTGCCGGCATAAATGAACCCATCAGTTGTACTTAGAGGGAGGTGCAGGATTTCTTTCACCGCAACACGTAGGTCCCTATCGATCTCTCTTAAAAGTGTTGCGGGCGCCACACCCAAGATAAGCGTGAACAAATAGTGGGGGACTAGGTGCGTAGTGAGCAAATCGACTTTTTGGTGAGATTTGAGAGCTAGTCGCTTAACTCTCGCAAGGCAGTCTCTAATATTTTGTTTGACCTCACCCATCTCTATACTCCGCCAAGGAGATATACTGACCCCTAGATATGTTATTATGGATTCCGGCCCTGTATACGGAATCCACTCACCACTAGACAGCGACATGTCGGGATCCTGAATATACCATGCCTCTCTCGTCGGGAAAACTTTACATTGATTGGATTGAATTTCCATATTTAAATATTTAAAATATTGTTCCGTCTCCGACAAGAGTTTCCGTGCCTGAGGTGAACTGTCCGCCAAAAGAATTAAATCATCGGCGAACGCTAGGCAGGAGAGACTGCTGCCTTCAGCCAGGGTATATCCCGACATTTGTTCAAGTGCGAGGAGAAGCGGTTCGGTAACAAGATTATATAGTAGCGGGGATAGTGCCTGACTCATAACTTCGTTAAGGAGGTGCACATTGTTAAAAATACCAGACTCGAGGACAAAGCCTTTTTGTCTGGTAGTAAAATTTACCACCTCTGATAGCTGCTTGTTGATAATTCCCCAATATGTGCGCACGAAAATACCTGAGATGGTGATAGGTCTATAACTACTTATATTTTGGGGATCTTTACCCTCTTTTAGCAGCAGGGTGGTTCTATTAGCTTGCCAAGCTTTTGGAAACGTTTGTGTAGCAGTCACTATATTAAATAACTTCGTCAGGACTTGAACGGCAGCCGGTTTATTAATATCTTTCTTAGTTAGGCCATCAATACCAGCTGCCGAGTCTCCCTTTATGCGGGCAATGCGACCTCTCATTTCTTCAACTGTGATCCGGGGGAGGGAGTCGCTGAGAGCTATGCTGTTTTCATTACTTTGACCCAAATACAGACTTTTATTTGGGTGTGGCTCGCCCCAGATTTTATCGTAATATTGTTTAACATCAACTGCAGAGAGGGAAATAGAACTACAGTCAATGTGGGAGACATTTTCGCGGATACATTTGGCGAGCCGGCCTGGATTTTTCTTGTAGAGATCTTGTGTTTTCGCGTATATATATCGTCTCTTAGCTCTCTTGCCCTTGCCTCTAATACGAGGTCTTTTGTCGCGCGACTTGGGATCGTCGGCGCCTAACGCAATTATAATATCGTCATAAACCGAGTCCAGCTCGGCTTGAATGTTAACATTAAGGTTCTCACTGAGAACTTGGCTGCCTAGACGGTCCAGTTGCTTGGGCCACTTCGATCAGACTCCTTTTCCACTCAACGGAGCCATCGTCAACGATCGCATGCTCAGGTGGCCGATCCTCTTCTTGTGTAACCACGACTAACGGGACCTCAACAGGCAGTCGTGGCCGGTCATCTATTACCACCGCTTGTAGCGGCAGGTCTTCTTCCGGAAGTGGGGCGTCAACTTCCGGAATGTCAGTGCGGTTGCGCTTTCCCGCCTGACTGCGTTCATAGGCCCGTTTATCCCGGACTTGCTTTGCAGTTCTCGTACCCAATACTTCGGAGATGCGCACCGCAATATTTTTATCTTCAGGGTACTGCTCTTCAATTTCTTTCATAATCTGCATCTCCTCTTCTGTCTACGACCCTGCTCTTGGTCTTTTTGCTGCAGGGACTTGGAGAACCGCACGTGCTGTGTTTCTTATGTCCGGGAGCTCGTGTCTCTGATGTTGTGTAAGTGCCCTGGGTGTCAAAAAAGCTCTATGGCAACTAGGACATTCATGTGGCAGATGTTGTTCTTGCCTTGGGCCAGGGCACTTGGGCCTATGTGTTTCCGCACCTCTTCTGGTTTTATACTCTTTATTACAGATTTCGCAAATGTATAAAATTGTCGAACCAGGATGATATTCATGTATATGTCTTTCTAAATCTTGAATTTTTCGAGGTGCAGAAACCGGGCCCTTCCGTCATGAGCGCATAGTTCACATATTGAAGAAAAATCTTGTCGGAAGGGCCATGGCACTCGAAATACCTTATTCTCGCCTTGGTCGTCGTTAGTGGTCTTCAAATTTTTCGGGGAACGCTGGAGACCGTCAGGTTCTCCGTCCGAGGCTTCATCATTACTATTTGTGCCATTAAGAACAATATGACCTGGGCTGGCAACCCCGATCACTGAAGGTGTATTGCCTATCACCCGCCAACAGGTGATAGTTGCTCGACTCTCGCGACGGGGACGCCATACCTTAAGAGAGTCATAGTTACTCCCGCCGTTTACCCGCGCTTGCTTGAATTTCTTCACGTTGACATTCAGAGCACTGGGCAGAAATCACATTGCGTCAACACCCGTTGGGGCCATCGCAATGCTTTGTTTTAATTAGACAGTCGGATTCTCCTAGTCCGTGCCAGTTCTGAGTTAACCGTTAAATGGCGGCCGAAGAGAACATTTACGCATATATATTTTTCATTTTAATATAATATAATTAAATAAATAAAAATAAAAATATAAAAATTATATGATATATATGTTGAGTAAAGTCTCGCAGCAAGAAAGTTGCGTAGGTGGCTAAGGCACGGGACCGAGTTCGGATCCACAGAAGAACATATACCCAAAACTAATTCATTAATAGCATACAAGTAAATAATAATTTAAAAAATTTTCAATAATTACATAGATATGTAAAGTATTTTTCGAACAAATGAAAAAACTTTTAATGAAATTATTATAAATGAATCATATTTAGTTTTATTATATAAATAATACAGTCTTTGTATATAAAAATTTTAGCCATCATTTTACATAAATGATTATTATCAAATATATATTAAATCCCCAAATATTCATTTATTATACACATAATAACTAATTACTTAGAAAATTATGTAATTTATAAATTATTCTTATGGAGTACATATTAATACAATAACAAAAATAAAAAATCAGATTTTTATATATCAGTACTGTACCATACAATAATTAAATATAATTACAAATAAAATCGATTTTTCCAATGATTGTTCCATATAATACATAAATACACACATTATAATTATTTATTATTTTAATAAATAAAATTTACAAAACATATGGCAATGTGGCATGGCAATGTGTGCAACGTGAATTAAACGTTTACTATAAACAGACTCAATATGGTAATAGGGACAGACCAGCAAAACAGATAAATACACAAGCACCAAAACAAATTATAAGATATATACAAACACAACCATAACCCCAAATTCCATATACACCTAAGCAACATTTTAATCAAAATACCCAACCAGCACAGAATATATTCGAAAATCGCCCTAGACCACAATATGTACCGCAAAATCAGCGAAATTTCAATAATTTTAATCAACAATCGATTAGACATAACCCAAGTACGTCACAAAGTTCAGTCCGTCCACAACAACTACCACAAAGTCATCGGTTCATACCCGAACCAATGGATACTAGTTCAGGGAACACTAGACGCATTAATACAAACAATAATAATATGTTTAGACAGCTAGGACCACCAAGGGTAGTATCTAAAGAATTATTTAACACAGAAAATAATTATGACGAACAAGAATATGATGACGAGATGGCAAAACAATTAAACAACAGACTTGAATAACATAAATTATGTAGAGGATGAGGGTTTTCTGCCTACAGCCTCGAATCTGCCGGATACATGGAGTTAAATCTCCAGCAAACAAAAAACGGGACGTTACCTTATATATTAATTAGAAACGAACTACACATACTCAAGTTCCTCATTGATACCGGACCGGAAAATAACTTTATCGACCCTAAGCATACGGACAAAATGACGTTAATACCAACCGACATTGCAGTAAAAACTGCTTTAAACATACATAAAATCAATAGCAAAATTTGTGTACAATACCTAAAAGAATTGAACAACAAAGAACCGCTAGAATTCTTAGTGTTCAAATTTCACTATTTCTTTGACGGTATTATAGGTAACCAGACATTACGACAATTACAGACAAAAATAAATTACGACAATCATACCATACAGTTCGGTAATAAAGTAAATAGACTATTATAAACCGTGTATGACACCGCTAGTATTCACGCTTGAAGCACGCGAACAGCGATTAGTAGAAGTACCCACACTAGTTAAAAATGGTGACATATTAGTACCTAATATTAAGGTAAATCATCACGTACAAGCTGTTGATGGAATATATACAGAATATAATAACAAAACAAAAATATTTATCGCTAATAATTCTGACGAAAAACAACTCACTATTATAACACAAGCACTGAATAGTGAATCGTTAAATAACTACATGGAAATCAACAATATCAATACACACGAACCAATAGATGTGGATTACTTTGACAACAATAAATGCGTTACCGACAACATATGGATGAAGCATTTAAAAAAAGAAGAACGGGATGCTTTAATCAACCTATCAGTGGCATTATGAACGGTCAATAGCTAAATATCAACATGGAGACTCGTAGTGGACTTATGATTAATTTGTCTGATATGAATGTTAGTGAAAATTGTAATAACATGAGTTCTATAATTAAAGAATTTTTACTATCTAAAGAGTTTGGTGCAGTGTTTCAAAGTTTAATTAAAAAATCAGTGGAAGAAGCAAATGTATCTTTAAAAAAAGAAATTCAAAATTTAAAATTATCAAATGAATTGTTATGCAAAGAAGTAAACAGTTTAAAACTTGAAATGTCAAAAAATAATTCTTCAGTGGCGGAGAAACACCCTTTATCCGGGAAACAAAATCTGCCTAAGTCAAAACCTGACCAGACCGTTAAAAAGGATACAAAACAAACTAATGAACTGAAACATGACAATGTGGCTAAAACTAATCCTGTAAATATTTCTCAGTCGGAAGAACCGGGGAGTGAATTAAATGATGACGGATTCACAACTGTAGTGAATAAAAGAAAACGTCGACAAATCATACATGGTAAATCAACAGAGGAAGTCAGTTTAAAGGCAGTGGATAAAAAAATTTACATTTATTTGGGACGCATGGAAAAAGATACCACTACAGAACAGGTTATAAGTTACTTAAGTAAGAAATTTCCTAAACATGTGTTCAACTGTGAAAAATTAAATAATTTGGGTATCAATGCGAGTTTCAAAATTGAAGCGAATGCTGAATTGTTACATGAAATGTATGATGAAAATACCTGGCCACAGTACTCTTTAGTCAAGAGATATTTTTTTCCAGCAAAACAAGCTAAATTTTGAGAGCAGCCTATCAAATAACTGTTCCAAAGTTAATCTAATTCCTTCATCTAATACCATTTGTGCATACTCAAATCAAGAATTAAATATTATGTTCCTAAATATCCAAGGTATTCGTCATAAAACAAGTGAAATGGAATTATTATCAAATTATTCTTCGTTCAACTTTCTGTGTATTTGTGAACATTGGTTTAATAACGATGAAATTATTTATCTTAAATTAATGGGTTTTAACTTAGCTACAAGTTTTTGTAGAAAGAACTCTATTCACGGAGGTGTAGCTATTTATACCAATGAAAAATTTCCGGTTTCACGTTTAGATGAAGTATCCCAACTTAGTATCGAGAAAAATATAGTGTTGTGCAGTTAAGTCAACTGATAATAAATTTCTTATTGTCAGTATTTATAGAGTCCCAGAAAGTGATATTAAGCAATTTATGAGTGTTTTTGAGGAAATATTAACTATCTGTTTAAAATATAATATGCCAGTTTTTGTGTGCGATTTTAATTTAAATTTGATGCACGCCACTGACTACAAAGTGAAAAAATTTAGTAACTTAATTAGCTCATTTGGTTTGTCATGTTGTATAACAAGTGCGACAAGGATAACATCTGTATCTGAAACATTAATTGATAACATACTGACAAATATCAAAAATTATAAATCTGATAACTTTCAAGTTTCAATTTTCTGACCATAATGCATTAAGTATTAGGTATGATTTTAAATATAATTTTAGCAGTAGTAATAAAATTTTTAGGAATATTCGTGAATACAATAGTGCAAATCATTTTATTTTTGATTATTTAATTAGTAATGAAACATGGCAAGACGTGTTTAATTATACAAATGTCAACGATATGTTTACGTTATTCTATGAAACATTAAATCATTATTTTGATATTTCTTTCCCAATTAAAAAAGTATGCGTAAATAATAAATTAAATAATCAAAATAAATGGATAACATCAAATATTAAACAATTGTCTCAAAATAAAAGAGATTTATATTTATTGATTAAAGATCTGAATGGTATGAATATTAAAAATAATGATTTAATAGAAAAGTATAAAACATTTGCAAAAAATTAGCTAAAGAAGTTATAACTGCTAAAAATAATTATTATAATAATTTGCTGGAATATTCTTCAGACAAAAGTAAAGTAGCATGGAAAATTATTGATAGTTTTAAAAATAATGTTTCGTTCAATGAGAATAAAACCAATAATGACAACAATGTTGAAGACACTGCAAATGAATTTAATGAGTTTTTTTATCAACATTACCGATAAGTTAAATTTAAGTCAGCCAAATCTTCAGGTAAAATTTAATAACATTAAGAACTGTCAGAGTTTATATTTTTACCCTTGTCTGGAGCAAGAGGTTATTACAACCTGTTTAAATTTAAAAAATACTAAGTCTGTGGGATGGGATGGCTTCCCAAATGAATTATTTAAAATACATTGTATTAATTTAGCTGCTCCAATTTGCCACATTATGAATACATGCTTTTTACAAGGACAATTTCCGGAATTGTTAAAGCTTGCTATTGTTGTACCCATTCATAAGAAAGGAGATAAAAACCTTCCAGAAAATTTTCGACCCATATCCCTTTTATCAGCTATAGATAAAATTTTGGAAAAACTTATGTATACCAGAATTAATGATTATCTAACAAAATTTAAATTTGTTAGTAACAATCAACATTTCTTTAGAAGTGGCTCCTTAACGATATTGGCAATATTTAAAACACTGAATAATATCTTAAATGCTTGGAATAAAAAAGATCTAAATACGTTAGCTCTTTTCGATCTAACGAAAGCTTTTGATTCAGTTCACCTGGATCTCTTAATAATTAAATTGTCCGAGTATGGAATAAGAGGAGTAACACTAGATCTAATCAAGTCATATTTAACGGGAAGAACGCAACAAATTAAACTAACTTCTGTAATTAATGGACATCAAGAGTCTGTCTTGTCAGAAAAAATGAATATAAGATGTGGTGTCCCGCAAGGGTCAATTTTAGGTCCTCTCCTGTTCTTAATTTATATTAATGATATTAGCTCAATTCTAAACGATAAGAATATATTATTTGCCGACGACGTCGCTGTTGTGTACGAAGACGTAAATAATGATACATTAATT
This sequence comes from Brachynemurus nebulosus, assembly GCA_035578155.1. Classification (NCBI taxonomy): domain Eukaryota; kingdom Metazoa; phylum Arthropoda; class Insecta; order Neuroptera; family Myrmeleontidae; genus Brachynemurus; species Brachynemurus nebulosus. Next base: position 88,565,429 of record JAPWDM010000001.1, on the reverse strand, counting down.
AACAAAATTAATAGTTCGCTTAATATATTACAAAAATGGTTTGACAACAATGGCTTGAAACTAAATGTTGATAAAACTCAACTCATTAAATTTGGGAAATATGGTGCCAACAATGAAATTATCAATCTTCCTGACCATGGTAGTATTAGGTTATTATCTGAAGTAAAATATCTAGGTATTTACTTGGACAAAAATCTTAATTGGAAATACCATATTAACTATTTAGTACAATCCATGTCTAAATATGTTTATTTAATAAGGAATTTGTATTTTCTACCTCACTTTATTGTACTAAAGATTTATTACGCTTATGTTCAGTCAAGATTGTCTTATGGCATCATATTCTGGGGAAATTCAGTTAACGCGGGTGAATTATTTCTATTACAGAAACGATGCATTCGAACTGTATGTAATGCAAGTGCTAGGTCTTCTTGCAGGCCTCTTTTTAAGAAATGCAAAATTCTAACGTTAACTGATCTTTACATCTTCCAGTGTTCAATGTTTATTCAACAACATAGTTCTTTGTTTGAAGAAAATAAATTTAATCATAATTATTACACAAGGCATAATAATGAATATGTACAACTTCAAACAACGTCTAATATAATTTTCCAAAATGCTTTCAATCAATGTATAAAAATTTATAATAAATTGCCAGTTGATATAAAAACATTAGATTTAATACAATTTAAGCGAAAATTAAAAGAATATTTGACAAATAAAAATTTTTATAGTACTGAAGAATATTTTCAAAGTTTTTAATGATTGTTATTGGCCTATTGTATTGACATCTGACATATTTCATACTGAAATAACCGTCAATTGTATTATCATATCTGACTCATTTCACACTGTACACAAACAGTCATATGAAATAAAGTATTATTATTATTATTATTATTATTATTATTATTATAGACTTTTACGCCAACCTGGCGCTCACTACTCAGTAGGACAGTACTGGGTAACATTCACCTATACCGGCATTATGCAAGGTATTAGGCTCTGTGGAAGGGTAATGTGCCAAACCAATCCGTAAAAGTACCGTAGTACATTCACGGACGGGTTTGTCACATCATTCCTTATATTGTTGTTGTTGTTGCTTGAAACGAGGTGTTATGCGTCTATTTTGGTGTATACTGGTTCGTACGACGAGACTTTTGTGGGAGCGTAGATGTTGGCTCAATGACAGAGGGCTGTGAAAGCCTAGTTCGTTTTCGTGTCCTCAGATGGTAGGTAGGAGTAGGGACAAAGGGAAGGGAAAGGACTGTTTGTGTTTGTGTGTGTGTTTGTGTATGTGTGTGGATGTGTCTTTCTATTTTACGTTTCTTGGTGTAGATGTTTTCTGGTTCATCAAATTGCTCATTAAGATCGGGTCCTCCTGGAACTGCGCGTTTAGATGGTACAGAGGTTGACGGACCTTGTGTGTCATTGAATTGGGGAGGATTGTGCACCAGAGCGGTAACAGTGACAGTGCGGCAGTTGTTCGATCCCCCCTCTCCATCAGACGAATCTGGATCCGTATGTGTGTTAAGTGTTTGTCTTTCAGTGTTAGTGTATTGTGTGTTTATGTATGTGTGTTGTGTGTCAGTAGGATGAGTGTCAGTGTATTGTTCGCTCACTGTAGATGGCTCAGATGGAGTAGAAGCAGGTCTTGTGCTTTCACATATCGCAGTCGGATTCGTATTACTGAGGAACTTCCGTACTATACGACACGTGTTTATGATCACTGCCTTTTGCATAGTGACATATGTGTATTTTGGGAGACCCAAGAGGCTTAAACTATTATGTAGTGTGTGTGGAATGACCCCGGTGGCACTGAGCACTATTGGAACGATGTGGACATGTTCCATTCGCCATTGTTGTTTTATTTCGGCTGCGAGGTCAGTGTATTTATCCAATTTAACTGCGTGTGTTTTTTGTAAGTTGTGTGTATTTGGAACCGCAATATCGATCAGATAGGTTGTCTTAGTGTTTTTCATTACGAAGGTGATATCTGGTCGATTATGATTTATGGTCTTATCTGTAATAATCGACCGATCCCAGTAAAGTCTACAGGAGTCATTCTCCGCTACTACTTTTGGTGTGAGCTTGTAGTAAGGTGTTTTATCGGTTATAAGGTGGTGCTTGACCGCTAGTTTCTGGTATATGATTTTGGCAACCTGGTCGTGACGGTGTTTGTATTCGGATTGAGCGAGCTGAGTACAGGCAGCTGTGATGTGTTGGATCGTTTCAGGTTTGGAATGGCATCTCCGGCATGAGTCAGATGTTATTGACGAGTCACGAAGTATGTATTTTGAGTAATTCTTTGTATGAATTACTTGATCTTGTATAGCTAGCATGAATCCTTCAGTCTCCGGGAAAAGACTTCCTTGACTCAACCAGGCGTGCGACGCTGCTTTGTCGACGTTACTCTGATTAAGATCATGTGGATGTCTCCCATGTAAAGGCTTCCGAATCCATTGCTGAATTTTGTCCTCCTTCGTGACCAAACGGCAAAAACTATCTGGCATTTCTGTGTGTGAGAGGTTTAATGGTGTGTATGCCTTGTCGGCTTGGATTATTACATTGTGTAAGTGTGATGTGTGTGTTTTGGTGTAAAAGTATTCTCGCAAGTTATGAACCTGTTTATTATGCGTGTTCCTTATGTCTATAAGACCTCGACCCCCTTCGGCTCTTGGCAGCGTCAATCGTTCTATCGCTGCTTTGGGATGATGAATTCTGTATTTGGTCATAAGGACGCGGGTCTTGATCTCGATGTTTGTCAAGTCCGTAGGCGTCCATTTGATTACCCCAAATGAGTATGTTAGCACCGGAACTGCGTAGGTGTTAATTGCTTTGATGGTTTTTTTTCCATCAAGGTGGGTGCTCAGTAATCTCCGTACACGTGTTAGGTATTGCTGCATCAGGTGTTGTTTTACAGCGCTGTGATCTATACGTTCGTCCTGATTGAATCCGAGATACCGATACGACTCTCCCTCGTCCATGGGCTGCATAACAGACTCTGGTTCGAGTTCGAATGCGACCGCATCTCGTTTTCCTCCAGAACGACATTGTGTTCGACATTTATCGATTCCGAACTCCATACAGAGGTCTCGCGAAACCTCGTTGGAAAGTCCCAGCAGCTGCTGTAATTGATGTTTAGTAGCTGCTTAGATCTTAATATCATCCATGTACATTAGATGTGAAATGGTATGGCGCGAATTCGTTTGCGTACCTACATTGTAACCGTATTTGGTTTCATTTAACAGGCGAGAAAGTGGATTCATTGCGAGACAAAACCATAATGGACTCAATGAGTCGCCTTGGAATATGCCGCGTCTTACTTGAATAAGGTCGCTTGTTGTTTTTTCATTACCAATACTCAAATGTAAGGTCGTTCGCCAGTCGGACATGATCGTTCCAAGGAAGTTCACGATACTTGGGTGTATTTTGTACAGCTCCAATACTCTCCGCAACCAGGAGTGCGGGACCGAATCAAATGCCTTTTTATAATCAATAAACGCTGTGTACAGGTTACGTTTTCTCCCTTTCGCTTGTTCCAGTACTACGGAGTCAATCAGAAGCTGCTCTTTGCAGCCTTGTGACCTCTTTCGACATCCCTTTTGTTCTTCTGTCAGTATGGTGTTAATCTGACAATGCTCATTGATCTTTTCTGCCAGACAGGACGTCAAAATCTTATACACTGTAGGCAAGCAGGTGATAGGCCTATAATTCGCAGGATTTTTTGTATCACTGTTTTTAGATTTCATGTATGTGATACCCTGCGTTAGGAACTTCGGTGTCAGGTTTGGTGTTTTTATAAATAGTGTAAAGTGTTCAGCGAGATACTTGTGTGTTGATGTAAAGTGTTTGAGCCAGTAGTTTTGTATGTTGTCGATGCCAGGTGCCTTCCAGTTATGCGATCTCTGTAAAGCTCTGGAGACGTCCTCTGTAGTAATGTCCGTATAGGGCATTTCCGGAAGATGTTCGTTATTCCTGTACTCTGTATCGATCCAGCTGGCTTTGTCATTATGGTCAATGGCGTTGGACCATATATTCGCCCAGAAACTATGGAGTGCGTTCTTCTCCGGTAGACCATTACTGTCAGTTACCGTGTTCGTTAGAGACTGATAAAACCGTCTCTCGTTTCTGCTGAACGCTTGGTTTTGTCGTCTGCGTTCAGTACTGGTCTTATATCTTCGTAAGCGCTTCGCTAGTGCTGTTAATTTTTGGTGAAGCGTATCTCTGATCTCTGTGAGTGTTTTATTGGGTTCCTCGTATTGTGTGTGTACTGTGTGTTTGTGTAATATGTCGTGTTTATTATTATTATTATTATTATTATTATTATTATTATTATTATTATTATTATTATTATTATGTATGGGCTACAGGGACATCTTTTACACACCTGATCAGCCAATGACGTTTACATCTGATGTCAAGCACTCAATCATCACGAAAGACGACCTGCCAATATACACGCGAAGTTACAGATATCCACATATTTATAAAGAAGAAATAGCAAGGCGAATCGACGAAATGCTCGAGAAAAATATCATTAGACCATCAAACTCTCCATGGTCATCACCAATATGGATTGTGGCCAAGAAAGCTGATGCTTCTGGAAAGAAGAAATGGCGGCTAGTTAGCGATTATAGAAAACTCAATGAAAAGACCACAGACGACAAGTACCCGTTGCCAAACATCAACGACATCCTAGATAAACTGGGAAAATGTTACTATTTCACTACTGTGAATCTCGCATCAGGTTATCACCAGATTGAGATGGACCCCAAAGACATTCCCAAGACAGTATTCACCGTAGACAATGGTCATTACGAGTTCTCACACGAATGACATTCGGGTTGAAGAATGCCCCAGCCACATTTCAACGCGTCATGAATAACATGTTGCGGGAATATATCGGTAAAAACGTCTTAGTATATATGGATGATATAATAATATTCTCTGCATCATTAACAGAGCATATAGATATGTTGGGGAAAGTTTTCGAAAAATTGAGGCAATACAATTTCAAAACACAATTGGATAAATGCGAATTTTTGCACAAGGAAATATAATTTCTGGGTCACGTAGTCACTACGGAAGGAATTAAGCCTAATCCTCGAAAGATCGGAGCTATCAAACAATTTCCACTACCGAAGACCACAACAGAAATCAAATCATTTCTTGGATTATTGGGATATTACCGAAAGTTCATAAAGGACTTTGCAAAAATTACAAGACCGATGACCAAATGCTTACGCAAGGACGTTAAAATCAACGTAAACGATCCAGTATACGTTAAGTATTTTGAATACCGCAAGACATTATTAATGGGTGATCCGATTTTACAATATCCAGATTTTGAAAAACCTTTCATTTTAACGACAGATGCTTCTAATTATGCAATCGGAGCTGTGTTATCCCAGGGACCAGTAGGACAAGATAAACCAATTTGCTACGCATCCAGAACCCTCAATAAGTCGGAGCAGAGCGTACGTCGGAAGATCAAGTTATTGGACTACAACTTTGATACTGACTACAAACCAGGGAAGATAAACGCCAATGCTGACGCACTCAGCAGAATGCAAACAACTGAGCTAAATGCGTTAACATCTAACGAAGTCGAGACGGCCCATTCAAATGAAGAAAACTTGAATGGAGGAATACGCACCTCGGAACAATCACTCAACGAATTTTCCAATCAAATCATCATCAGTACAGGATTACGAGAAAAGGTATACACCGAAAATTATTACAAAGCAAGAAAACGAACAACAATTCAAGTAATTTAAACACCAACAGAACAACAGTGTATCAATTTAGTAAAAGAATATTTCTCACCAAACAAACTTAATGCTATATTAGCTGACGATGACACAATAAGGGTTGTGTCACAACCATGATTACTTATAATAATTCAATTCCTTCTAGAATACAATTTACACCCTTTGAAGTAATTAGAGGAGTTCGCGACAATACAATCCTACAACCCAATAGAGACGCATTAACAGAATACACTAAAGTGCGAGAAGATGAAATAAAAATTATTAACGAAATTATACAAACACAAAATGAAAAATAAAAAAAAAATTAAACGATAATAATGACCAAAGACAAGAACCACTCCAATTAGAGATAGGAAACAAAGCATACGTTAATAACAACCAACGAAATACTAAATTGTTACCCCCTTATAACCCTAAACACGTAACTAAAGACAACAAACTAACTTTCCAAACCAAGAAATACAAATACCACAAGGCAAAAATAAAACCTAAACGAAAATAATATTGTTACAGGTTTTTAACGATGACGAACGCACAACGAATAGAATATCATGACATTTCACACACGAAAGAACTAATTGCACGAAACATTATATTACAATATCAAGAATTTAAAGGATTTATACAATAGGATCGAACAAAATTTAGATAACTTGGAACTTAAAGTAAAAGGCAATAAAAGAGGTTTAATTAACGGGTTAGGTTCAATAATTAAAACAATATCGGGAAACATGGATAACAATGATGCAATCAGAATTAATAAACAAACAGAAACATTAAAAAATAATGAACTATTAATAAAAGACAGAATAAATCAACAAGATAAATCAAATACGCAAATGTTAGAACGTTTTAATAATGTCACGGAATTCATTAATGCAGAACAAACCAAAATAAAAATCCTTACTAACGCAATGAAAACTTACCCACACATTGAACAACAACTATTTCAATCTCAATATTACTTCTCAGTTCAGTCACAATTGCAATATTTGAATCAACGTATTAATGACATAGTATTATCAATGGAATTAGCTAAATTAAATATAATTTCCAAACACATTCTTACACGAAACGAACTAAAATTATACCGATTTGAAAGAGCATATCGAAATTTTAAGCGATGAACACCTGTATGAATTATTAAAATTGAAGGCTTATTATAACGGAACTAACATCACGTTTGCAGTCATGATCCCTCAATTTAAAACTGATACTTTTAACACTGTTAAAATACGTCCACTCCCAGAAAATCACCAAGTAATCAAACCCAAAACCAATTTGATCCTACAAAATAAAAACCCACTTCCAATTCCTCGAAAAGACTTGCGACAAAATAGAACAGGAATATATTTGCCCACCTGTGAAGTTAACACCAAAAGAAGCAAACACCTGCGAAATCAAGATATTGGAAAATATGCCAGCCCAATGTCCCTTACATCGTACCATTGAAGAAGAATTATTGAAGAAATAGAAGAAAACCACATCATTGTAATAACCAACCACGCAATCAACATTACAAATAATTGCGGAAAAAACATCACCAATTTTATTGGCAAGCTACATATCATAACAAATCTGTGCTACGTCACCATAAATCAAGTAACAAGGGACGTTAAGCAGTTCAACCAACGACATAATCCTGAAACAAATCCTTTATAACACAATTAATATTACTGACATTTCTAAAAACATTAATTTAGATTTGTTGCAGGTAAAGCATTTGGAAAACACAGACACCTTACAACTTATAAAAATACAACATTAAACGCACATCAGTATCACAGCTATCACCATTGGAATTCTAATAGCAACATGCATAGGATGTACCACATATCGAAAATATAAGAAATAAGAAGACATTCCAGAAATGGTCCAGTGTATGATGGCTCCTACAGCATCATCAGTGGAAAATGCAGTCGTTCAATCCCCTTTCAAAATTGAACTCCCATCTTAAGGAGGGAGGAGTTATGAACTCTGGAGTAGCCACCTTAATAGAACACTAGCTAATCTTCAAACTACTTTATTAAAAACACCCATAGTATATGTAACCAATATCATACAAATTTCAAGAGAAAGGTAGTCCAACGTATGAACTAATATCCATTGAATATACCTACAGGATACACAACCAATGTCATTTCAAAAAGTAACAGGAAATTCAACTGTATATAAGTCAAGACAAAAATAGAACAATCAATAGTCGTTATAGCCAAGTCTCACCGGAGTCAACTACGTATTAACTCGATCACCGCGCGGTGGTAAAGTAAATATTATTGTAATACCTTTTAACTTGTATAAAATTTGAAATTGTTTTATGTTATTATAATTTTCAACTTGTAATTTTTGTAAATAGGCTGTCTCAAAACAACGGGGACATAGAGCTACCACGTATTCTAGAGGTCAAAAAACGACGACTGGACCCAATTTACCTATGTACCGCGCTGTTCCAAAATGCGTGAACCAGTTTTAACGAAATTTGGTACCTGTGCATTTCCGAGAATGCCACTATTTTCAGTAACCAAAGAAAGCCAAACAAAATTGGGGAAGGGTTAAACCCCACCCCTAGGTAAATTTGTTCAGAATTTTTTTAAGGATGACAATAGGGCTTTGAGATTTTTTTTGAGAGGAAGATTTATTAATTACCTTTATTTTTTGGCTCTTGTAAAAACTTCGTATTTCGCATAGTTTCGGAGGAAAAAATTTTTTATTCAAACACTGATAACTGATATTGTTAGAAGCTAGTTATTATCCGTTTTCGGACCCATAGAACACGATTCTGAAGAAAAAAACTGTCTGATATATATATATATATATATATATATATATATATATATATATATATATATATATATATGAATATATATATATATATATAAACATGAGAATATATAAACAATAAGAATGATAAACATGATAAACATCGCACACATAATGAGTAATCAACTAATCAATTAATCATTGATCGCGGTCGGCCTCTGGGGAAGTTTTGTTTGGTTTCGGATGCCGAAGCCGTGGGACTGAAAGTGTTAATAAGTATTGTTGTGCATCGGAATGCACCCCACTTACCAAATTCAGCTCTTCCTTTCCATAGGGGGGCTACACATGTCAGAAGATAGCGGAAATATATATATATATAAATATATTTCCGCTATCTTCTGACATGTGTAGCCCCCCTATGGAAAGGAAGAGCTGAATTTGGTAAGTGGGGTGCATTCCGATGCACAACAATACTTATTAACACTTTCAGTCCCACGGCTTCGGCATCCGAAACCAAACAAAACTTCCCCAGAGGCCGACCGCGATCAATGATTAATTGATTAGTTGATTACTCATTATGTGTGCGATGTTTATCATGTTTATCATTCTTCATCACACGGATGTGTTCCCATTCACACAAACACATACATACCAACAAACACTACTCTCTTGGTTTCTATGTATAAAAAATTTTAAGATAAACAAAAAATACATAAAAAATATAATTTATATATTTTTAAATAAAATTGATTTGAATGCCAGTGTATATGTAGTATGTATGTACGTATCACGTAGTATGTCTGTTTACAGTTTTACACATACATACGTGTGGAACTGTGTTGTGTGTTTGAATCATTTTATTTTATGTGTTTGTTTATATAGTTTTTTTTTTTAAATATTGCCGGCTTCCGGGGAAATTTACTATGAAAGTGCTCGGGCCTCATAGTGTTAAAGTGGGGTCAAATTTAGGGCAAATTTTGGATCCGACCGAACGTTTAAGTGGGTGATGAGGGGCAACAAAACAATAAAACTTTTCCAAACCGGTTGGAAATAATGTTTCGGTCAATTATTTACAACATATCCAAAATTCAGCTTCCTAGGGTGACTTGGAGGGAGTAGAGGGGCAAAAAGTGTTTTGGCTGGATCTAACACGTTCACAGCCCCTCAGAATTAACTTAAAGGGTTGAAATTTGGTATGTTGATAGAGTTCGTATCTAGGGTTGGCTTTTTGGAGGTTTTAATATTTTACTCCCACCCCCACCATTTTTAAGCTACAATTTCATGCTTTTCGACGTTTTCGAAGTTTGTACCATTCGCACAGGTCACCCAAATAAATCCAGAGGGCTGAAATTTTGAATTCGCATTGAGTTAGTATCAAGGGCGTGCCTTTTGAGGGCTTCAACTTTTAACCGCTACCCCCACTATTTTTATATAAAAAACATGATTTTTCTTGTTTTTTAAGAGTTTTGTTCGGGTCAAAATCTCTCCAAATAAACCTAGAGAGCTGAAATTTTGTGTATAGGTTAAGTTAATAGTCAGTCACTGCTTTTTGGTGGTTTCAACTTTTAACTCTTACGCCCAAGCGCCTTTTTTAGGCCAATATTTCCTTGATTTTTTTGCTTTTTTCTAACATGCCTAGAGACTCTCTGAGTAAACCTAGAGGGCTGAAATTTTGTACATGTACTGAGTCAGTATCCAGTTAGTGCCTTTTAAGTAGTCCACATTACCTTCTCCCCCTTCCACTTCTCCCATATCTGTTCTAATACAAGTAGGCAGAGCAAATTTAAAAAAAAAGTGAACTAACTGTTATAATAAATGTAATAAATATTGTAATTTAAAAAATATTATTAAAGTCAGTTTTTATTTATAAAAAATTAATTTCAGATTTTTTGAAAAAAAAAAGTATCTTCATAAAGGCCTTCCAGTTGTTATATGTGGTTAATTGTCATTTATTTTCATAATACAGCTGGCATACAGCAGAAACAAATGAATTAACTCGACAATTCCCAGAGTTATTTGGATGTGACAGATGTTTTTAATTTTTTTCAACGATAAGATAATTAAATCTTTACGTTCTGTTACCACCATTAGAAGGCTAATAGATGACTTTATATTTCTTTCTTGTGACAACTCTATACTATAAGTTAAACAAACAAATTAATACAGTTTACAATTAAAAATGTCTGTCACCTACAGGTGACACTGGGAATTGCCGAGTTAAACACTATCATTTATCACAAATGTAATACATATATGTAAGTAATTTAAAATAAAAAATGTTACTGATGTCTTTTTTTATTTTATTTATAAGATTGAAATTTTGGATGTTTTTTTTGGAAAGAAAAAATACCTTCATAAAGGCCTTCCAGTTCACTATTTAAGGTCTTTTTTAATATTTGAAAATAAATGGGTAAGAATACCTTCGTACAACTTGTGTTGGCTTTTTTCCTGCTAACTGCTATCGACATAAAATTGAAATTTACTGAAATTTAGCCCTTAAAAACTTAAAACTCTTTTTAAAGCCTCGATCAATCGGACACTTATCATCAGTTTTTAAAACGTCAAAATGACAATCCGCATGTACCCTTTCAACCACATTTGTATATCTTGAAAATACCGAAGGTGTAGCGAAAAATTCGACTCTCGTGATGCGGCCCCACTGCTCACTTTTTTTTTTTTTTGGTTCACGGACTTAACTTTTTAACACAGACGAAAGATCTTTCGACTTAACCATCATATCGACCGGATAACTTGTTCATTCAGCTTTAATTTACTTTTTTTTTAGACCTTTATATCTCAACAACCAATCATTCAACAGTCAATTTTTAAAATTTTCAAGAAAATTTTTGAAAAATTAAAAAAAAATTTTTAATTTTTGTTTTTATAAATTTAAATACTGTTATTGATAAAAATGTGAAAAAAAAGCTGAGAAATATTTTTTTTCATTTTGTTAAAGATTATGAAAGTTTAAGAGCAAAAAAAATCCTTTAATTTTTTCAAAAATTTAATCAAATAAAACAAAAGAACGGCTGGATGGATTGAATTGAAACTCTGTGGGGTTTTTGTGGGTATATTGAACTGTAAAAGGCATACTTAACATTAATCGTTTGCTCGATATTTTAATTCAGCGCTTAATTTCTCAAAAAGCCATCAAAGGCTCTTTTTTTTTGATTTTTCAAATTCATGCAGAGTATGCAAAAAAAATTTCGAAAAAACAATGGCTAATCCTTGTAGAGAATTTATTCAATTTTTTAAAACCTTCCACCATTTTCTGTGCGATCATTGGTTGCTGAGATATCGATGGTCGAAGACGAAATGATCCTTTTCCATTAAATAAACGTCTAGAAAAATTAAATTAAAGCTGAATGGACTAGTTATCCGGTACCGGTTATCCGGTGGTTAAATCGAGAAGATTTTTTCCAAGTCCATGGATGAAAAAAAAAAATTTCGAAAATTTTCTTTTCAGTGTATTTATTAGGTATATCAAAGTAACGATATACGTTAGTTTGAAAATTTTTATCGCAATATCTCCAAACTAGGAACTTTCAGCTTTAAATTGCTTTGTTTACGACTCCGATACGACCATTTTTAACGAAGATACAGCCTTTCGAAAATTCGCTAAAAATTTGTAATTTTTTTTTTTTTTTTGATCCTTTAACTTTTTCCGCTAATGTTATAATTCCCGAATCTTATAAAATTGGCATAATTTCTCACTAATCTTGAGAGACGAACATTGTGGATAGTGGATTGAAAAAGTTGGATGATTTGATATAAGATGAAGAATTTTATGTTTGTGAGGTTAGCTTCCTAATGAGAAAGAAATTTTATTTCGAAAAATTAATTATTTTTCCTACATAAATAGTTTTTTTTTCGTTAATTATGGGTATTGGTGACGTAAAAATTACGCATGCGCCTCTGGTGGGAAAATTAGAACTAGTATCAAATAAGAAGATACATATACATTCAATTGACGTAGAAATGTGTCTTTTACAAATTATGTGCGGATTACCAAATTTCCAACACCAATTAAACATATACTGGTATAAAGATCTGTTTCCGTACCAGTATGAATTTCCGTACCGTAATCTCCATTTTTGTTTCCCGCGAGCGGGAAACAGACATGGAGATTAATAGTGGACTACCGAAAATTAACCTTTTCGCGCCGAAGATCGTATATTCCGGTGATAAAAAAATGTGACAAATAGTCGAAGACCGTATTTATCCGACTTATAATAAAGAATTTTTTTCAAAAAGTATTTTTTTACAAGTAACTATATAATTACCAAATTTATATTTTTAATTTGGTACGACGAAGACCGTACGATTTTGCAAACTTCGAAAACTGCCCGTCTTATGGGCATACTTAATAGGAAAATAGCACGTCGCGAAAGGGTTAAATGACAAGACGGTAGGAGACAAGTATGAATGTGAATGCATTCGAAGTAGGGATGAGCATTGATAAGAAAACATCGATGTTTACCATCGATGTTAACATCGACTGTAAACCATTGATGTATTAAAAACATCGATCTCGAAACATCGATATTTTCTGGTCTTAAGCATCGATGTTTTGGATTGTTTAAACATCGATATTAAAAATATAAATACAAAAAATAACTATTATAAACTATTGCCAATTGTAAATTGAGAATTAAAATAAAGGTTAATATTTTTATAGTTCTTAAAGCTTGCGATGTGATATTTTTGTTCCTACAAAGTTCATATTTCCCATAGTCTATATAAAAACATCGTTGTATAAAAACATCGACGACTTACTATCGATGTACGAAAAACATCGACGATTTACCATTGATGTCAAAAACATCGAACATCAATAACAAAACATCGATGTTTTAAAAACATTCCCTAATTCGAAGAAAAATGTGGAAGTCGTTTCTGTACACCAAATTCTTGGTTAGTTATTCACTTCCCCTCCGGTAGGTAAATGTAGAAATTAGCAGTGACTTCAGAGTTCCGGCATTTTCCTTCAAATTCTAAAATTTAAATTTTTAAATTTATTTATTTATTAAATTTGCACTTTGTTTTTAGAAAAGAGTAGAAGATTGATTTGTTTCGAATAAAAGAATTATTTAATTCTTTAAAGACGACTCATGCTCAATTGTATTTGAAATTGGGTATAACTGGGAATAAACTAATACAATGTTAAAAAATTTTTCAACAAAAAACCCAATACAATGGAGAGGATAGTCGGAAAATAAAATTACACCGAAATTCAAAAGAACTTTTTATTTTTTAGTTTTTCAAATATATTTTGCCAAATCGGATGAAGGTACATAATTTGCCAAAATATATTTGAAAAAATAAAAAATAAAATAAAAAGTTCTTTTGGATTTGGGTGTAATTTTATTTTCTGACTATCCTGTCCATTGTATTGCGTTTTTTGTTGAAAAATTTTTTAACATTAAATTTATTAAACATGTTTACGTAAATTGTACATAAATTTAAAACAAATTAGTCTTTTGACATTTTGAGTACCTTAAACTAGTCTTTGGACAGCAATGATTAGATATGACAGTTACATAATTGTCACAGTTAAATCGTTTATGCCGTTTATAGTTGTCGTAAAGAATATTTAAGTAGTTTAAGTGGAGATTCGCCAAAAAAAACATCAAAAATTGACTTTCATTATTATTATTATTTTTTATACAAATAAATGTTTTATTAAAAAACTAAATATACAACAATGATTCTACATGTCTAGAGAATACAAAAAAAATTAAAAAAAAATTAAAAAATGAACCAGCTTTAAGTGGCTTTGAAGTCGACATTACGACATTTTCCTATCTTGATGGCTCCTCGCGTTCTAAAATTCCCAGTGAACCAAAATCAAAAAAACAAAGAATTTTCTGAAAATATATATATATATATATATATATATATATATATATATATATATATATATATATATATATATATATATATATATATATATATATATATATATATATATATATGTACAAAATCCAAATGCAAAGCCAATTTTTGAATGTTTAGTTTATTTTATACAACAAATTAACAGTTATGATGAATTTCCATTGAGCACTAATGCAATTAATGCAAAACCACTAATGCAATTAATTATTTTATTAGCAAAGTATATAAAAAAAGCAAAATGTACAGGTTAGTGCTATGCAATGATATATGACGAATATTAATTGACGAATGTTGTTGTTGAGATGTGTAAATTTTTCATGTTGATTGGACAACTATGGCCATCTATGAATTGTGTGTTGCTAGTTACTAGTTACGCCCCTTGTGGCGCTGTACAAATTTAAAATATAACATGCCGGCCCCCATTGAAAGCCTGCTTTCAATAATACAAACATTTATTGGTCGATGGGTAGTATGCTAATCTTGTTTACGCTGCGCTTGTACGCTCCTTTGTTAGTTTTGACTTCAATTCCATCCTTACCAGGAAAAATTTGCGAAATTTGAGCTAATTTCCACTTTAATGGTGGCTGATCAGTTTCACGAAGTAAAACCATGGTACCAATCTGTAACCTTGATTGATTGTTAACGTTCCATTTGTTGCGTGTTTGTAGTTGAGATATGTAATCAGAAGACCACCGCTTCCAGAAGTGTTGTAAAAGTTTCTGAAGACGTTGAAATCGTGAAAGTTTATTCTCGGGAACCATTATCCAATTGTGATCCGGCAATGCGGTCAGTGAATCTCCAACCAAAAAATGTGCAGGTGTGAGTGCGGAATAGTCATTAGGGTCAGTAGAGAGGGGATGCAACGGTCGGGAATTAAGACATGCTTCAATCTGAATCAATATAGTGTTAAATTCCTCATACGTTAAAAGTGCATTTCCTGCTATTCGCTTTATGTGATATTTCGTAGCTTTTACGCCAGCTTCGTGTAAACCTCCAAAATGAGGTGATTTAGGTGGCATGTAATGCCAATTAATACTGTCCTTTGATAAGTTAGTCTGAATTGAATCAATGCTATTTGCCAAAAAAGAAAACAACTCTTTTAATTCATTGCTCGCGCCCACGTAATTTAAGCCATTGTCTGAATAAATGTCAGAACATATTCCGCGTCGTGAAATAAAGCGTCTAAGTGATGCTAAAAAATTTTCAGTAGTTAGATCCCCCACAAGTTCTAGATGGATTGCTTTTGTAGCAAATGATTGCTTTTATATATATATATATATATATATATATATATATATATATATATATATATATATATATATATATATATATATATATATATATTGGTACAAGATTTTGAGATGATGGGGTACCTAATAATTTAAATTCACGACCGAACATAAGATATGCGGGTGAAAATTGAGTAGTGTGATGTACTGCGGAATTTATAGCAAAGTTAAAAGCGTCCAAATTTGAATCCCAATCTCTTTGGTTTTCGTTAATATATGAAGCAATTAGAGTTTTTGCGGTTTGAATAGCACGTTCAGCGGGATTACTCTAGATGGTATTTAGGAGAAAGCTGAACCTGTACATTGTGGTCTTTGAAATACTGTTGTACTGGACCAGATACGTACTGTGTAATTATGGTATCACAAAACCCAAAAGTAAGGAATACCTTATCAAATATTTTTAAAATATTTTTTGCGTTTGCTTCACGAAATGGAAAAATTAAAGTAAATTTTGTGAATAAATCTGAGATTAAGAAAATATGACGATTTCGGTTAGTGGACATAGGATATGGGCCTCCGAGATCAGTACATAGGACTGACCAAGGTTCATTAATAATTCGCTTACCCATAAATCCAGCAGGTAACTTACGTTCGATTTTGTGCTGAGCACAAACCTGACATGATCGACAATAACGTAGAACGTCGGTGCGTAAGCCTGGCCAATAATAAAATTTTAAGGTTTTATAAGCACCAAAATGTCCGGAAGTAACACTGTCGTGACATTCACTCAAAGCGTTTGTACGGAGTGAAGTAGGTAACACTAACTTCCAAGGATCTTTATCTATATTTAGTGGGTTAATAGGTGTACAGAATTTGTATAATTTGCCATCTTCAATTTTCCAGTGGGAAAATTTGTCGGGAAACCGTTCAACATTAGCTAACATTCTTCGATACCAACGATCATAATGAGTATTCGTTACCTCAATTAAGTTAATGTCGGTAGGTATACGGGACAAACCGTCAGGCAACGTATGGGATGATTCCTTTCGATGCACTATATTAAAATCGTATGACTGCAATTACAGACTCCAGCGTGCTAGCCGACCTGAAGGGTTTTTCAAGTTGTGTAACCACTTCAAGGCAAAATGATCCGTTACAACCGTAAAACGGGTGGCCTTAACGTAACCGCGGAATTTATTAATGGACCATAAGATCGAGAGTAACTCCTTTTCGGTTACGGAAAAGTTAATTTCATTTTTAGTAAGCGCACGGGAAGCGTATGCAATTACTTTTTCCTGACCATCAGAAATTTGTTGCGTTAAACAACTACCGAGAGCATAGTTGGACGCATCGCAATGTATCGTATATGGTAAATTCGGATCCGGACAGCTAAGTATGGGTGGTGATAGCAAACATTTCTTTAAAGAATCAAAAGATTTTTGGGTGGTATCGTCCCAATTCCACTTACAATTTTTCCTCGTAAGTTTGACTAGAGGAGCAGCAAGTTCCGAAAAATGTGGAATCCATCGACGGAACCACGATACTATTCCCAAAAATGAACGGACTTGTTTCACTGATTTAGGTATTAGATAAGTGGCAATAGCACTGGTCTTATCGGAATCAACTTGTACACCTGAAGAATTTATTACAAAACCAAGATATTTAATTTCGCGTTTCGCGAAATGGTATTTATCTAAAGAAAGTGTCAGATTTGCTGCTTTCAAACGAGTTAGCACCTCATATAAAGTTTTGATGTGTTCATCAAAAGATGCGTTAGCGATGACTGTATCATCAAGGTACACAAAAACATAAGGTTCGAGACCAGGACCTAAAATAGTATCCACTAAACATTGCTGAGTAGCAGGCGCATTGGTTAATCCAAACATCATTCGTTTTGGCTGAAATTGGCCACGTCCGGGTACAGAAAATGCACACTTAGGACGGGTACTAGGGTCTAAAGGGATTTGCCAAAAGGCGGACTTAAGGTCTAACGTAGTGAACCAACTCGCATTACCTAAACGGTCAAGTATCTGATGCATAAATGGTAGTGGATACGCATGTTTTTTGGTAACTGCGTTAAGTTTGCGAAAATCAAGGCAAAACCGAAACTAAGGATTTCCATCAGTGGATTTCTTATTAACTACCACAATCGGATTGTTCCAGGGACTCTGAGCGGCTTCTATAATATTCAAAGATAACATTCTATCAACCTCTTGATTGATAAAATCGTGGATAGGTTTTGATACGACATAATTCCGCTGTTTAATTGGTTGGGCATCGCCAGTATCGATTTTGTGTACGATAGCAGATGTACAGGGCAAGTTCTCTGGTTGTGGAAAGCTTTTAATTAAATTTTCTAGTTTACGCTGTTGGTCATCAGTTAATGATTGATTTTATTCTAGTGAACAAATATCAGAACCGACGAACTGATATGTGTTACGAGCAAAGTCGACCAAAATACAAAATTTTTTGATAAAGTCCACTCCTAATAAAAGATCATTGGAGAGGCCTTCAATAACAAGCGTAGGTACGGTGTAAGTACGATTATGAAATTTATACGGGATAAAAGCTTTTTCTTTTATTTCGCATGACGAACCATTTGCAACAGTGATCTGAGTAAATGGGCTTGACTTACATAATAAATAAATAATAAAATAAATAAATAGTTTATTTGTATTAATCTTAAGATTGTTACAAGAGACGGATTGATACGGTACAATGCATATTATGTACAAATTTCTAGTAACAGTTGTATTATGCTTAACACAAAAATTCATAAAATTATGATTAAAAGTTTACATTAAAAATATATAAAATACAAATATTATAAAACATATAATAAAAATAGCAATGCATGATAAACTATCTCAGAAAAAAGAGAATAATAATAATAATAAAATTTGTATTAAGTTTAACTTTAAAAAAAACAATGATCAAATTTTTTTTATATATATAAATGAGTAAGCAATTAAAATATATGTAAATAAATAAATAAAGGTATGTATATGTAAATATCTATGTATAGATATATATGCATATTCCAACAGTTAGGTAGGTATAAGTATTATAATTTTTAAATAATCTTTGCAAAATTTTGTATATGTAATAATAATAATATTGATAGCAGAGATTATGACATTATGAAAAATTAAAGTGACCCCATCTATTGATCAGGTTTTGATTTATATTTTGGTCTAACTTTCACTTTGTATTTAATTTCCTGTATTTAACTAGACTGGTTTTGCTTTGTTTTCTATTGTTACTAATTTTTTGTAAAAGCTTGAATATTTAGAGCTCTAAGTGTATAATTGTTTATCTAAAATAAAGATATAATAATTACAGAGATAAATAAAACAAATAAATACACATCTATATCCTTGCAATTACAGGCATAAAAGTCTATGCAAAATTTTGTTTACATAAAAATAATAAAAATTA
The DNA here is from genome assembly GCA_035578155.1 of Brachynemurus nebulosus. Taxonomy (NCBI): domain Eukaryota; kingdom Metazoa; phylum Arthropoda; class Insecta; order Neuroptera; family Myrmeleontidae; genus Brachynemurus; species Brachynemurus nebulosus. Next base: position 88,546,333 of record JAPWDM010000001.1, on the reverse strand, counting down.
TGATAGATTAAAAATTAATTAATTTTTAATTGTAACACCATCTGTTGATTAGATTTTTATTTATATTCGTGATGTCATTTTGATTTTATATTTAATTTTTTGTAAATGCCTAGTATGACTAATTTTTTTCTTTTTGTCTTCTATTGTTACTCATTTCTTGCAAAAGCTTGAAGATTTAGAGCTCTAACTGTGTAACTGAATACGTCATTAACATGTTCTAATGATTTAATATTAAATAATGAATTAAAATAATTCGTTACATTCACATTGTTTAAATATTTGTTGTTGTAGAAATCTCTAAAACATTTAGTTATTGGGCATTTAGTATAAAAATGAAATAAATCTTCCAAATTATGGGTATTACAAATGCTACATTGTTCATTAAAATTGATTGTATAGCATAGATTGATTATTAATATATAGTCTCAATTTAAACTTATTACAAGTTCGAATTTGACAGATGGTTTTTATTTTGATAAAAGTGCATCTAGTTTCCAAATAATTGAACTCGTGCAACATCTGTAAAGCATATAGTGATTGGTACATCGTGTTATATCTTGAAAGGCTTAAACACTCTTTATCTTGGGCTAGTAATCGCAGGCGGTAAAGTTCAAAGAATTTGGGTAAACTGGAGGCTATTTCGTTAACGTTCTGGTTATTCCATAAATAAATCATACCGACGTCTTCTAATAGCGATCTTATCTGTAGGCACCAATTATTTTGAACCGAGCTATTGCTATGGTTAGAATACTGAATTAATTGAGAGTAACAAATTTTAACTAAATGGTCATCAGGTAATTTTATAACGCGTAACCAGTAATTTAATTTTCGCTTGATAACTTGTAATGCAAGATGTGACCTGGATGTTTCAATCCTTACCATATAATGCGGTGTAGATTTTGACAAACCGAGTAGAATTTTAAAAAAGTTACTTTGGACACGTTCTATCCTGTTTAGATAATTAAAAGCCCAAATTTCCGAGGCATAAAGCAAAGTGCTTCCGACAAGTGAATCAAATAATTTAGTTTTACTAACACATAAATCAGATTTAGCCTTAACTAGCATATCTCGAGTTCTGCTAATGGCAAGATTCGGTTTTGTAATAGTATGATTTGTGGCTTTAAGAAATTTACAGGTAGATGAAAAATGCACACCTAGATAACTGTAGCTTTGGACAGTTTCAATTATTTCGTTTGCGAATTTAAAAACTGGTAATTTTTTACATTTCGGTGATTTTCTGAAAGCAACGACCTTGTTTTTATTAGTATTCACCTTGAGTTTATTCAATGTGCAGTAGTTACATAGTAAATTTAATTTGACTTACATAATGGTGGAAGGTTATGTTTAATTTGTTCGTAAAATTTTGAACTAATTGCTGTCACGGCAGCTCCGGAGTCGATTAAGCCGAGGACTTTACGTCCAGAGATATATAGACGGACGTAAGGACGAGAGTCATTATTGACTGAAACAAATGAGTACGTCGGATTTTCACAATTATTGCTAGGTGGTGGTTGAACACAAAATTTGCGAACCGTAGACAACCATGACGTCCATTCTTCAGAATCATGCCTCATCGAACGAATCGATTTGCTAACTGAAGGAGGCGACCGACGATTCAAACGGAAGCCTACTAGGCGTTTAAAGATTTATTACATTTGGAGCATGTCCTAACAGTGACATTAGGGGCTTCACAGCGGTAGCAATAACGGGTTTTAGGTTGTTCGCAATCACGAAAATGATGGCCTTCCTGGCGGCAGTTAAAGCATTTCATTGATGAGACAAAACGTACAGACTTATTAGGAAAACTAGGTGAAGTACTATTTGCACGAGGTGATACGTGTTCTGCTTTTACTCGGTCAAGCTGTGCACAGAGTGTGTACAGTTTGTCCATAGTGTCACACATGCCAATGGACACTATAAGCTATTATCTTTAGATAAAGCGGAGGTAATGATTTCTATCTTACGTGACTCGTCGGGTTGTACCGAAAGCTTTGAGAATAATTGCTTAAGGCGAATAAATAGATCTACCGTCCTTTCCGTAGGGCCTTGTTTAATATTATAAATACTCTTCCAGATGGCGTCATCGGAAGTAGACAGACCGTAATGTCTGCGTAAAGAATCTAGAAGCTGGTCCCACGACTGTAGGTCGGGTTTAGTCGCTCGGTACCAATTTAAAGCTGAACCCTCAAATAAATCTACGGCAGAGATGAAAAGATCGTAATGTGACACATGTCGTGCTTCTGCCAATTCATGAACACGATCTATAAACTCTTGGACGTTACCAGTACCATTAAATTTAATGTTCCACTTATAAACAGGTGGAGGTTTATAAGTTTGTACAGCGTTTTGAACCGCCATAGGAACGTTAGCAGTGATATGCCTAGTACGCTCCCAAAGTTCGGAGTCTAGGTCCATAAATGAATTTTCTAGTAACGTAGCTTGTTCAATGAGAGGCACTGAGTTCTCATCTCTGTAGCGATGGTTTCTAACGAGGTTTAATTTACGTAAGAAATGTGCAATTCGATTAGAAAGGTATTGACATTCTAATGACTCCTCCGTACCGACAAACAAACGAATTTCAGAGTACAACTGAGTGTATTTGGCCTATAATGTGCCAATTTCACCAACTAAAGGTGGGGCAAATGTTTGATCTATTTCTAAGCCTGAATTAAGTAAAGCAGACACCTGTCTGGCAGTAAGTGCAGTGGCACTGCGACCATGACGTAAAAGTTCATAGGCGAGTTCGTCTCGTTTAAGACCAACAAAGCTTACGTGTGTGTCCATATCAAAGAAAAAAAATATTCAAAATATAAACAGACAGACAGACGAGAAAAGGAAATAGGATAAATAAAGATAATTAGAAAAAGTCACTTATGAAATTGCTGAAGCCAATAGTAGATTCATACTCAAATATCGAACTTCATTTAGGCAATAAAATCCGCAATCGTATCCCGGATTTCGACAATATTAAAATAAAACCAATACAACAGCAACGTAATCGACGAAAATTGGGCTACCTACAATAAAAAAATGTTAATACCAAGAAAATACAAAAGTCACAAAAGGTAGAGAAAATACAAGTTTAGGAACAATCTGAAAAATTTCGAGCCCCAAAGTTGGCCGCGCCAAAATATTTGTTAGAGAATTAATTCAAAGTTAATAAAAGAAATTTATTTAAAATAAAATTTTAAATGTTTGAATTAAGAAAGTTTCTTAATGCACTGAAAAAAATAAAAGGAAAATTTTAAATAATAGAAATTTTCAGTTTGAATTAAAATTTATTTGCCTTAGCTAGTTCAGTCTTACATATATTTTTTTTTTTTGTTTAATCGTTTAATTGTACAATTTTTGGTACAATTTCAGGGTCGTGAGGGTTAATTCAGATTGTTCCCAATATATAGTTTTGTACAAAAAAAATTAGATAATTGAGTGATAAAATTATTTGATACAAGTAAATAATTAACAACAATTTCTTGTTTCAATAACAATTAACAATATAAATTATTAAAATTTAGGAAATTGTAAAGTAGTAACAAAGTAATTGCAAAATAGCAACAAATTAGTTTAGAAATAAATTACATAATATTAAAAATTTAATCAGTCAGTAAATATTTTAGCAAGATAAAATAAAGAACAAGAAAATTAGCATAACGCAAGAAAATATAGAGAAATTACGAAATACAATAATTTTAATAAACTACAAAAAGAGAACGTAAGAAAGATTTAGAAAGAAATTTACGAAATACAAATATCTACTGACCAATACATGCATGCTATAAATTAAAATTTATGATTAGGTTAGGTAGCCTTAATTACAATTAAATGAAAACTTTAGAACATTATAAAGAATTAACAAAAGTTTGAGTGACAGAAAAGATAATACGTATAGAAATTCAACTGTTTTACGTTAAATGAAAACTAACACATTACAAGGAATTAATAGAAAATTGAATGGCAGAAAAGTTAACTGTTTTATACTTTATTAGATTCACTAAGCAATGTTAATTTGTTAATTAAAGAAGCACCAGGCACCACGTTGCAAAAAAAAAGTAATAGAATATGCCAAAAGATTACTTAGCTAAAGATTTCCATTTTAAAGATGGTATTATTTGGGCCTTAGGACATTGAAACTATTTGTCCAGGGTTGAAGCGAACTCATGGCAGGCAGATGTAATTCACAATTTTGAACCACAGCGAGCTGAATTCATCCAGAATTTGTCCATTTAAAAGTAACATATGAATTCCGGTTAACAAATTTCCACCATTGTACCATGTCACTAAACGTATTAAGTTTAAACCAAATTTTCACATATTTTGTCACAAAATTCCTGTATACAGAGTCATATTTAAGAAATTGAAAAAATAAAAATATAAATTTAATTAAATTAACCATTGTCAAAGATAAAATTAAAAAAGAAAGTTTAAATTCAACATATAACCTTTAAATTACATGTGACTAAAATTTTACATGTTAAAACTAGTTACACTATTGCAATAATAGAAAAACATATTAGAATAAGTAATTTACACATACCTGTATACAGAGTCCGGTCGGGATTACGAAAAAAAAAACCAAATTAAATGAGAATTAACATAACTGATCAACTGATATATATAGCCGGAGTTTAGCGCGAAAATTACATTACCGGAGTTATACCAACTCGAGAAAAAAAATTTAATGAATTTGACACATTATAAAGTATAGTCTGGGCCAGCAGAAAGTATAGTCTGCGGCAGCAAAGTAAATACAATAAGATTAACTTTGAAAATCATCAATTCTCCCATTACAAATTTAGAAAACGCTGTACAAAACCTAACAATATATATATATATATATATATATATATATATATATATATATATATATATATATATATATATATATATATATATATATATACCTATATAGTTATGGGATTACCACATTCGCCAAATAAGCTACATCAGCATTTTCACACAGTTGACAGTTGCCTATACGTTTCATAGAATTGAGTGTCATAGGACAATTATAACAAACTTATGAACATTAACATATCCTATTATAATATTATTCATATCATCATTTTATTTTATTATCTAAAATTGTAATTATATACAACATGTAATATGTATTAATTCTTTATGCTTCATAATCATTATAAAACATATATAAACGATTAAAACAAAGTACACATTTAACTTTAGATTTAGCAGTTAAGCTAGGCGTAATCTCTGTTCGGGCATTATTCAATTCTTTGTAATATTTTATTGTATTAAAATTAATAAAAATTGTGACATTAATTAAAATAAATTTTTTAAAAAGCAATTTTAATTGTTGTACAACGTAAATGGCGCAGTCGTTCGGATTGTTGCTAGCGTTCTTGTCGGTTAATTAGTGTTATCGTGAGTTAAAAGACTGACGGATTATCAGGACAGTGACTCAACCTTAACGCCTCATTAAGGAAAGTGGTACACAGTCATCGGCCAGCAGTGCGTGGATTTCGATCCTTTAGACAGCAAGGAAACCTAGCTACAACAAGGAAATGAAAGCAATCTGGAACATTCTGTGAGTAAAGTGATTACACATTTTTTTGCTATTTCATATTTTTTCCTTTCTGCTTATATAATAATATGTCCAAATTTTTACGCCTTCAATTAAAAATACCATCATTTAAACCATATCCTAGAGATCGAATGTTCCTCAGTTAGACGCTGTACTGACTTTAAATTATTCGTTATAATTCTGTCAAAGTGAACCTCAAACAAATTGAAAACTATGTACATGTGTATCTATGTATGTATATGTGAAATTAGTTATTTTCTCTTCTGTTGATAATTAAAAGAAAAAATTTTTTTGATTTTTGAAAAATTACTTTGTAAAGTCATTGACGTTGTAGGATGTCAAATAAAACCTGACTAATTAAAACAGTGTATCAATTGGCCATTTCGTTATAATTTTTCGTGATTTCATCGTGTTAAATTTGTATTGTGTAATTTTTACACTGTCAAAGTTGTTTTTTGTAATAATCGTAATGTTCTGTGATATCAAAACCACAAAAGTGGAAAAACTAAAATAATATTTCATAAACATATTTTAATCGGAATTTGTGAAAAATTGTGTTCGCTTTTTTTTGTACAACATTGTACATATTAGTCAAATAGATAGTAATACGTACGGATGTTTACACAACATGGTAAAAAAACAATATCTATTTTTAATTTTTTTTTTATTTATATTTGAAAAAAAATTTTACTATACAGGGTGTAAATATCTGTAGTTTAGACAGAGGCGTATTCAGTGAAATTTCTATTAAATGATGAGCTGGCTGAGATGCGATTTTTTCAAATAGCGAATTCTGAAAAAGTTCTTATGTCTCTGGCAATTATACGGCGAGATAAACCATCTGTCACGCGGACGATAGTTATTTACTTTTCACCCTATATATATGTATATATATATATATATATATATATATATATATATATATATATATATATACATATATATATATACATATATATATACATATATATATATATACATATATATATATATATATATATATATATATATATATATATATATATATATATATATATATATATATATATATATATATATATATATATATATATATATATATATTATAGTCAAAGGTCGATATGCAGCCTCTTCGCGGAATGACTCGTTTATCCTAGGTTTGGCCAACGCTTTTCGGCAAACCCCGAAATGGGTTCCTGTTTCGGCCTTTGACTGATGTATTTTTAGTCAAACCTAGAAGTACCTAACTTTTTAGTCAAACGTCGAAAGTAAAATAATCTGTTTTGGGGTTTTCCTAGTCTATCCTAGAAGCAACTAAGGCAACTCGGTCAAACGTCGATTTGTACTGCACCTGTTGCATGTTTAAACAGGTTTTTTGCATGCGAGCCTAACTCTTTGCGGTATTCTAATAAATTTATTTATCATTAGGTATTTGTGCAATGAACGTGCGGGTGTGTAAGCTTATAAAGATGAGTGAATCAAACTAAAAAAAATGCAAAAAAAGTATGCAAATGTCACAAAAGAGTGCGTTAACTTGTATTTAGATTTATGTCAAACATGTCAAAAGAAAAAAAGGCACCTAAAAAAGGGGCTAGTAGTTAAACTGTTATTATTCAAAGAGATTCACGCACGGAGACAAGTGGACCTCATAGACATCCAAACATGTCCTAATTGTAAATGTAAAAGATCGAACTTATTGTGAAACTCAAACTGTCATAACGCATCACCTTGTCAAAATAAAGAGTAGATAATTTTTTTCATTTTTTCATTAATTATATACCTATTGTCATGATACAAAATAACAATAACCAATTTTATTTCTTGTTGTGATCATTTGTCAATTCATTCCTAAAATATGGGAACAATAAACATTAAAATTACAAATATTCTTTTATTATAGCTAATAATTAAATAATTTAGGTCTGACTGGTCAAACCCCGATTTCATCAAATTGAGTTTCGGCGTTTGACTGTCCAAGTTAGTCTCTCCTAGGATTAACCAAAACTTCGTTAGTCAAAGGTAGAAAAGCCCTATTCGTTTGGACTTATACTAAGACGTTATTTCAGACCTGAGGTTTGACTAGGCAAACCTAGGAGTGCCGGTGCTTCGGTGTTTGACTATAACAGATATGGTATACTGACTACACCAACTACTGAAAGGAAGTTTCGCTCTTCACTCGAAGTCTAACCAGTCACTGTTTTTAAAGTTCACGACTACACCATCTACTGAAGGGAACCAGGCTCTTTATCCATAGCACTAAATAGTCAATGTCCTTTTCTTCTTGTGCCCACTGACAACACCAACTGCTGCAGGGAACTTTTGCTCTTCACTCGTAGTACTAAATAGCCAATGTTCAAAATTACACCGCTGACACCATTTTTTAATGTCGGAACCAACTTGGATTAGACGTTACTAATTTTACGTAACCTCGCCGAACATTAATGGCTAAGTTGGCAGGGCTTTGCTGTCACCAGGGCAGTCTTTATACTAGACTCTTTCAATTGATAATCGTACCGAACTAGGATTCTCACTTCTGGCTGGCGCGATGGTAAACCCAATTCCTTGATCCAGTTTGATGTTGAGGATTTCGCTGCTAACATATTGACGGTGTAGTGTAGTGTTTTAATAAATTAAAATTGTTTTACTTTCAAAACTAAGTATTTTATTCACTGATGGTTTTAAATATTTTACAATGATATTATTTAATTATGATAAAAATATTTTAGTTTTAATTTGACTAAGTTAAATTTATTAATTTTCATTAAATTTACAAAATACATAAAATAAAGAAAATAATATTAAATTGTACATCCGCAGTTAATGCAGCGCGAATCGAATCTTGAAATTGGAGTCCGATTTCATTTGGATCGGTGGCGGCTTTTATGTGTTGATAATGCTTGTTCAGCAGTTTAACGGTGTGACGTCATTGATCATACGATCATTGAGTTTCGACTGATACAGGTGCCCCCGTGTATGACAAATTTTTCGAAATACGGTATAATTTTAAGTAATGCTAAATTTTATCGACATAGTTTAGTATAACTTACATTTTGCAAATTCCTAGGGTTCACATTTTTGATGTTGAGATCTGATTTTCTTTCTTTTTTTGTAACCTTGTCTATTGCACTTGTCACTGGCAGTAAAAGGTCCGGCATTTTAAGACAAAAAATTTCCTCTATGGTTAAAACAAAAGGTTAAAAGAATGCTAACTTTCTGCCATAGGTAAAAAAAGTTGTTGTCACACTCTTATTAATTGTTTATATTGGGTTGTTTGTTGTCAAACTTTGTTTTTCTACACAAAATATAAGCATAAAATTAATATTTTAATAGAAAAAAAGTAGCCTAGTTTTTTGAATTCATAGTTGCGTACAAGGTTTCACGAAAATTCAATGCTGAACTTAAAACCAAGATATACTTCAATCCAATTTTTTAAAATTGATCGTTGTATTGGTATTTATGATAGTAAGGGGTATTTGTTTCTTATTGATTTACAAAATTATTGCCTTTTATTAAAGAAGACGCAATGAATATTTTGATAATTAATTTTAAATTATTTTTATTTAATCATATTTTTAAAAAAAAGTATTAATTAAGTATTCTTATTATTTTATAGTTTTGTTAATTTGTCATTAAAACATAGAATTTTACATATAAATTAAAATTCTTTTTTAACTTTATTATGTTATCATATTGCCAAGGTAGGCCACCAGTACGTGACATAAAATAGTCAGCAAACAAATTTTTTATATGGATATCGTTATTATTAGGACACATTTTTGTTGACACTAAATGTTGATACTCATAATTCAGTGTTTCTTCTTGGAAACGTTTTCCATCTTTAATTCTTACGCAATTTTGTAAAATACAACAAATTTTAATTATGTTGTCACAAAATTCCAAATTTACGTCTAAAGGTCGATGAAAATGCGCCATTTATTCGATAATATTCCGAAGGTACACTCTACCACTCTTCTCGCGCTTGACAATCTATAGTTAAACACTTTTTGCTTAACCTAAAAATTTTTATTTGGAAATGATCTTATCAGATTTTCTATTAGACGGAATGCCTCATCCCCAACGAATACAAATGGCATTGCAGGATTTTCATCAAAATTACTTATCATTGCGGTTGTAGGTAAATCTAATTAATTAGGTATTTAAAAGTTTTTTGCCAAAGTTCGATTTTTTTAAAATACTGGCATCACTGTTAGATCCGTATGCTCCTACGTCAATACCGGAGAAGCAGTAATTGGCATCAGCAATGCCAAACAACATTACGGAATAATATTTTTTAAAATTTTAAAATTGCGTTCCAGAATGGTCAGGTCTTTTTATTCGTATGTGTTTGTCGGGAACAGCCTCTAAAAAATTCGGAAAGAAAGTTTGATCAAAAAATAGTTTGGCTGTGTTTAACAAGTTTTCTTTCTTTTTTCCTAGCATATATTGAGGCTGTAAACATTGCCATAAGTGTTTACATGTATATATATATATATATATATATATATATATATATATATATATATATATATATATATATATACTATATATATATACTTTTTGGTGAATTTCGATAAAATTTTACATTGATTTAGAACAGAATTGGTTGGAAACAAATAGCTTAAAATATAGCTATGTTGTTTCTAACAAATTCCGTTCTAAATCATCGTAAAATTACATCCTGTATATATATATATATATATATATATATATATATATATATATATATATATATATGCAGGATGTAATTTTACGATGATTTAGAACGGAATTTGTTAGAAACAACATAGCTATATTTTAAGCTATTTGTTTCCAACCAATTCTGTTCTAAATCAATGTAAAATTTTATCGAAATTCACCAAAAAGTATAAGAGTTATTAAAATTCCACCCTGTATACATATATAATAATGTGTGTACTTAAAAAAATTTCTAATGTTTTTTTTTTTTTTTATATCTGTGACTAGTGTCTAGATTGAAAAAAGTTTTAATGGACTTTCGTTCACTTGTGCTTTACTACTCCCATTTTTGGTGTAATTTCACCTTTTGCTTTAAAGGAAAGTTCACTAAAATTTATCCATTCATAACCGTAAACTTACCCGAAACGTTATTCAAAATTATTACGTATTCGTAACCAAAATCTCATATTTGTAACATCCCTTTCATTATTGTAATAATCGTGTCATAATATAATTTCAATAATCTACTTAAATATAGATAAATCTATACGAATGAAATGGAAAAATATAAAAGATTATTTTATTAAAGAATTAAGTACTCAACAAGGAAGATCAGGACCGGCTGCATCAAAAAAAAAATATCTCCACCGTGATTCCCTTTTATTTTTATTACCATCACTACGACAATGGCAAACAAGCGGAAACATAGATTTACCAGAATCAGAAGTATCAGTTACAGTTAACGAACACTCAACCATTCCACCCCGTGATAGTAATGGTTCACCCAAAAAAAAATATTCACAATAAACTGGTATGGAGTACGAGCGAAAATTTTTAGAAATTTTGAAGGGAAAAAAACATCGGAATTTTCGATGAAGATGTCAGCTTCTCGCAGATGGTTGCTGCAATGCTTCGGAAATTAAATAGCGAATAAAAACATTTCACTAAAATAGAGATACTAAACGTTTTAAAAACGGCCCACTCATTCTGTTTACCTATATATCAACTATCTCGACCACCAGCGAAGTGGCCGAGCGTGCTTAAGCACTGGCACTTCGACTGGTAGGTCGAGGGTTTGAATCTATGCTCCGGCTATGCTCGTGAAGGTTTTCTGCAGTTTTCCTTCGCAATTCCAGATGAATATCGGCATAGTTTCTTTAAGGAAGTCGACACCTTCCAAATCCTAGTCCCCCACCGCTTCCCTTGTCCTCCACTCACATCACAATTGTGTAATGTAAAAAATATATTGTAATGTATTGAAGTATTAATAAAGATACAAATAATGATGTGGGTGGCGTCTGTTATAGACGAAGCCATATTTTTTTTTATTTTTTAACTATCTCGATCAATCCATTCACAATTGCCACAAACAACATATACTTTAATTCATCCACAAACAACACCTCATACTAGAGATGAGCTAAACGGTTATTTTCTAATAACTGTTATTGCAATAACAGTTACTGAAAAATAACTGTTATTTATAACAGTTATTGTAATAACTGGTATGGTATTTGGATATTTTAACATATTGTAAGATATTCGATATGCGTATAAACGGTTCTGTTAGTGAAATATGCACAGATTTATAATACTGACGAATACTAAATAATATTTTTTGCTTTATTGTACTGCAATATCTGTTCAAATACTTGTCTACACAAGGATTTAGGCTTTATATACACAATTTTAACAATTTTATGGATACAAAATTACAAATACAAATAGATAACTGTACAATAGACAATAGTTCATTTTTAAGGGTTTTTTAAATGTGCTACAATATGTGTAACTTGCCTGGGGCGTTATTATTTTGAAATTCTCCGTAGGTGGTTAAAATAAATTACTGTGATCCTTGCTTTCGAATATATTAATATTGACCTATGTTATCGATATTTCCAAAGGAGTTATTTAAGTAACTAGTTACTGGGTATTCCAGTTATTGACGATAACCGTTATCTTTCTATACTAGTTATAAAATAACAGTTATCGATATATCAATCATCTCTACCTCATACACTGTCTCTACAAACTACACCATCTCTACAACAATCATATTGACATAAACCATTTCCACAAACTACACCTTCTTATACACTATCTCCACAACCAGCATATTAATACGGTAAAATTAAAATTTTTTGTCACAAAAATTTACATACAAGATTTTCTTTTTGGAGAATGTTTAGGGGTATCTCATGAGTGCAAATTCAAATTGGCGGGATGGTGGAGGTTGTGCTTCAGCCGCCATCTTGAATTTCAGTTTTTGCCAAATATCTCAAACACGGTGCATTTTATGAGCAAAATGCTCAGAATCAATTTTATAGAAAATTAAATTTTGCGTTACTTTTGTTGGAAACATTTTTCGTTGTATAACCTACCAAAATTTCGTGGATCTAATTTTCCCCCAATATCTCATTAACAATACTTCGAACATTGAAAGTAGCTATTATCGCATTTGTAGAACGTAAAATCCTCTACAAGTTTCATTCGAAACTTTTTGACGTATTTCTAATAGCTCAGAAGTTAGACCTTTAAACGTCAAAATTATGTCAGCCAATCTTCAGTAAGAGTTGCTATTGTTAACATTAATGAGATATGCAATAGTGAAAACTTGGTCTGGAAAATTTGAACCCTAGATTTTGTTTCCGGAAAATGTTTAGAAGTATCCCAAGAGCCTGAATAAAGATTGGCGGGATGGTGGGAGTTGTTCTTCAGCCGCCATCTTGGATTTCAGTTTTCGCCAAATATCTCGACAGCGGTGCATCTAACGAGGAAAATGCTCAGATTCAATTTTATAGAAAATTAAATTTTGCGTTACTTTTGTTGGAATCATTTTTCGATAAAATTCGTATTTTTCGATGTATAACCTGCCAAAATTTCGTGGATCTAATTTTTCCCCTATATCTCGTTAACGATAATTTGGACATTAAAAGTAGGTATTACCGCATTTTTAGAACGTAAAATCCTCTACAATTTTCATTCGAAATTTTTTGACGTAATTTTAATAGCTTGGAAGTTATAGACTTTTAAACGTTAAAATTGTATCATCAAATTTTCGGTAAGTTACTACTGTTGACACTAATGAGATATATAGTGCTAAAAACTTGGGCTGCAAAATTTAGACCCTAGATTTTTCTTTCGGAAAATCTTTAGGAGTATCCCATGAGCTTAAATACAAGTTGGCGGGATGGTGGAAGCTGTGCTTCAGCTGCCATCTTGGGTTCAAGTTTTTACACAATATTTCGAAAACGGTACATCTAACAAACAAACTGGTAAGAACTAATTTTATAGAAAAATAAACTTGGCACAATTTTCGTTCAAAAATTTTTTCGATGAATCCGGTATATTTTTACAGTTTTACTGGAACTTTTTGACGTACCTGCTGCTCGAAAGTTATAAATCTCGAAAAATTAAAATTGTCAGTTTAATCGCTGCTGTAACACCTAAATGAGATAGACAGTACCAAACACTTGGTCTACAAAATTTGCATGTGAGATTTTTTTATTGAAAAATGCTAAGGGATACTCCACTATTTGAAATATAAATTGGCGGGGTGGTGACAGTTGTGCTCCAGCCGTAATTCAATTTTTAATCTGGATTTAATCATCTTAATCTACTCTAATTAGATTATTAAATTTAGTAATCTAGTAATCTTAATTCATCGAAGAAAAAACTAATATGGAATTTTTACAAAAATTCATACTCTTAAAAATTAATAACAACTTTATGAGATACCTATCTATACCTAACGGAATTTTTTAAAAACAATAGTAGTTAAAGTTTTCTACATTCTAATTCTGTAGTTTAAGAGAAAAATATTCAAAACAAATTAATTTGAAGAGTGTTTGATAAAAGCAAACTGTAAAACCTACAAACTTTTAATATTTGACCTTAGTGCCTTCTAATTAGCAGCATTCGAGTTATCGATTCCTAAAATTCGAGTTATCGATTTCTAAAAGAAAACTTCGGCTGTAAATTATTAAAATCAAACTAAAATAAAAATTGTAGATAATTTTACACTCTAACAATTTCTTAATAGCTATTTTCAAGGTATAACGTATTTACGAGATATTAAAAAAAATGGGATCCATGAAATTGTGGCGAGTTCTACATCGAAAGTTACGAAGTCCATCGAAAAGTTTTTCGAGGAAAAATATTTTGTTCCAAATTTAATTTTCTATAATATTAGTCCTCTCCATTTTCTTTGCTAGATGTACTGTTATTGAGATATTTAACCAAAACTAAGATCCAAGATGGCGTCTAAAGCACAACCCCCACTATCCCGCCAATTTGGATTTACACATATGGAATATTCCTAAACGTCTTCTGAAAAAAGAATTTCAGGAGAAAATTTTACAACCCAAATTATTAGTGCTGCATATCTCATAAGTGTGTTAACAATACAGACTCTTACTGACAATTGCAGGTGATTTTGACGTTTAGAAGTTTATAGCTTCTGAACTATTAGTAAAAAAATCTCTAAATAAAATTTATAGAGAATTTTATGCTCTACAAGTTTTATAATAACTATTTTCAGAATATTTTTCACATCTGAGGAGATATGAGACAAAAACAACTACAACGAATTTTCACAAAGATTTAATGTTCCATGTCTTGAACAATATTAATTTCACGGAAAAATGCTTCAAATAAAAATTATAGGAAATTTAATTTCTGATAAAAAAGGTTCTTACCATTTTTCTTGTAAGACTGATAGTTCGTGAGATATTGACGATTATTTGAAAAAGACATTTTCCAATATGGCAGCTGAAGCACAACTTCCACCATCCCGCCTATAGGGTGAGAGTGCTAAAAGTCGGCCACTTAAACAATTAATGATATGCAGAATTCTGAATTGTGAATTTACGCGTATTTTTATCATCTCTTTAAGTACTTTTAAGTATCGCCTTTCTAACTAAATAGAGATTAAATTTCTAAATTAATAAACAATTAAAATATCTTTAAAAATGCATTTCCCTTAAGTCGGCCACCCATATAAATGAATTACCCGATTGTAATTTATTATGACACTAAAGGGAACGTTTAAAGAAAACTCTTTAGCATTAAAATATTTTATTAATTTAAACTAAAATAGAATTATAAAAGAACATTTTTAAATATTTTTTAATCAATAACAACATTACATATTAATATTAAATAAACTGATAATTTTTGGCAAAAATAATATTAACGTTCAATAATTATCGTAATTTGTAGTTTCTAAATTACAAAAGATGTAATTTAATTACATTATTACGATTACTTTTGCTTAAGACATAAATATGCATAGAAGAAGGTAGGCTGTGTATGTTTTGGGGCAAAGTAGAACCCCAATTTTCCGGACTGCTTTCGAAATTGTTTTAAGGTGTATGGTTCGGGGTCGTACTGTACTTGCTTTATCAGACTTCCGGCGGCTAATTGGTCTGTAATTATTATCAGCGTGCGATAAGCCGCTGTTGTTTGTTGAGTCAGTTAATTGGTATGTGCGATAAGCCGTTGTTGTTTGGTTGAGTTATTTGGTCTGTGCGTGCGTTTTTATGTTCATTAAAGTTAATTGGCTAGTTTTTTTAACATTGCGCGCTCATTAAAGTTAATTGGCGCTGATAAGACATTCCGGATTTCGGAATTGTGATATCATACATATTTTTAGAATTATTGTCCGCATGCATGTTATAACTTGTTAGCGGAATGCTTAATCGGAAATCAGTTTCTATTTTTAGTATACACGTTAAGACTTGTTATGAGAGCGCGGGATCGGAAATCTACTTCTACTTTTGGCATATAACAATTGTTTGCAAACGCCCACAATCGAAAAATCTGTTTCTACAACGCCGCCAGCTCTAGATATTTTTCCATACTTTCATTCGTTATACAAAGTGTGCATTTAAACAGGCCGAAGTTAATGTATGCATACTGTATTGCTATAGAAAACAAATTCATTGTAGGCTCGGGGTATACATACATATTAATTTTATCAACAGATAAAAATAAAAATGATTTTATAAAAAAAAGAATTAAAAGAGATAAGTATTATGCCTATTTAAATATGTAAGTTTAGGCTTTACGCTTTGTCTAGTAGTGTAATAAATAGTGTTCATTGGTTTGTGCTATCAACATATTTTGAGAACTTTAAGTTGCTTTAAACACTAAATTTATCAATAATATTTTGAATCGAGATATCCAATTGAATATATGAATATTATCAGAAAAGTTACACAAATTAAGCATATTTAGGTAGAACAGTCTTAGTAATTTATAATCTAATGTTCTTAGTGGTATAAACAACAAATTGTAAAAAAATTTGTAGCCCCCCAGCCTAGTGTGGTGGGTGGCGGGTGGCTGTGGCGAACTGTGGTAGGCGGTGGTAGTGGCTGTGATCCAGATATACCCATGAAATTTAGAGACAATATGACAAAACTTAAACCGAATGGATTCCCATAATTTCCCACAAATTTGAACTTTTTTGTTTATAATATTAATATTTGGATCTTCTACTTCCTATATAAGCTAAAACAATTTCATTAATAGCTTTTAAAAGAAAATTCTCGAAGAAAAATGTTATGCATGCAATTTGTATCAACATGTCCAACGCCACATTCGTATTCGAACACCTTACAATTTGATATATATTTTTATATGTTTCAAAAATGAATTACTTTATTTTCAAATTTAGAAGTATATTTACGTAGGTAAGTACCTTTATTTTAAATAAACATAAAATTTAATAATCCTTAAGGTCAATTATTTCATATATTTACTGGAAAATTAAAGGAATTTCAATAGAGTCCAAGAAATCGATTATTGATCTATGCTACCAAAATAAATTCTACAGAAAGGGCTTAAATTGTAAGTAGGCGACTACTTAACACTTAATATGTCATAAAGGACCACAAACAGGATAATAAACTAGAAAATAACTCTTGAAATATGGATAAGAATACTACATCTTGTTCTAAATTGTCATTTTTGAATGAATAAATTAACAAAATTCCAGCAAAGAGCCCTAAAATGGCCAGAATAGGGTGAAAGGGTTGCATAGCAAAGAATTTTCGCACTGAAAGAATTTCTCGCGTTATTGAAAGACGTGATATATACCGTGGGAATGTACGTGGTAAGTAACATAAATAAATAATGAAACTTACATTGCGCTAAAATGTACGAAAACAAGGATTTAAGGACAAGGTCAATGATGAAAATCTTAATTTTACGTTTATCTGTGAATATTTTGTTACATCGAGATTCGGAATCCTTATTTACGTAATTTCCAGAACAATCTATCTATATTTGTTTATATATGTTATTTACATACATTTTTTCCCACGGTATATATCGCGTGCTTTAATAACGCGACAAATTCTTTCAGTGCGAAAATTCTTTGCTATGCAACCCTTTCACCTTATTTTGGCCATTTTAGGGCTCTTTAGTGGAATTTTGTTAATTTATTCATTCAAAAATGACAATTTAGAACAAGATGTAGTATTTTTTATCCACATTTCAAAAGTTATTTTCTAGTTTATTATCCTGTTTGTGGTCCTTTATGACACATTAAGTGTTAAGTAGTCGTCTACTGACAATTTAAGCCCTTTCTGTAGAATTTATTTCGGTAGCATAGATCAATAATCGATTTATTGGACTCTATTGAAATTCCTTTAATTTTCCAGTAAATATATGAAAAAATTGACCTTAAGGATTATTAAATTTTATGTTTATTTAAAATAAAGGTACTTACCTACGTAAATATACTTCTAAAGGTGTGGTGATAACCTATTACTTGAGTCAACATTTAAGATACTTTTTACTCCGGGAAAATTCCTCATTCCCACGGGAATATATATATATATATATATATATATATATATATATATATATATATATATATATATATATATATCGTGTGTTTTTTGGGAGTTGCCATTTTTATTACAGCCAAACCGTTGATTTAATTGAAAAATTGTTCAAATAAGAGTTGTAGATATCGACGGGGGCAGCCGATTGCTATAGTCAGGAGCTTTATAGCTCTTATGGTTTTCGAGCTATGATACAAACTTACAGATTTTTAAATGAGACTATATATTAATTTTTCAATAAAACTGATCTAATGCAGTAACTAACAACATAAATGAAGAAAAAAAAATTTTTTACCCAAGTTTAATTTTTGAATTTTTCCTTAATTTATCAATTAGGTGGTAAAAATATGCATATGTACTTGAGTCTACTTCAACCGATAGTGTTCTGGTTGGTTAGATTTCTATTACATTCAAGAAAAGAACTTTTTCCAGTACCATTTCTATCATACAAATTTGGCTGTAATAAAAATGGCAACTCTGAAAAAACTCACTTGGTATATATATATATATATATATATATATATATATATATATATATATATATATGATATTTTATCTTTCTAACAGTAAAAGTATTTTTAAAACCCGTTCTGTAGTTTTCTGTGCCGCATTTGCATCCGCAGGATAATTGTGGTTCTTAGATAACATAACTTGTACTTATCTAAAATAGTTTACTTCTGCAATAGTGAAAAAATTTTCAAAATCGGTCAGCTATTTTATTTTTGACGCTTCTGGGCCCAATGGACTCTGTCGGACCTTACATAACGTAATCTATATCTGCCTAAAATAGTTTAGCTCTCTAACAGCGAAAAAATTTTCAAAATCGGTCGGTTATTGTATTTTTGATACTTTTAGGTCCCGTGGATCCTGGCGGCTCTTACGTCACGTAATCTATATCTATCTAAAATAGCTTACCTCTGTAGCAATGAAAAAAACTTCAAAATCGTCGGTTAGTTTATTTTTGACACTTTTGGGTCCCATAGACCCTACCAGACCTTACATAACGTAATCTTTATCAATCTAAAATAGCTTAGCTCTCTGACAGCGAAAAAATTTTCAAAATCGGTCAGTTAGTTTATTTTGCGCTTTTAAGATCCCAGAACTCTGGCCGACCTCATACAACATATAAACTGTGTCCATCTAAAATTGTTTACTTCTATAACAGTGAAAAAATTTTCAAAACCGGTTACTTATTTCATTTTTTACACTTTTGGGTCCCGTGGACCCTGGCTGATCTTACATAATCTAATCTATATCTGTCTTAGATAGCTTACCTATGTAACAGTGAAAAACTTTTTAAATCGGTCGGTTATTTTATTTTTGACACTTTTAGATCCCATGGACCGTAGCGGGCCTTACATAAGGTAATCTATATCTATCTAAGATGGTTTAGCCCTCTAACAGTGAAAAAATTTTTTTAATCGGTCGGTTATTGTATTTTTGATACTTTTAGGTCCCGTGGATCCTGGCGGCTCTTACGTCACGTAATCTATATCTATCTAAAATAACGTAATCTATATCTGCCTAAAATAGTTTAGCTCTCTAACAGCGAAAAAATTTTCAAAATCGGTCGGTTATTGTATTTTTGATACTTTTAGGTCCCGTGAATCCTGGCGGCTCTTACGTCACGTAATCTATATCTATCTAAAATAGCTTACCTCTGTAACAATGAAAAAATCTTCAAAATCGTCGGTTAGTTTATTTTTGACACTTTTGGGTCCCATGGACCCTGGCGGACCTTACATAACGTAATCTATATCTCTCTAAAATAGCTTAACTCTTTGACAGTGAAAAAATTTTCAAAACTGGTCGGCTAGTAGCCGTAAAAACACTCAGAGAGTATTGGCCTCTTCGCAAGCAAAATTTATATGTAATAAATAATAATAGTTAATAAATATTTATACTAAGACTATACTTAAAATTTTGGATAAAATTAAAGTAATAAAATTAAGGCAATATGGGTAGCAGATTCGATACATCTTTCCATGTTTGTTTATCTCCTGCATAACGAATCCAGTAGCATCCAGCGTAATTACGAAATTCATCCTCCCACCGAACTTTACATCTTCCTCTTGACTTGCAGTGTCCCCATGGTACCCAGAAAGTAATTTTCTTGGACCACCTTTTATCTGCAGTTCGTAAAATATGTCCTGCTCACGACTATTTCAAATTTTTTATAAATAAACTTATACAGTTTATTCCTGTTAAAAAAACACAATTTACGTGAATTAATTCTATCGGACAGTTTTTTGCACAACATTGACCTATGCATTTTTCGAACATTTATTGCAATTTTATTTTGGAGAGATTTAGTAAGCGCCGATTTGGAGAGATTTAGAGCTGCCAAGTTTGGCAACCATATGTTAAAGCAGGAATTACACATGTATTGAACGCCTTGGCCTTTATTTGCTTAGGAAAGTTGCCCTTAAATATTTCTCTTAAAGACCAAAATTTTTTCCATGTAGAAATACATCTTCTTTGAATTTCCTTTTCGAATTTGTCTCGAAACGTCATAATTTGTCTGAGATAAACTTGATCTTCAACATACTGCAATTCTTGATTGTTTATTAATATAGAATTTCTGATGGTTAGTTAAAATATTGGTTTCTTCAAAATTTATAACTAGACCTGCCTTTTTCGCTTCGTTATTCAAATCTTGTAACATAATTTTGATTTCGTCGCTAGTGCTGGATATAAGTACAACATCGTCCGCAAATTTTAAATTGTTTAACTTCACACCGTTAACGTTGATACCATAATTGGACCAATCAAAGTGACTAAAAACTTTTTCCAAAACACAATTAAACAAAACGGGTGATAATAGATCTCCTTGTCTTATTCCGCGTTTAAGTTGAAATAACTGGCCCGGTTTTTCTGTTTGAATGTATGCCTTGCTACCATTATAACAAGAGTAAAATATTTTTAAAAAGGTTGACGGTACTCCTGCTTCTGTTAATGCTTCTAGCATATATGAGTGTTTCACACTATCAAATGCTTTACGAAATGCTTTACATCATCATTTGGTGATTCCGCAGTAGGCATGTGCACTTGAATTAAAAATATCCTCGTTCGATGTGTTCTCATAGTTAAAAGAGCTATTCGCTCGCTTATTGCAACAAATTTTTCGATACAATTTTTATATCTGTTATTTACCAAGAACCCAACACCATAAGAACCATTAAGCGCTGCTGAATGACAAAATACATGGCCATTCTTTGTTTCTTCTATTTTTAAAAAGTTTCTTCTAATCTCAGCAAGCCCAATGATGCTCCAGTTATCATCTAAAGCATGCTCCAATTCACACATGCGTTCTTCCGTTTTCAGGGTCCTTACATTAAATGAACAAATATAAAGTTTATCCTGTTTCTTAGTACTATTCTTATAATTTGAAGTAATATTTGCTTGTGAAGGATTTTGATCTATAACCCCCTCGATGATCAGTCGGCTTGGGGATAGTATATTTTTCCAAATTTTTGAATTTTCTTTTTATTATTTTTTGGAGGAGTGTGTTGCAAATATTCATTGAAACCGTTTTCTTGCTTGCGTTCATCAACATTAGACGTCTTTGAAGGATCAGATAATTGCTATTGAGTACAGGAAATATTAGAAAAAATAGTTACTCCAGATTTTTCCACAGTTACAGTTTCGTCTGGAGTTTTTGGTTCAGCGGTATTTTCAAGTTTCTGTGTAAAATTTGCGATAGAAGTTTGTTTAGTTGAAGGTCTTCGTTCACTAGAACTAGAACTAAAACTATTAGACCGTTTCTTCTGTTGAACTACTTTTTTAATTCTGTTATTTTGTACAGTCTCAATAGTTTGTTCAGGACTATCTTCACACAAGCGTTTTTGGTTTTCGATTAATTCCAAGTTAGTTTCAGTATTGTTTATGTACTCTGTTGCCTCATTAAAATTTATTAGGTTGTTCACACCAAACATGTGGTAAGAAAAAGATACTGTATTTCAAATGTGAAAGTCTTAATATATTAAATATATATAATTTATACATAATTTTCGAATACTTTTGAACTTTTCATTTTCCTCACACTGTCTGAAAATGTCTTCTAATGAACTGGTGAGTTGATCCCAACTATTAAACATGTTACCTCGCAACATTCTTTTTAATTCCCCAAAACAGCCATAGTCCAGTGGGTTTAAATCTGGTGAGTAAGGAGGATGTGTCCAAAGAGCTATATTTTTTTCTTCAAAAAAATTTGTAACAGTCTTGGCTCTGTGCGGGCAAACATTGTCCTGGAGAAGTACAGGTCGAGAATATTTTGTTTTATTCATCCATTCCGGGATTTCTTCACTGAGGATAGAAATATACACTGAAGCGGTCATTGCTTAATCTTGATCTAGAAGCCTATAAAATGCGATGGCGTCGTAATTTAATGCCACCAGTAGCATCCTCTTCCTCTCGTGAAGTTGGACGCCACAACATCGGGCGGCTTCTTATTTTTCCCCAGCCAGAACCGTCGCTGGTTGCGGTCGGGGGGTAAGTATAGGGATACCCAAGTTTCGTCAGTTGCGAGAGTTCTCCTAAGTATGTCAGGGTTCTTGTTGTATTCTGCTAAGTTACACTTTACAGCTAACAATCGATGATCTTTTTGATCTTGACTCAGAACATGTGATATCCACCTACCAAGTTTCTTCGTCAAATGAAGAATTTCATGTAAAATATACCAAACTGAAGATATTGGCAAGTTCAAGTGCTGGGAAATGTAGCGCACTGAATAGCCTTTATTATTCTTCAGTAACTCCTCTACATCATGCGTTCTCTGCTTCCAATCAGTTGGTTCTCTATGGTCACCTCCTCTTCTTTCTTCCACTTCAAAACTGGTTCTTCCTGAATCGAGTCACCTACGATTCCACTGTGCGTTGACTGTAGGTTTGTCCACCTACCAGTTGCACTAGCTGTTTATGGATTTGCTTTGCGGCCAGCCGAGACCCACGCCAAACTTGATGAAAATCCTTTGCTGATAATCATCGATTGAGTTTTTTAATTGTGTTTGATCCATTTCTCACAATAACTAAAATCAAAATTCAACAACAAACACGTCTGTTCTTTGTTTACGCAATCACACTACTACAAGTCGTAACATGCATCTGTTCAAAAAATAGAGGGGTTTGGGATTAGTAACCAACGCCCTTCGTAATCAACAAATTTATCGTATCATGTAACACTGATCTGGTATTTAGTTCGTAAGCTGTCTACCTCTTGTTTAGAAGGATCCGTTCCAGGGATAGCTGTATAGTTTCACACCACACGTTTGGCGTGAACAACCTATTGACAATAGTCCGTCCACACACAAGAGTTCATTTTTAAAATAGACTTGTCTTCCTTTATTTCGTAGTTTTTCCATAACCGGTTTTAATTTCTTCCGTTCTTCCAATACATAACGTGGCATATCTTCAGTGATAAAAATGTCCGTATTTTTTAGTTTGTTTTTATTTTGCAAAATAAGTAATTTAGTGCGCCAAGTCGTTAGTCCGATTAAAATAAGTCTAAATTTATTTTCGTGTTTAGCAATTATTTTTTTCTTACTTTTTACATTAGTATTTTTAAATGTCAAACGCCAGTTTTGACAAAAATGCCACTAGAGCGCACTACTTGAGCTACGCAGCTTGTCTATAATACTACGACCTTTTCAGAAGATTCCTCAATAAAAAATATTAATATTTAAAGAAGAGAGGAGTAAATTGCCTGAAATAGATATTAATAATAGTTTAAATTATGTAATTAGTATTATTTAAGTAAAAATTTGTAAATATGGTATACAAATCAAGTTAGTATATTTTCTGTTTACTGAAAACGCCCCCATACACGATGAGATCTGTATCGCTACATATTACAGGTATTAGTATCATGATAAAGATCTCGTCGTGTATGTGACTCACTCGGTATCACTGCATCAGTATCAGCAAGTATCAGCTGGTATCGCACTTGTCTCAAGTATCGTGCTAACTATGGTTGAATTTTTATTTTGACAGTTAATAAAGTAAATAACTTCTAATTATTTGAATAATCATGTCTGAAGATAGAAATTTTTGGGAAGATTTTATTTATATGTATAAATCACACTAATGTTTATGGAATTAAGAATGTTAAGATACTTGTAGTAGACAACTACGTTAATCCTACACTCTACCATTCCTAATAACTTTTGGAAAAGTGTTTCATCCATTCGCAAATAATTTCTGAAGTCGTTTGACTCGCTTATTTTAACTCTTGAATCAAATTAAAAATAGTATTTTTTTACCCAATTTACCATAGAGAATAAATTACATGACTTCTGTTATTTTTACAAAAACCAGGGATATTTTCAAAAATTTTTGGTTACTATAATAAAGTGATCAACCTCGCCTAAAATTTTAATATGTTAAAGAATAGGTACTCATAAAAGAAATACAAAAAAATACGGTGTAGAACCTGGGTTCGTGCATATTGTTTATACTTTACGGTATCTATTTTGATGATTTATTATTTAGAAGTTATAAAAATAGGTTATTTTAGATTCAGTTTTATCGCAGTATTTGTGAATTATAATTATAAAATGTGAATAAAATACATTATTTATCCTTTGTTTTAGAATTTAGTTCATAATAGACATTTGTTCCAATAATGGGTGTTTTTCTTCTAATGTGAATATTTTTTCTTCCGTTCCGATATGTGTGCTTCCAGTTTGTAAAAGAAAAATATTAATAAATCAAAATTTTTGGGTTATATTTTCTTAAAAACATAACCTTGAATCAAATTAAAAATAGCATACTTAACGTAAAAGCCCCTATACCGGATCACTATTTTTAGGTGTGTAATTAAACTGGCTTATAAAAATTATTCATTGGATTAAAAAAACTTGCTTTCATGCTTATTAAGAAAAAAAATGGGTGTTTAATTTATTTATTAATTTTTATAAGTCAGTTTAATTACACACCTAAAAATAATGATCCGGTATAGGGGCTTTTACGTTAAGTATGCTATTTTTAATTTGATTCAAGGTTATGTTTTTAAGAAAATATAACCCAAAAATTTTGATTTATTAATATTTTTCTTTTACAAACTGGAAGCACAGATATCGGAACGGAAGAAAAAATATTCACGTTAGAAGAAAAACACCCATTATTGGAACAAATGTCTATTATGAACTAAATTCTAAAACAAAGGATAAATAATGTATTTTATTCACATTTTATAATTATAATTCACAAATACTGCGATAAAACTGAATCTAAAATAACCTATTTTTATAACTTCTAAATAATAAATCATCAAAATAGATACCGTAAAGTATAAACAATATGCACGAACCCAGGTTCTACACCGTATTTTTTGTATTTCTTTTATGAGTACCTATTCTTTAACATATTAAAATTTTAGGCGAGGTTGATCACTTTATTATAGTAACCAAAAATTTTTGAAAATATCCCTGGTTTTTGTAAAAATAACAGAAGTCATGTAATTTATTCTCTATGGTAAATTGGAGTCAAAAGAGACGATCAGAGAGTGAATAGGGCCAATATGGAAGGCTAATCAAAATTCAGATTGACATATAATTTAGCTACTGAAGTAATTATACTTCATGATTTTGTGTAGAAGTAAACACAAAAACTATAGCAAAGTTTATAAAGTATACAAATATCATACTGATGTGTTTATAAAAATATCGAATGACTTGATAACCTTGAAAGTACTCTGTTTTATGTTCCAATACATTGTAAATAATAAACAAATAAGAAATACCATAAAGTAACGCTCAAATCTATTAATATTCCAATACCGTCTCCAATCACCCCCCCTCCCCCCCTTTACACTGATATATGGTCCCTATTAACACATATACTGTCCGTATTCATCCCTTTTCCACCCCTGTTAACCTCCAACTTAACCCAAATATCAAGTCCTCATTATTTCCTTTGAATAAAAAATAAAAACAACTAAAAACTTTCTTCAGATATGTTTCAAATTAACTAAAATTTCGATTAAACAACAATTTATTAATAAGAGCACCAAAATAAATAGTTTTAGATAAAGTTTTAAGAATAACAAAAAATAGCACTGTTTGAAGACCTCAATTTAAAGTGACTTATTAATATTTTTTATCCAACTTCAAACTTAGTTCACTTACCCAAAAGAATAATTATTCTAATATGGTTTATATTAGAATATTTACGTCTAATGTTTTTAAACCAAACTCATAAATAATATTTTTTATTTTATCCCTATTGACCCATCTCTCCCGATTGAGTTCGATCTACGGTATATGACAAATATGAGTAAATACCGTCTTATTCACCCGTTTTCGTTTTTACGGCAAACAAATAAATTACCACAGAAAAAA
Source organism: Brachynemurus nebulosus (assembly GCA_035578155.1). Lineage (NCBI taxonomy): Eukaryota > Metazoa > Arthropoda > Insecta > Neuroptera > Myrmeleontidae > Brachynemurus > Brachynemurus nebulosus. The sequence continues at coordinate 88,519,953 of JAPWDM010000001.1, read as the reverse complement.
TGCTATACGTAAAATTGTTATCGTCTAGACTAGACGATATTTAATATGGCTGCCCTTATTTATTCATAATATTTAAATCAAAATTTTTATATACCAATTGATTATATTTTCCAGAGTAAAAGAATATTAAGGATCACATAATTTTGAAACTGTACGTTAGTGTTTTAGGCCCAAAAATAAATTAAAAATGTTTATAAAATACATATTAATAATAATTGTACATACAGTAAAATTTCAAGCGTATATTGAAACACTTCGGCAAATAATATTTAAGCAATATTAAAAGGTAATTTAGCTGTCCTAATCTCTTAAATGGAGTAACAAAATTATTTGTATATTTTTATTATGCTAACTTGAAAAATTCGCCAAGAATTGTTACAATTTATAATTCATGTGTTTTTAATAATGATCATCCATCGGAATAAAAATACATGGAATTCAACAACAATTGTTTAATATATATATATATATATATATATATATATATATATATATATATATATATATATATATATATATGTGTGTGTGTATTTCATAAAATTAAGTGAGGAAACATTAAATGCGAGGTGAAGTTAAATTGAAAAATAATCATTCTATTAACAATAATTTTTGTTATCAGGGATTTATTCAGAAATAACTTCATTAATAAATAAATGTCAAAACTGTTCCGACATATGATTGCGTTCCGGTATAGAGGCTTTTACGTTATATCTCTCTTTTAACCATCGTTTCGTCCAGATCACATTCGTTATATATATATATATATATATATATATATATATATATATATATATATATATATATATATATATATATATTAGCTGATACCCGCGGCTTCGCAAGGGTGAATTTCATAATTAAAAAAGGTAATTCCTTTTAGGTAGTTTGCTAAAATATTTTGCCCCTATTTTCTTGTCATAGGCTGAAACGATAGGCTTTATTTATTGGTAAGCTCACTCATCAATCCTGTTTATTTTTAATTTCTCCCTTTGACTAGTTATCTCGGAACAATTGAAAATTTTCAAAGACTAATTGGTTATTGTTTTAAACATATGGTATAGAAGTAAAAAAAGTATGTTAAGAATTTGGTATAGAAGTAAAAAAAAGTATGTTGATTTAAAATACTTAAATTTTATATAGTTTTCAAATACTTAATATTTTGTAGAATTTACTCTAAATAAGTATCCTTCCTATTCCTATTGGAAAATTTAAATCCCTATGCCTACATCCCCTATAAGTCTGTTTGCATTATATTTGAACATTTCCTAAAGTAACTGACTCATTGCTGGAGACGCTAGAATAATAGGCGTTGAAAATGTTAATTTTGACCTCTCCCCCATTTTTTTGCGTTTACTCCCTAGTTTACTCTTTACAGGATTAATTTTCAAAAAGTATTGAAACATGTATTTATTAATTTATTTTTGACCTCCGTTGACTATGCCTTCCATATTCATTTGTGTAAAATTGTCCTAACTGTGAGTAAAGCTACTTTAAATCAGTTGTTCCGAAACAAATCGAGTAAATTTAATTTGAAATGAATTCTTTAAAGTACTATGCTTCGCTCGCCAACCAGTTTAAAATTCTATAAAATGTTAATTTGATGTAATGCTTCGCTCCCCTCGCTAAACGACTCGAAAATAATCATATTAATATATCTAATTTTCACACTGAGATCTTTCCATGGATTCCGATATTGATGGTTTTAAAATTAATTCAATTTTAAATCCTTTTCAGGATCCAAAAACCCTGGTGGGCTTTTTAAAATCATGTTCAGTTCCTCCGTAATTAAACTTGACTACTATTCTTTTCTAAAGTGAAATTTTATTAAAAAAGTTTTGAAGTTAATATTTAAATTTTTAAATATTATTTTTATCCTGACCTAGGAAATCTTTTGTTTTTCTTTCTTTTGTTTCTGTTTATCGTTAAATTAGTATTTTTGATATATCAACTTTTTCTTGAATATATCGACCCCCTGAAAGAATATTGTGATAATTTTGACTGACGATGTTGTTGATGTTGAGATGACGAAGCGTTTAAGGAATAAAGGCTATTGGCGGATAAGCATGGGTAGAAATGCCCCCGCACGAATTTTGTTGGTTTTTTTTTTCTGCTAACTGTTTTCGATATAAGATTAAAATTTACTGAGTTTCAACCGTTAAAAACTCACCCTTTGGGGGTAAAAATTTATTTTTTGAAAATCAAAAAAAATTTATAATTTTTTAGTGGCTTGACGGATTTGGCTGAAATTTTTATATTTTTTAGATACCTCTATAACCCCCCAAAAAAATTGTTTAATTTTTCAATATTTTTTTCATCAACTAGTAGCTATGGTACAATCACCAAAATTTTTTTGCAGGCTTCCTACTATGACCGATACAACATATAATTTTTTCAGATTTTTCCTCCGGGTGCGTCATAGTTAAAAAAAATAAAATATCAAAAAAGATTATTTTTATGTTTGTTGTACAATCACTAAAATATTTCTTCAGGCTCCTCACTATGATTGATAGAATATATAATTTTTCTAGAATTTTTTTCCGGGCGCATCATAGTTAAAAAAATTGAATGTCCGAATATATTTTTTAGAGATAGGCATAAGCTTCCGGGTACTCAGTCGATTGAAAATCGTTTGCAAATTTTGAATGTGTTCATAAGAACGTTTGTGATTCCATAGTTTTCGCAAAAAAAAAGAAAATGGTCGACTCAAATCGTAAAATTCCTCGATCAGCCGAACACTTATCATCAGTCTTTGAAACCATCAAAATAACAATTATCTACTGCAAATGAGACTAATAAAGAATAATATTTAATATATCGACAGATACTTTTTTTACTAAACTTGGGTAAACTTCTATGTAGTATCTTAATCTTGGTTGTCGAGTAAGAACTTACTGTTATATGTAGCTATAATATTGTATCATATATCTATCAAATGTAACTTGCTATAATATGTTATAACATGTTGCATCAAATAGAATCAAAGACATGTAAAAATATTTTTGTCAATATACCGCGAACGTAATCACTAAAAAAATATTTATCAGTCTCATTTGCAATAATCATCATTTTGGTAGTTTCAAAAACTCATGATAAGTGTTTGGCTGATTGAGGAATCTGAAGATTTGAGTCGACCATTTTCTTTTTTCTCGAAAACTAAGCAATCACAAATGTTTTTATGAACATATTCAAAATTTGCAAACGATTTCCAATCGATTGAGTACCCGGAAGCCTATACCTATCTCTAAAAAAATATTCTCGGACATTTAATTTTTTTAACTATGGTGTACCCGGAAAAAAATTCTGGAAAAATTATATGTTCTATAAATCATAGTGAGGAGTCTGTAGAAATATTTTGGTGATTGTACAACAAACATAACCTCGAAAAAAAATCTTTTTAGACATTTTATTTTTTTTTAACTATGACGCACCCGAAGAAAAAATCTGAAAAAATTATATGTTGTATCGGTCATAGTAGGAAGCCTGCAAAAAAATTTTGGTGATTGTACCATAGCTACAAGTTGATTGTAAAGTTGATTGTACAAGTTGAAATTAAACGATTTTTTTTTTTTTGGGGGGGGGGGGGGCGGGGGTTATAGTTTTTTTTTAGCTGATAATTTTTTCTGAGATACACTATAGAGATATCTAAAACATAAAAATTCCAACCAAATCCGTCAAGCCACTAAAAATTTATAAATTTTTTTGATTTTCAAAAAATAATTTTTTACCTCAAAAGGGTGAGTTTTTAAGGGTTGAAACTCAGTAAATTTTAATCGTATATGGAGCGCAGTTAGCAGAACAAAAACCAACACATTTCGTGCGGGGGCATTTCTACCCATGCTTATCCGCCAATAGCCTTTATAATGTTTCACTGAAATCTGTCCCGTGGTTTTTGTGTCAATCGTGCCCATAGAAAACGTAACTGATAATTTTATTATATAAATTCTATGTAACTTACAAAATATCAGTTTTAGAAATTAGAATATCTTATAGTAATAGATAGACATTTTTCTACATAATTATGATAAAAAATAAAGGTGATTCATTTGGAAAAAAAAGATTTGCACAATAAACAAAAAATATTTAAAAAATGTTTTATTTGATCACCCTGTATCAAGTCAAAAAGCTGAGATGTCACTGTCACATACAATATTAGTAACAATTTCCAGCGAATTCAAATTTGCTGTCAAAAACACTTCAAATAACAAATTTGATGTCAACTGCCGGTGTAACCGGAAATGGCAGCAAGTTAAAAATATTAGAATTAAAATGAGTAAAATGTAGAACTCGTACATATGCTGTAATTTCGATGTCTGCCGGAAAAAAGAAACAAATGCGGCTGAGAATTATTGTACTTAAAAGTTAAAGGCCGGTCACATATTTTTATTAAAAATAATTGAGTTTTATTATTAATTATCACACTTTAAAAGGGGTCAAATTATATAGGTTGAGTCAATTAAAAAACGGGTTTTGATATACAAACTAATTTGCCTAGTATATTAAATGGCCCCGCGTGAGCGGGGCCGCTTTACTCACTTGTGTTACGCATTGTTCTGTTATTTTTATCGTTTTCTATAAATAAATTATACAATAATTTGTTTCACAAAAATGTTATATCATACAGTTGCCATTATAAAAAATTATGAAAAATATTAATAAATTTGAGTTTTCCAAAACAAACATATGCTTCCGCGCTTTAATTTTTCATAATTTAAAATTTCCACCACTATTGTTTCGTTTTTATCGGTTTAAAAAAAAATCACATATGTACGAGTTCTACAAATTTCCCATTAAAATCTTCAAAACTTCTATAACCAAATTTTCAAAAATATAATTTATTTAGAAAACCATGAACTTTTAATAAAGATTCTATTTGAATTATCCTGTACATAACCATTTGGGAGATTACATTTGTTTAAACTGCTCATTCGGCGTAATCAATTAAATGATGAGTTCTGTAGGAATGGCTGTTCTGTAGGTGAACTTGCATAAAAACGCTGGTTCTCGATGGAAAAGATGTATTTGTATAATTATTTACACTTAAACTTAATTTAATGAACTGTATATTACTGTTCTGATCACTTACTTATATATAAAGAATCTTAACTAAAACTTACAAGGAGAGGACACGACATGGGAAATTGACTTTGGGATGGGATTTCGCAGGATTATAGTCCCCTAGAAGATTAATCAATTGTGAAAATATAAAGACCTACTGGCCTTTAAGAAAAAAAGCCGAAGATTTCAAGAGGTAAACTTTCTACTTTTGAGCATAAGACATTCAAAAAATCCAAAACCATTCAAATCCATCCACTAAAACTGGATTCCGAGGTATAAACCTAATTGCACTGGACTATATATATATATATATATATATATATATATATATATATATATATATATATATATATTTAACTACATGCCATATAGGTATATACATATAGGTATATAGGTATATACAAATTTCGAGAAAAACGCTTTCAAAATTCTAACTTCATTTACTGTATGTTTATATATCATACATTTGAATCTCAAATTAACAGTTAGTTTAGCTCAATCGGTAGCGTGTCATAGTGGAAACGCGTGCACGGGTTCGATTCCGACTGCAAGTAATTTTTTTTTTTGTTAATTAAATATTAAAATTAATATATTTCAAAAATAAATAATTATTTGTAACAATAAATATCATAAATTAAAATATAATTGTATTTTTTTTTAATTCGTAACCATTTACTTAATAATTTTTTAATAAGTATCTAGCTTTTCTTACATAGGTAAATAATAAAATTACCAAAACCGTTTTCTAATTAAAAAAATTAAGAATTTTATTGATTATAAATTTACTTATAATTATATACAAGAACCGGAATGATAATTTTTGTGTTCGGGTACAAAATCGTCTTTTATCAACTGTGCAAAATGCGAAAATATTTTCTGTTTTGAATGTTTTTATAAAAATTATCATTCCAGTTCTTATGTATAATTATAAGTAAATTTATAATCAATAAAATTTTTAATTATACCTAATACCTACCTAAAAATTCGAAAATCACAGACAGACTCTTCTATTTTATATATATATATATATATATATATATATATATATATATATATATATATATATATATATATATATATATATATATATATATATATATATATATATATACGCGACCTCTAATTAATGTAATGGAAACACGCGTCCGGTTCTCGACGTTGAGGGATTCCTTACTGAATGCGACAATGGATCCTCCGAAAATAGTTGGATTGCCACTTAGATTTTAACGAGGAAGCTAAGAAACGGAGCTTTTGGGATGATGTTCACTGTCTTTTTAAAATTAAGTTCTTTTTGCAGCTTTTCACTTAAGTCCCTTTCTTTAATTTTCACTTGAATTAATATGTTTCTAGTCTTTTTAGTTTTATTATTTTAATTTAACTATTCGTCGTATTTGTTTTTATTTTTACTTAATGTTCTTATTTCTTATTAATAGTTTAAGTCGCGTAAATGTTCCTAATATTTCAAATAAAAAGTCAAAGACTGAATTTTAACAATTTCGAATTTGTTAAGTTGAAATAATAATTTAACGCAATGATCACTAAAATAATAATTGTTACAATTAAAATATTAAAACACATCACGAAGATACGATAGATTAAATTTACGCGATCAATCGGACATAATAACGACTTACAATAATTTCCCAAAAACTGAACTCGATTATTGTGATTTGATTCTTTTTATAACGATTAAATGCGCTATATTAGCAAAAAGTAACATTTTTTGTTCTATTTTATTCGACCAAATGTTTGTTTTACAAAAATAATAATTTTTATGAAAAAATAGTGAATGGAAAAATACAGAGAATAGTTACAAAAATAATAACACTGGTAAACAGTGATTTTGTTAAACGAATTCGAATCGCTTTTTTAAACACTACTACCTACCCACAAATAAACCTTATACTTAGTTTTGTTCAATCACCCTCAGTTTTTGTTAAACAAAACTGATTACACGAATTTTGCTTACTGACCTAAGCCTAAGCGAGACGCTCTTATACTAGGTAAACGAAATGTTCTTCACCCTCTTTTAATAAATCCTGAAGATGTATTGCTACCTCCATTCAAGGGCGGATCAAACCAGTTGAAAGGGTGGGGGGGCTGCCTCTAATCCCAGGAGGAATTTTGGGGAATTGTGTGTTCTGAGTTGTATGTATGTTTAACTAAAAATAGTTACCTATTGTCGGTCAAAGAGGGGCTGCTGCCCCCACAGCCACCCCCTGGATTCATCTATGCCTCCATTGCACATCAAACTCGGACTTGAAAAACTTTGTTAAAGCTATGGACACTAATGGAAATGCTTTTTGTTACTTTAAACAGAAATTTCCAAAAATCAGCGATGCTAAAATAAAAAAGGGTATATTTGTAGGGCCACAAAATAGATACCTACGGACTGATAAACAGCTTGAATAAAAACTTAATCCGATCGAAAAATCATGTTTTCGAAATGTTGTTTATAATTTTCTTGGAAACCACAGGTCTGAAAACTATAAAGAGTTGGCTAGCAATTTCTTAACAGCTTACAAGGATATGGGATGCAATATGTCGCTCAAAATACACCTTTTACACTCACATCGGGATTTTTTTCTCACAATTTGAGGGCCATTAGCGACGAACACGGTGAGCGGTTCCATCAGGAAGTATCTAACATGGAAAAACGGTGCCAAGGCAAGTGGAGTTCGAACATGTTAGCTGACTACTGTTGGACACTCAAATGAGATGTACCTAACGCTAAATATTTCCGAAAACCCTGACTACAATTAAAATATAAGTTATTTTTCATCATTAGATATACGTCTTAACCATATAATTTTGAAAAAATTAGGTGCTGTTGCAAAAAAACTGAGGGTGACTGAAATTATTTAAAAACGCAAGTTATTTACAAATTAGTTATAAATACAAAATAACCCATTCAATTTCATTTAACTTTCATTAAGGTCATTTTTGTCTATCAGTGTAATTTTTATGAAAAAATAGTGAATGGAAAAATAGAGAGAATAATTTTGTTTTAATACTTTTCTAGAAAAAATAAGATTTTTTAAAATGTAACTTACTATGAAATAGTGAGTTACATTGTATGAGCTGTACAGTGTATGAGGTACAGTACACGACATATATATATATATATATATATATATATATATATATATATATATATATATATATATATATATATATATATATATATATATGTATATGTATATGCATATTGTACTGTACCTCATACACTTTACAATATGATAAATTAAATAAAATTACTTACCATATATATACATATATATATATATATATATATATATATATATATATATATATATATATATATATATATATATATATATATATATATATATATATATCTATCAGAACACGTAACAAAACTTACAAGGAAGGGTATCCAACTGTATCTCTCAGAAATTTTTGAAACTTTGGTGGATTGTAGATTTTATTAAAACTAATCGGGAACCATATTACGTTCGTGCCCATAAGCGCTTTAAGGAGGTGAAACACCCTTGAAAATTTGAGTTTTTTTAAAATTTTCTTAAATACCTTGGAAATGGTAAGAGCTTTGGTAGAGAAATTGTATATATTTGTAAATGGCACTTGAAGATATCATGATGCCAAAATTAAAGTTGTTATTAAATCATTGGGGTTTAATCCCCCACCCCAACCTCTAATTTTATCAGGTATTTTTTGATAAAAGAGGAGGCTGTTATATGTAAATAAAAGAATTTTTAATTAATGTATTTTACATCACACCAGTTTATTTCTTGTTGTAAAAATACACCCATTGCTAATATTAACTTGGGAAGAATTTTAACTTTTTGATTTAATAATGAGTAAAAATTTGGTCAAAGAATCTCATATTTTAGTAATAAATTATTACAAACTTGCGATATACTTTAAAGCACATAATTTAGAAGGAAAAAATACACTGCAACTAACCCCCCCCCCGCCCCATGCTTTACTGATATCTATACATAGTATATATTTTTTCTACAATCGTAGTAGAAAGTAGAAAGAGACCGAAAAACATATTGTCGAAGATTTTGCATTTTAAAGCGAAAGGTAGTACTTTGTCACTCGCTTAACATATACATTGTCGGCCAAAAGTTTGAGACCACTAGTAAAAAAACTTGTGTCATCTCCAAATATTCGAAAGGTACTGGTAATAAAAAGCAAATATGCACACTTGTATATTTTATTATTGTTAAAGAGTATCTAAAGAGTCAAGTGCCAAGCGAGAACTAATAAAGAAAATCATTGTATCAAAAATCATACTTTTGATATCTCATCATTACAAATTATTTTGTTTTTATTTTACACTCCCCCAAATTTGTGATTGTTTTAGCTTTTTAAAACAGTTCTCGCTATTACTATTATCCTATTTTTAATAAAGTCATTTACGAATAATCTTACTTAGTCTGCTCTTGTAGTTCCTACAGTTAAGACGTCTTAACAATGGGAAAAGTACGCGAAATTAGCACCGAAATGCGAGCTGCCATTATTGTTTTATATAATGAAGGCAAATCCGAACGTGTAATTGCCTCTCAATTTAAAGTATCAAAGACTTGTGTTCATCGCACTATTGCTCGATACAAGGAAACTGGTAGTAATCGAGATCGTCCACGCTCCGGAAGGCCGAAAGCTACCACTTCTAGTGAGGACAAGTTCATTATTGTTACCAGCAAGCGAAATAGACGCCTAACAGCACCAGAAATTCGCGCTGAAGTAAACAAATCTCGATCGAAACCTGTTTCAGTAACTAAGTTAAAAGACGATTGCGGGACGCTAAGTTGTTTGGCCGCGTTGCCGTCCGAAAACCCTTTTTAAAACCATAAAACAAGAAGAAACGGATGCAGTGGGCCCTTATTCATCGAGACTGGACAGAAGAAGATTTTAAGAAAAGTTCTTTGGACTGACGAATCCAAATTTGAATTATTTGGTTCAAAACGAAGAATTTTTGCTCGACGAAACGCCGAAGAAAAGATGATACCAGATTGTGTAGTCCCAACCGTCAAGCATGGTGGTGGTTCTGTTATGGTCTGGGGTTGTTTTTCGGGTCAGGGAACTGGAGATTTGGTTCCAGTTGAAGGAATTATGAAAAAAGAACAGTATAGACCGATACTAGAGCAAAATGCTATTCTTTCCGGTCTAAATTTAATCGGCAATGGATTAATTTTTCAACAAGATAATGATCCTAAACACAGCTCAAAATTGTGTATAGGTTATTTAGAAGAGAAAGAGACAGAAGGGGTGTTGAAAATTATGGTATGGCCACCGCAGAGCCCCGATTTCAATCCCATAGAACTTTTGTGGGAAGAGCTCGATCGAAATGTTCGGAATCGATGTCCTTCTTCTTAAAGCGGCATGTGGAAGGCTTTACAAGAAAGCTGGGCCAATATATCACAAGAAACAACAGATAAATTGATTGCTCGTATGCCAAGATTGGTAAAAAAAGTGATAAAAAGCAAAGGAAGATATTTTGACGAAAAAACAGTTTGAAGATCTTTTTATGTTTCTTGTTTAAAGTGATTGATATTTGATGTATATTTCAATATGTTTAATTTGTGTGTTAGTATATTTATAAAATAAAAAAGACATTTTCTTCATACACTTCAAAGTTTTTGAGATTTATTACATTTTCCTATCGTAATTGAGGTGATCTCAAATTTTTGGCCGACAGTGTATTTAGTTACAAACCGCGTAGGCGTTGTTTGTATTTTCTATGACAACAAACAAACAATTTCTAAACTTCATATTGTTTTTATCGTGTCAAGTGAAATATTAATTTTTATAATTTCAAAATAACGACGTAATATTAATTAAAAATAATAAATAATTATAAATAACAACAACAATAAATATTAAGTTGACAAATAATTTGAAAAATACTTATATACAGGGTGAGTGTTTCGGGAGTTGTCATTTTTATTACAGCCAAACCGTTGATTTAATCGAAAAATTGTTCAAATAAGAGTTGTAGATATCGACGGGGGAACCAATTGCGATAATGAGGAACTTTATAGCTCTTGTGGTTTTCGAGATACGATACAAACTTACCTTTTTTTAAATGGAATAGTATACTTATTTGTTGACACAAATTATTCAATAAAGCAACAGTAACCAAAAATAAAAAAATAATTTTTATCTTAAGTTTTTTTTCCAATTTTACAACTTTCGCGCTTAAAAGTGATTTATTTAAGTGAATTTTGGTAAGTTTAAGAGCGCCTACTTCAAACAAGCCTCAGAATTACGGAAAATAACTAAATGATAATTGTATTTATGCTACATAGATGGCTATCTAGTAAAACTTGTGTTCCTAGGTAACTAAAAGAGAAATTTTTAACTGATTTGATTTGAATGACATAATCTGACATGCAGAAAGACATTTCTAATTTGGCATATTTAATCACTTTCGTGATGGTTACATGCGCTGTGTTTGGTTGCAATAGCAATAATAACAAAAAACTTAAAATTAATGATGTGATTAATAATATAACCTATTTTCAGTTCTCAAAAAATGATTCTTTGTGTAAAGAATGGGTTGGTAAATGTTGCATCACCCACTTCCAGGAGAGAAATAAAATTGATATTTCTCCAGAAATTTTAATTTTGTGTTTAAACTGATGGAATCACATTCTCTACCGAAAATTGACAAAGTTTGCGTTTTTATGGCCAATGAAATGAAAGTTAAAAAGTCGTATGCATATGACCGAAACAGTGATATCCTTTTAAAGCCTGCCAATTACGTCCAAATAATAATGGGGCGTGGTATATTTTCCGATTGGAAACAGTCATTGTTTTACGATTTTGATCGTAAATTAAACAAACCATTTTTATTTGGAATAATTAAAAAGCTGAAAAATATTGGATTTAACGTTGTGGCAATAATAAATGATTTAGGAGGCGGAAACAGAGGATTCTGGAAATCACTTGGGATAATCGAAGAAGCTCCATTCTTTTCACATCCCACTAAAATGAATGAAAAATAAGTGAATCGTGTATAATAATATAATTTAAAATTGTCTTGATTTTATTTTTTTAGGGTTTATGCATTTGAAGACGTGCCACACTTAATAAAATTAATCCGAAACCATTTCTTGGATTCAGAATTTTAGTAACTAAGAGACCTCTGTTGGAACTTTTGAAAAATAAAAATAATGATTTAAATATAGCCCACAATTTTTATTATTTTTTTAAATAAACTTTATTATTTTTAGTAAAATTTGTTTCATTACAACATTTTTTTGAATTACAGAAATAATTTTTGTCTTTTAAAATACAGAATAAATCTTTTTATAAAAATGACTAAGAACTAGGGATGTTATGGATATCCGTAACCGTAAACGAAACTACCGGATATCCGAAGTAATTGTATATCCGAAATCGAAACCGTATCCGAAAATAAAAGCTACGGATTTGTTTCGGATAATAACAGGAAACTGCCATTGGAAAACTGAGTTTAAATCGAAGCAAGTTTCTGCTGCATATATTTCTCTTAGTAGATTTCCGTTGATTCGTTTTTGACGTTCACTTTTTGGGTTAAAGCTTTCCCCTTTTTCTCTAAAAATTATGTACACTGAAAGCAATTATCCGTAACCGTATCCGAAACATTATCCGATATATTTACATATCCGTAACCGAAACCGAAAAAAATGTTTTTAAGTATCCGTATCCGTATCCGAAATTTCATATCCATAATATCCCTGTTAAGAACCATTTTTTACATGAGTAAATTTCCGTTCAAATGAAAATGGTTTTTTTTTCCATGTGTGATCAGCTGATTTTTACGATATGCCCACGTAACGACAAATTTTAATATTTTAATACAATTTTCCTATCGAAATTGACAGAAGTTTAGTAAATACTCCAATTTTAAACATCGAATGAAATGAACTATGCGAATTATTGTATATTTTGAAAAATTGGTTGAATTCTTACTGCAAAAAAAAAAATCAGGTTACGAAAATAATTATTTACTACAACAGATTAAAAACTAATTGTTAACGACCGAGGTACGGACCTTCTCTGTAGGGGGTAAATAGATGTTAGTGGTAGCGTTGAAAACCCTACAGAAAGGTCGGGGTTCGAACTCCTGATGACTACGATAGATTTGCGAGAATTTAAGGGTGTTCACTTTTCACTCAATAAAATAATGGTTTCAATTTGACAATTTTATTAACAAACAAATAAATAAAAGACACAAGAAACAAAATGGGAACATTAATGACATAAAATACAATAAAACAAAATAGGAATTGTTCCCCAAATAGACAGGTAAACATTTATAAACAAAAGTTAAAATAACAGCGAAAGAATCAGGACTTACCTGGACACAAGTTATTCCCGTTGTTTAATTTCAAGCTCTTGCTATTGGCCACCAAAACAAACTTCCCAATTACGACCAATAGAGCATGTTAAATTACCCTGAATAGCCCATCCACCTGCTAGCAACTAGCTACAAGCTCCAGTGCTCTTTACCACTCCATACTGTTCTCCTCGACTTCTCTTTCTCCGACTACTCCCCGACTACTCTACTTTGACTACATCGCTTTGACTACTTCTTCACTTCTTCACTCTGACTACTTCTTTTTGACTACTCTCCGACTTCTCCGCTCCTTCTCCCCGACTACTGTACTTTGACTACATCGCTTTGACTACTTCTTCACTTCTCCACTCTGACTACTTCTTTTTGACTACTCTCCACTCTGTCTACTTCTATTGACTACCCTCTTGACTACTCTCCACTCTGTCTACTTCTTTTGACTACTCTCCGACTTCTCCGCTCCTTCTCCCCGACTACTCTACATTGACTATCGTTTTACAATTCTTTTTATATTATTGTTTGACCCACATAATCACGTCATTTTTATCAGAGTCAGCAGAAAGCATGGATTAGTAAATCGTCGATATTTTTTGGTTGTTTGTTTTAGTTTACTGGCCTCGTTAACAACTTGTGTCCCAACAAATGGCCCGATTGCAACATAATCGTGAAATGAATAAAATCATACTTTTTCCAGTTTGAACATAAGTACCGCAATCTTGTTTAAATACCAGAATTTTGGCGTTGAAAATATTTTTTTGACATTTCTATTTAACGGTGATAAATAATAACAGCCATATCATTGTATTACATCCGACATTATCGTAAACATTATCGATGCCAATATTGCCATCTACATAAATATTTCAATAACAAATTACAAAGATAATACAGATTTCATATTAACTACGTATTATGAACGTAATGACTGTTTCACAAATGCCTATTTTTGACTTCCATAGTGTGGTGTAGCATTAAATATTAAAAATTAAAACTATAGCTGTATTTTAATGACTTTTTATTGAATACTAAGTTAAATATTTGAGGAAAAACTACAAATTATTTTGATAATTAATGTATTTAATTAATAAATTTTCTGTTACTATATATATATATATATATATATATATATATATATATATATATATATATATATATATATATCAGACATTTTTTCTTCAGAATCGTGTTCTACGGGTCCGAAAATGGATGCGCCCCTACTCTTGCCTCGTCCCGTTCTTATCGTATAGGCTGTATATAGTCTATTTTTTCGGAGAAAATTCGAATATAAAAAGCAAGCTATTGGCTACAAAGCTAAAAAATCAAAAACTTTTACGAAAGAAGAAATACAAAAATTTTTGAATGAAGCACCAGACAAAGAATATTTATTGAAAAAGGTAATTATTAAATTTATAGTAATTTTCATCTGGGTTGCAATTTTAAGGGATTTTTTTTTTTTTGTAGATTATTTTAATTATGGGTATCGCTAACGCGTGTAGACGTGATGAATTAGTAAAAATGATTGTTGATGATGTTGAAGATAAAGATAAGTATTAATAGTAAATATTCCAGATTCGAAAACAAGAACAAGTCATTTTTTATTGTTACTAATGATGAAGAAAATTCAATTGATTTTTTATCATTCTCAGAAATATCTTGCCTTGAGACCTCAAGATAAGGAAACACCACGTCGACTTTTTTTAAAGATATTTTAATGGTAAATGTACTAAACAAAGTCTAAGTTGTAGGCATGAATAATATTGCAAGGACACCAAGTGAAA
Source organism: Brachynemurus nebulosus (assembly GCA_035578155.1). Taxonomy (NCBI): domain Eukaryota; kingdom Metazoa; phylum Arthropoda; class Insecta; order Neuroptera; family Myrmeleontidae; genus Brachynemurus; species Brachynemurus nebulosus. The sequence continues at coordinate 88,504,791 of JAPWDM010000001.1, read as the reverse complement.
TCGCTCAGTAACTAAAATTACCAGAATTTAGTTTGTATACTGGACATTGCTTTCGCCACATATCAGCTGCATTATTAATTAACGGTGGAGGTGACATGATATAGTTAAAGCGCCATGGGGGATGGAAGAGCACGAGTGTAGCAGGAGGATATATTTAAAACTGTATAAAAAATAGATTGAAACAACCCAAAAAATTTTATCGAAATCACAAACAAAGGAAATTGTTAAATCTAAAACAGTAGTAGAACATAAAGTTTCCGAATCTTTGGAAGTCTCATCAGGATCAAAAGTTATTACTAAAAATTGTACTATTAATTTTAACAATAAATAAAATTTATAAAGTAGTGAGCCATATTTGATATGATGTACCTAATAAATAAATGTTAAGGTCAATTATTATTTTCTCAAATATTTTTTAAATAAAATGAATATATTTTACAAGGTTGTAGAAAAAAAAACGCCGTGAGCAGCGGGGCCCCATCACGGTAGTCGAATTTTCCCCTTCATCTTGGGTATTGAATGTCTACAAGCGAAATGTGATTGAAAGTCTACAACCGAACTGTCATTTTGTTGGTTTCAAAACTGGTGATGAGTGTTCGGCTGATCGAGGCTTTAAAAAAAGGTTTTAAGTATTTAAGGGCTGTGTCTCAGTAAATTTCAATTTTGTGCCGAAAACAGGTAGCAGAAAAAAAACCAACACAATTCGTACGAGGACATTGCTGCCCATGTTTATCCGCTAATTGCCTTTATGTTTTAGTTTTAAAAATTAAAAAAGGACCTTAAATAGTACACTGGAAGGCCTTTATAAAGATATTTTTTCTTTCCAAAAAAATCCAAAATTTCTATTTTATAAATACTAAAAATCCAAAATTCCTAATTTATAAATAAACAGTGACTTTAATAACATTTTTAAATTACTTAATATGTATGTATTTCATTTGTCATAAAAGTAAGTTCACTTTTTTTTAAATTTTTTAAAATTACTATTCGCCTACTTGTATTTAGAATAAACATAATGCTTTTAAAACACATTTAACAATAGCATTCAATTCCGATGTAAAAATGGGAGAAGTGGGGGGAAAAGTGATGTGGACTCCCTACAATGTACTAGCTGGATACTAACTGAATACACGTACAAAATTTCAGCCCTCTAGGTTTCCTTATGGAGTCTCTAGACGTGTTAGAAAACAAGCAAAAAAATTAAGGAAATATTGGCGTAAAAATCGTGGGGGTAAGGGTTAAAAGTTGAAACCTCCAAAAAACAGTGTCTGGCTATTAGCTTAACCTGTACACCAAATTTCAGCCCTCTAGGTTTATTTGGGGAGATTTTGACCCGAACGAAACTGTTAAAAAACAAGAAAAATCATGTTCTTTTGGGTATAAAAATGGTGGGGGTGGGGGTTAATAGTCGAGACCCCCAAAAGGCACCCCCTTGATACTAACTCAATCCGAATACAAAATTTCAGCCCTCTAGGTTTATTCGGGTGACCTGTGCGAGTGGTACAAACTTCGAAAACGTCGAAAATGCATGAAATTGTAGCTTAAAAATGAGGGGGGTGGGGGTAAAATATTAAAAACTCCAAAAAGCACAACCTAGGTACGAACTTTATCAACACACCAAATTTCAACCCTCTACGTTAATTCTGGGAAGCTGGGGGCCTGTTAGATCCAGCGAAAATCGTTTTTCCCCCCTCTACTCCCACCATATCATCCTAGGAAGCTGAATTTTGGATATGTTGTAGACAATTGACCGAAACATTATTTAAAACCGGTTTGGAAAAGTTTTATTGCTTTTCCGCCCCCCACCACCCCCTTAAAGGTCGGGTCAGAAAAAAAATTTGCCCAAAATTTGACCCCACTTTGATAATATGAGGTGCCTCGAAAATGAGCCCCATTTACCAAATTTCATCTCTTAACTTCCATAGGGGGGCCCTACACAAATTAAAAGGTGGCGGGAAAATATATATATATATATATATATATATATATATATATATATATATATATATATATATATATATATATATATATATATCAGACATTTTTTTTCTACATATTCGTGTTCTACGGGTCCGAAAACGGATAGCGCCCCTACTCTCGCCTCTCGCAGCTCTTATCGTATAGACTGTATAAGTCTAATTTTTCGGAGAAAATTCGACTAATTACGGATGGTCTCATAAATACCCGACCTGACTTAGATATCGAGGTAGCTGAAAAATATCATTTTGTTAGAAAGTACACAATCTATAAAGCATTTGTTTCAAGTTTGAAGACACTACGTTGTTTTGTATTTGTTTGACAGCCATCAAAATTGAACATTTTCAGTGAATTTGTGAAAATGGAGAAAATTGGTCATCGTTACGTGATACAATACTTTTATTTAAAAGGCCTCAGCCCAACCAATATAAAAGCTGAACTAGGTTCTACTCTAGGTGAGTCTGTTCCTTTGTTTACAACAGTAAAATATTGGGTAGCAGAGTTTAAACGAGGCCGTATGAGTTGCCAAGACGAGCATTGCAGTGGTTGACCAAATGAGATGATGACTTCAGAAATGGTGAAGAAAATCCACAAAGCGGTACTGGATGATTGTCGACTGAAAGTGCGCCAAGCATAGTAGGTATTTCAAAAAGCGCGATACATCGCATATTATCTGAAAATTTGAACATGAGAAAGCTGTGTGCAAGATGGGTGCCGCGTTTGTTCACACTGGAGCAAAAACAGTGTCGTGAACAAAGCAGAATTTTTGCAGCGATTCATAACTATGGAAGAAACATGGGTCCATCACTTCACATCTGTCACAAAAGAACAATCAAAACAATGGACTGGAAAGGGAGAACTGACTCCAAAGAAGGCGAAGACCGTTCCATCTGCAGGTAAGGTCATGGCCTCGGTTTCTTGAGATGCGAGTGGGATAATTTTCATTGACTATCTCGAAAAAGGAAAAACTTTCAACAGCGAGTATTATGCAAACTGATTGCAACGTTTGAGCGAAAAAATGAAGCAAAAACGGCCGCATTTGAAGAAGAAAATGTTGTTTCACCAAGACAATGCACCAGCTCACAAATCCGTTATTGCAATGGCCAAAATTAATGAATTAAAGTTTGAATTACTACCTCATGCACCCTATTCGCCAGATTTAGCCCCCTCGGATTATTTTCTGTTCCCAACTTGAAAAAATGGCTCAGTGTTAAATAATAGCGGACCTGTCTTTTCTTTTTATAAAACGGAATTTAGCCGATTTTTAAAGAATATTGAAGAATTCTCAGTCTCCTAGTCTCAGTCTCCTGGCAGCTCCGAAAACGGGGATTTAACTTAAATAATGTAAATAAATTAGGTAAATGTCATTAGAATACTGTAATAAATGACTGCGTATATTTTTTAATAAAAAATAAATTCCCATATTTTTTTTTCGTATAATACCTATATACTATATAATTAATATAACTACTGATACATATTATATACTACTAATATAATATATAATATGTATTAAACTGTAATAAATGACTTCGAATATTTTTTTAATAAATAATAAATTCCCAATTTTTTTTATTTATTTAGTTATTTTTTTAAAATTTGTTTTAATTTTTTTTTTTAATATTTACATACACTATATAACCACTAATATACATATATATATATATATATATATATATATATATATATATATATATATATATATATACTACTAATATAATATATAATATCTATTAAACAAATAATAAATTGTTTAATAATTAAAAATTTAATAATAAAAATAATAAAAATTGTTTAATAATAAAAATTAATAAATTGTTTAATAGTTTAATAAATTGTGCTTAATAATAAAAATGAATATAAGAAATTCTCTTTTGTTAATTTTAGTTTTTTACTCATTTTTTCACTTTCCCGGATGTCTCTTTTTTTATAATGGCCATAAAATCTATAATTTTTAATATTTTGACTGGCCACTTTCAAATAGTGTGAAAAATGTCATCAACTTTAAATAAAACTACTTGCCAAAGCTTACGCATGAAAAAAATATCGAGCCGGAATTAAGTCCATTTTCTTCCAAGTTCAGTTTGGAGAACTACCCATATATATATATATATATATATATATATATATATATATATATATATATATATATATATATATATATATATATATATATATATATATATTATTATTATTTCACATCAAGTGAGGCTGACATTGAAATTCGATGTCAGCGATTTTAACGAAATTCACGGATTATAATCTACTGGTGGATAGTAATCGATTGCCACCCCAATTTTTTCCCTGAGTGTTTATACCGGGCTGCCTAAAATTTGCAAAAGAAATAGGAAAAAATTCAAAATTTTTGTATTGCCTTCATTTTTTTAAATTTTTTAGTAGTAAAAGCTATTATCCGATTCACTTGAAATTAATACCGCCGCTTAAGCATGGATGTAGCTAACGAGTGTTGAGGGAGAAATTCCAAAATCGTTTATACCGGGTGTTTTAGAACTAGTCACCATATTTGTGTTCAGTTATCTCAAATGCGTATCCAGCGATTTCGTTTAAACTTGGTACGTGTCTTATACAAGAATGGTACTACAAGTGTGTAAAATAAAATCCGTGGGCAATTCAAACTTACGGATATTACGGGATAAAAACCAATTACAGGGTGTTTAAATGTGCTTATTCACGATTTTTTTTTCAGTTTTAAATAAATTTTTGATCTAACCTAAAGTTGTAAATGCTTATTTTTATATTTTGGTGTTATATCAAACCTTTTATGGCAGTAATATTAGCTGGGTAATTCTCTTATAAGGGGAAACACCCAAAAACTCATAGTTTTAGATTTTGATGATTTTTATATTTTTATTACAAGTGCTGTGTAGTTGTTTTGGGCTGTTAGTTTTGCGATATCTGTTTGTTTCTATAGAGTACATGTGGGCAAAGTGACCCATGTATAAACCACCTAAAACTATTTTTGTCGTTTTTCTCCAAATCAATTGCAATAGGAAAGACGAAAATAACACTGAATACTAGCATGTTAAATAAATAAGTACCGTATTTAAATTCGCTCACCTAAACCCGACAGTTTAGAAGTAAATTTATTTTATATAGGTAAAAGTTTCATCGCCATTTTTGAAGAACCCTGTAAATTGATTTGGATGTTTTAAATTTCTATGGATAGCACTAGTCAAGTGCTACCAAACAGTGAAAGAAAATCAATGGGGAGTCAACTTTTCCAGTTTTATAGGTTATGTTATTTTTATAGGGTTCCAATTAAGTGACCACTTCAAAAGAAATTCAGTAACTGTGCTTAATGCACTTAATTACTGCACCAAGTCTTATCAAAATTCAAGGGGTACAACATGATAAAAAAAATATTTTTCATTTAAAATCTGTTGAACCGCCTTTCCAGTGGGCCCGACCCTGGAATTATATATGTTAAAGTATAAAATACAGTTAATGTATACATCGACTAGCTAGTGTATACTTCTACGTGAATTTTTTGATAAAGTGTCAATTGAATAATAAAATTCTCACTATATATTGCATTGGGGAGTTGGTTGGAGAAACAGCGGTTAATAACCGAGTTTAATTCTTTAATAATATTATTGGCCACAACAATTACAGATGTTTTCAGTACTATATCTGCTCAAGATCGCTCTTCCTTCGTACCAACATCGCCTACAACCCTCGCTAATGTAGTCCACTCTTCTAAATGTAGTGTTCTAAGGGGTGGATGGACAAAAACACCTAACACTAGTTAAAATATTCAATACCTAGATAATGTATACATTACCCGCACAGGATTAGTTAAAGTTTGAATATGGTTTAATATCTTTCCATGTAACATTGAGCTAGCGCATTTACATGAAAATTAATTAATTTATCAAAAATCAGATTGAACTACATAATTGTATACGATATATGAGCGTTTTAATACCTGTTTGCGAAATTGCGAATACTATGACTAATTTCTAGGTTACTTAGAAATGTCCCTATATTTTTTAAATAAAAATAAGAAAAATACAACTATTTATAAAGATTCTTTATTGTAGAAATTGAGAGCTTACAAAAAATTATTTATAGCCACATGGCATACTAAAATGGCATTTAGAATTACAAAGTAGGTTTTCTTTTACACAGGAACATTTTTTGTTATTACACTTTATTTTACAATTACATTTTTAAAACCTTGGCCAGATTCTTGACTATTGGCAATTGAGCGCAAAAGAAGTCTTCTGAAATTAGCTTCTCTTGACAAACACTAAATTGTGACCTAGAATAAAGACCTTTAATGACTCCACTACGTGTCCCTAATCGGAACTGGCCGTCCGAAGTTTTGGACAAAATAGTTGCTAAAATTGATCGAGCATATCCTCTTCCTCGGTCAACATCAGGTACCTTTACTCGTACCGTCATTCTCACTGTAGCTTCAGGCTGAGATAAATCTGAAATATGCTTCATTCGTTCGGTTTGAATTGGAAGCTCTTTTTTCGCTTTTTGTCTCTCTTCGTGAATCATTTTTTGCTTTGAACATAAATAACATACCCCACCCTCGAATGTTTCGAGTTCCATTTCGCACACTTTACGTTTATTGTTTTGCATTTGTTTATTTTGATTTTCATTCGATAATTCTTTACGAACTAAATTTCCTTCATTATATTTATTCGATGATTCTTCACAAACTACTTCTATTTCATCCATATTCAACATTACTTCAAGTTCTTCTTCAGTACTTATCAGGGGTATAATTTCGCTGGATATATTTGATGATGCAAGCCCAACTTTTGCCATTTGTCCAAACATAGCTTCGTACTTTGTCCAAACATAGTTTCCAGCATGTAGGGATCGATTTTTCATAAATTGGATAAAACCAAGTGCTTTGCTCCAATTTTTACTTTTATTGTCAAGCATCCAGGTAGATAACATATTTTCTACATCTTGGTTAGCTCGTTCTACACTACCTTGGGATTGACTATGGCGTGGCTTTCCATGAATAATGTTCAATTCAGGCCATGTAATTTTAAGATACTCAATTTATTATTACAAAATTCACGTTCCAGTATTTGATTGCAAAATGGCTGGTGCACCAAATAACAGGAAAATATCAAGCAAGTGATGAGCAACTTCTTCTGCTTTCTTACTTTTTAATGGTCTTAAATTTTGTTAAATGGTCCTGATATACCATTACATAATTTATAATTGTTATCAGCGTGCGTTTGATAATCAATTAAATCAACTTGACATCTGCTGTTAAAATGAGAAAATACCATAGGTTTTGCTACTAACCTCTTCTTTTCAGATTTCTTTTTTTGTAAGCACGGTTCACATAAATTGATGAACATTTGTATTTCACATAATGTTATATTTTTATATCGCTGCTGTAATTCTTTTCGCATCCTGTCACGACCTCCATGACCAATGGATTCATGAGTACTACATAAAATATTAAAAATTTGTTCAACAGGAACATAATACAATATTTTTTCATTTACTATTGGGTAAATAAACTGTTCTTTTCCAGCTATTGTTAAATACATAATAGTGTTTTAATAGCCAGTAATATCTATTGATTTTTTCATGACTACTTTTCGCTTCCTTTACTTCTTTGATTAAATTTTCATATTTCTCTCTTGAAATTTGAAACCTGTTTCGCTTTTGAGGTTTCCTTGATAAACAGTTGTAAAACAATTCTTTCGTTTTAATTTTGTCCATGATGAGGTGATTTATTTCATACTAAAAATCACATTCAATAGTATTTTAAAAATTATTACCAAAAAATTAATTATACTTACAATAATCCAAAATAATTTAACAAAAATATTTATGAGATGCAGCGTATTCGTAACTGTGTTGGGTTTTCTTACTTTTGTTACCATTTAGTTTTATACGTTACGTAAGTTATAATAATATTTAAACTTCTAAAGATAATGAATGCAATGCACATACGTACTGCCATCTAGTATTGTTTATTGAAACTTATTTTTTAAATTTCTAAAGATAACAATCATATTATAGTGTTACTTCTTGAAGCTTCTTGTCAACAAGTTGATCTAAAAAAATAGTCAATCTAGATAAATTTTCAATTGAAATAATATCTATATTATTATTAACTATGAAAACTGGGACATTTTTTTTATAGTTTAGCAATATATTTTCTCATTTTCTTAATGTGAAAAACTACATAACCAAATGGAAATATATAATCCGTTTTATCCCCAATGAAAACCAAAAAAATTAATTTATCTACATAATATTTAATAAGAATAAATGTCGTTAATCAGTCTTATAGCAAAATAGTCTTGTGAATATTTTAAGTAAATGTCAATAGAGAGTGCATAAATTATCTAGTGAAACTACTCATAAATTCATTTGTGCTTTGTCTGAATGATTTAGTTAACGTATACATTTACTACTGACTGCATACATTGACTAAGTTAACGATTTAACTGTAACATATACATCAATCGAAAGTACTTTAAAAATAAACTGTTGTGTCTCATAAAGTGTTTTTTCCTATCTCCTATAGTTTTCGAGATAATCAAGAATAATTGAAAGAGGTATATTAAGAGAAGAGAAGAGCTATCTGCCCCTGGTAGAAAATCCCAATAGTAACTGTATTGTCGTTTATGTGACATTGCAGGTACTTCATATGTATAACTTTCCTAGATCAAAACAAAACAATTGTAGAAATATAATAGAAAATTGTCAAAAATGTGGTGTAGTCGGCTTTTTTAACATGTAAAATATTCAAGTCCCATGAGCATTATATTCTATGTACATGTTAAAAAAGTCTATTACACCACATTTTTTGACATAATATACAAGTCTATTACACCACATTTTTTGACAAATATTTCATGGCATAAGTCTTGTCGTATGACAAAACTATTTATTGTTTCTCGAAATATTTTCCACCGCACTCAATACACTTTCCCATACGCAAGAACCACTCATCAAATCAATGCTCCCATTTTTCTTTCTCAGTGGAATCACATATTGTTTCCCAGGCTCCTCCTCCGAAGCAAAATTATGTCTTTTAGTTGTGATTTTGCAAACGAAAAAAAAACAAAGTCGCATGATGCCATGTCCGGACATCCGGTGGATGGTCCAATACTCGGATTCCAGATACAATTTTTGTTTCTAGTTACGTTTTATGGGTCTGTATTAGTACTTTTAACTTTGAAATGGAGAAGAAGCTAAATACATTCTAAATATTTTTTTTTTTAAAATAAGGGTGGCCAAAGTCAGACGACGAAGTTGGGTTATTTTGGCCACATGTTGCTTTTTTTTTGAAAACGCAAAGACATGCCAGAGCATGGAATACTTTGACCATGGATTTAATAGTCAAATATGTTTGAAATATTTTTGAGGTTTTTCTTAAATAAAGATATGATAAAAATACTTCTTTTATTCTTTTATTATGTCAAACTGCCCTTGAAGTTTTTGAAGGTAAAAATTGCAGGTTTTTCGTAAATTTTTCTATTTAAACTTTTTCAGGTACTAAAAATCAAATTGTTTTATGTATATAATTTTTTTCGAGTCCAATATAATCTATAGAATCAGTAAAAAATACTATTCCGTGCATAAGTATTATTATAACGTAATCGTGCACAAATAAAACAAATATTGAAAAATTTCCAGTCAACCATGGTGGCCAAAGTCATCCAATTTTACAGTAAACTTTAACAATTATGTTTACTTTCTCAAGATTTTGACATCACTTTTGACATAAATTTATTACATTAACTTGGTAAATTTTTAGAAAAATTTTGTCAATATGTGTTTGGAAAATGAAAGAAGAACATAAAATAAATCGCCATTTGTTAGGTGGAGTCTAAATTTTGCAACCAATCAGAATAATTGTATATTACACATAACACTTCCATTCCTATTCATCTATGTATATACATATAATAGAAATGTATGTATCTTATATATATGTAACATAGAATTGTTTCGGTGCGCTGCACATAGGAAACGTATACATCCTTTAACGCTAGGCTTACAATACACCAGCTTGATATCTTTACATAAATATATCAAGCTGGTATCAGGTAAAAGATAAAAAGGAATAGACATACAACTATACAATATGATACTAATATCTAGTAATGTACTCTCATGCATACTTATTTAATAGCACAGGCGTAACTAGCACTTATTTCTGAAGGAGTCTCAGCTCCCGAATCCGTAAGTATGTAAGGGAAATCTACCTAAAATGGGATACATAACGCTTAAAAGTTTGTTAATTTTAGTAAGTACCATCAGTCGGGACGAATTTGGACAGTAGGGGCGAATTCGAACAGAACTGCCTCTCGATATTTCTCCGTCAGTATTATGATCACAGAAGGTCTTAGATCAATCCATGCTACTGAATTTTGTCAGCTATGAGTTGGTTGTCGAAGAAAAGCGATAAACGTGACATCTTTATATTTTGTTATTTTACAGGCACGTCTTTTATAATTTTTAAATATAACGCATGTTTTGAAATCTTTTAAAGAAACTGCTGCACAAAAAAATGGTTATGTATATAAGGTAGGGAATGGCAACAAAATATTTGGTGTTTTGTTGACAATATATGTACAATAAATGAAAGCTGTAATGTGCTTAATTTTTTTTTTTTTTTTTGATAAATTAACAAAAAATTGTCTATAGGTGAGGCGATTCCATACACCATGGTGTGTCAATATAAAAAGAAAGTGGGTATAAACTACATGAATTATAGTCTAGATAATATAAAATCGACACTTTTCGACAAAAGCACAACAACCGGGAGGCTCCAAGGGGTCCGGACTACCTAAAATTACCTGGACTCCTCATAAGAAGTAAAATTTTTAGTGGTTTACTAATATTTTTTATTTGAAAATCAAATTTTCGGAGACGACATTTTATTACAACATTTTCCATTGTTATCGGAGAATTGAATTATCAAAAAAAGTTGGTTATTTAAATTTTTGTTGGACGCCCTATAGATAGGTATGTAGTTGTTATGCCCCTGCTTTCCGATATTAAAAATAATAGAAAATTGTTTAGACAAGCTACTGAATATTTCCATGTTCCCAAATCAACCTTGCATAATAGATTCAAAGGTAAATCGAAATAAAATTTATTTAAATCCAAAATGTTTTATTTCACCCATCAAAAGTCATTCGCTGATGCAGATATTTATTTTAGCGAATTTCCAGCTTGGAAGTTCAACTATTTTTATTTTTTATGTCCGATTTCACCCATATGCATCACTGAATATGATTTATATTGAAAAAAAGCACTGTAGCCAAAACAATAAAAATGAAAAACATATAACCGAAAAAAAAAATATGCTCGTGATACTAAAGCATTTAAATTATTATTATTTTTTTTTTTTTTTTTTTATAAATTTTTCGATTAACTCTAAAGAATTTATTGCCAAAAAACTGAAAAAAATCGTCCGAATTCGCCCCAACTGACATGACGGTAGATAAAGGTAAATTAAAAAGCGGAATAGCATTTATACATACATTTTACGAACATTTTGCGGTATTTTGCGAACAAATATTTTTTCCTTATCAGACAACAAATTTTACACTCTGGATAAGATTAGACCGTTGAGTCATATAAAATACATATACAAAATATAGGTACTATTGGCAAAGGTCACAAACAAAGATCATCATTATCTATGTCTGCGTATGGACGGGGCCGACAAGAGAAACGACGACTCCCCGAGCGCAACAAAACATTTTTTCCCAAAAATACAATTAACGAGCAAAAATAAAGAAAACGTCATCTCACTTTCTCCGGACCCCTAACTGAAGCTACGGGCCCGATTTTTAGATCTGGGCCCTCGGGTAATTGTCTCACCTGCCCGACCATCTCGCTGTTCCTGCGTATGGATCCCGGACGTACCTGTTATATGAGGTTTATTGCGTTCGTCTTTTTTAGATATGGAATAAGAATTATTTTAATAAAAAAAGATGGGATTAAATTTTCATTACAAATTATAAAAATGGAAGCAAATCTAAGTGACGTATTATCAAAAATTTTTGCCGAATTAAAGGATATAAAAACAGAAATAAAAGATACGAATAACAAAATACATGAGCTAAATATCAGCCTACAAAAACTAAGGAAAAATTAGACATTATTGAAAAAAAATTCAGTGAACAAGGAAAGTATGTAGAACGCGTATTTAAGGAGACAAAAAAAAACATCATAATGTATGGAATAAATGAAATCATCGATGAGACTGTAGAAATATTACGTAGTGATATTATAACATTTTTTAGAAAAGGAATAATATCACAGGCCAACGACTAAAAAACTTTTTTAATACTTGAACCATATTTTTATGGATTTTAGTGTGCTGAATCTGAAAATAACAATAAAATTGCTGTATCATCCACCATTTCCCTATATTTTACATCATAAACCTTTATATTCAAAAAAATACTTCAGAAAATTAATGCAATCAATATAATACTAAATATGCGAAAGCCAGCGATCCAACATCTTATAATGAATATAATATCTTATAATTCCAATATCTTTGCTCAAAGTTCCCGCATTTATCAGAAGTAAAGTTACAAGAGGGTGTCTTCATTGGCCCAGATATAAGAAAAATGATGTTTGACTCTGAGTTTGAATTACATATAACAGTGAAAGAGAAAGAGGCTTGGATTGCTTTCAAGGAAGTTGTTAACAAGTTTTTGGGTAACAAAAAAGACCCATTGTATAACCATTGTATCTAATATGCTTAACTGCTTCAAAAATTTGGGATGTTTATCGAGCTTTAAAGTTCATTTTTTAAACAGTCAGCTAGACTACTGTCTGGACAATTTAGGAGCTGTCAGTGAGGAACAAGGAGAACGTTTCCACCAGGATATCAAGATAATGGAAAAACGCTATCAGGGACGTTGGAACATCAGGATGATGGAAGATTACTGTTGGTCCTTTCACCGAAAAAGTCAGCAAGCGGCACACAGAAGAAAAAGCCACATCCGAAGCTTCAAAGAAAAGAGAGACTTCATAAAACTTAGTATTAGGAATAAAAATATATTTTATGTGTTAAAATAAAGTTCTGTTTGTCTTGTGCAAGTTATTTTTTTTCCACTCCTATAGAATGTTAGCATATTTCATTAAATCTGACATAGCCAAAATGTGACAAAACTGTGGGTGATACAAAATAATGAAATTCAAATTTGTATTTAGCACCCAAAAAAATATAATAATCACCTATTAACATTAAAAAAGTTTTTTATGACCTTAATTTTGCAGGCCTGTGTATTTTTAGAAATAGACATACTTGAAATATATCGACTGGGACAGAAAAGAAACAACTATAGTCGTCCGATATTTGTAAGATTTTAATAACAGAGCCAAAAAACTAGAGATATTTAAAAATGGAAAGAAACTAAAAAACGAAACAGTTAAAATTTCAAATGATTTGACACCTAAAGAAACAGAAGAAAAGAAAAAGCTTGGAGAAATTGTCAGACAGGCTCGGGCAGAAGGCAAAACGGCATACATTATAAGAAATAAATATGTCAGTACTGAGGAAGTAATATATAACTCACAGCAGTTGGACATCAATGAAAATGAACAATATCACACAATATGAAATAATTTGGAATATCGACGGTCTAAAAAAATAAGGTAGGTAATTTAGAGTTTAATAGTTATTTAAATAATTTGTGTTGATGTTGTAGGTTTGGAAGAAACTTGGTTATCTGAAAAGGATCACATCAGTATGAAGAATTTCATTTCATACAATAAGATTAGGGTAAAAACTAAAACGAGGGGTAGACATTCAGGCGGTATATCCTTTTTTGTTAAAAATATATTTAAAGAAAATGTAAAAGTAATCGAAAACAAGTTATCAGAAACATACTGGATAAATTTTAAAATAAGCAAGAAAGAATGGTTGATATGTGCAGTTTATAATCCACCAGAAAGCTCCGAATACTGTAGAGAAAATTTCTTTGTTGATTTGGAAAATGAGGCCGAATCTATGGAAAAAACATTCCCAACGGTAGAAATCATAATAGCAGGAGATTTTAACACCACCCTCGACCTAGCCCCCTCCCCCACCTTTCAGAATTGAAAAAACAAGTAGCACATAATTAGGAGCTATTTATGAGCTTTCGTTATTATTTTGACAAAACTTAATTTTAAACCATTTTTATTTACTCCAATATCCATATTTTTGCGACCCTTAATTGGTTCATAAAAAGGTAAAATCATATTTAATTCTTCGTATTTGTTTTTGTTTGACTTAATAATATCATCTAGTTTCTCAGTTCTGGCGTTCAAATCACCCCACTCGACCTAGCCCCCCCCCACCTTCTAGAATTGAAAAACTAATAGCGCATAATTAGGAGCTATTTCTGAGATTTCGTATTCCGTGAATTAAAAATTTTGAACTCGACAAACTGATCAGGAATTTAATACTTTTAGTGGGGTGTGACTCAGCCCCCCCCAACCGCTTAAAAATAAAAATTTCAAACCAATTTTTGCGGTAGAATTACGAGCTATTTATGAGCTTTTGAACAAGTTTAATTTTAATTTTTGAGCTCACCCCCGTAGTCTCCAAACTACCCTTAATTGATGAAATTTGAAGAAGCAGATAGGTCCTTGAAAAATCAAAAAGTAGATTATATGTTTTAAAAATTAAAAGGAGATTATATGTAAAAATAAAGCTCTAAATTCGCGCATTCTAATTATTTAGTTGCAACCCCTTATAAAAACCACCCCGCATCTCCTTGACATAAAATAAACCTATTTTAATTAAAGTGAAAAAAATATATTTATTAAAAGTGATTAAATATTTATTATTTACTCTTTATCAGCTCATAAAATAAGTGAATTTCGATTATTAAGTTGCAACTTCTTTACAAAAAAGTGATTTTGCACATAAGAGAGAACTATACTTTGAACTAAGACTTAACAATTAACCTTTTTTTTTTAAATTCTTTATTCTATAATGTCTATTACCTATAATTTATTAATTTACATGTGAAGGGCTTTGAATCTGTAGGATTAAAATAATATATTCTTAGTATATTTTAATGAAAACTCATGCTAAAAATCATCCCTTTCGCCTTGGTCGCTCTCATTTCTTAGGATTAAAAAGACAAATAATAGCATAAAATTATAAGCAATTTAGGATTTTCTATACTCCACGAATTAAAAATTTTAAGCATAAACACACTAAGCAAGAATTTAATATTTTTAATGGTGGGTACTTTCCGATACTTGAAATTATCTTTTTTGGAAAATTGTTGGTACACCTTGTTTTTTATCAGCATATCTAAATAATACATATATTTTTCATGTAGTTGTTTTCTAGTATTTCAAAATTTTTTTTTGTTGGGGATGGTTAGTTTTATGAAGGTCTAATTTTCTCCATTTTAATTTTAGTTCCCGTTTATACCGAGGGCGGGGTATAAAAATTGGCAAATCAATAAAAAAAATATGTGTATTTCAAAGGTTTATTTTAAGTTTTTATTTTTTGTCAAATAACTATAGTTAAATTTCTGTTTCTCTAACATACTTTTTTTTATAAATTCTATCAGTTAAGAATTGTTTGAAGATTAACGGGGTAAGCCTGAAACCTGAAATCGTACTAATTCAGATCCTCATAAAAAGCTCTTAATTATATCGAGGCAGATTTGGTATTTTTATGCTCAAATTGTAGAGGGTTCGGGTCAGAGTCGAGATCGACTCAGCCCCAGCACGGAAAATATTAAGTTCATGCTTAACGTGTCAAACTCAAAACTTTTAATTCGGGAAATATGAAAACTCTTAAATAGCTTATAATTTTGTGCAATTTGTCTTCTTAAATCTAAAAAATGGGAGCGGCCACGTCGAGGGATGATTTTTAATATCATTTTTCATTAAAATATAGCAAAAATACTTTATAGTACAGTAACTGAGGCATTTGGCTACCAATTTTTTCGGATGGGATGGATTGGCTTGAAATTTGAACTGTAGCTAGGGTGTAGCCCAAGAAACAAAAGTTATATAATGCCGATGTGTGCTTTCACCCTAGGGGTGGAAGCCACCCCTTCTGGGGGTTGGAAATTTTTTTATGAAAAATAACCTGACCGTTCAATAAAGGGACAAATTCTAAGCAAAAAATGTTCTATAAGAATTTTTTGTACAATCAATACGTTTTGAGATAGCTCAATATTGAGATATTGAGCGAAATGTGGTTGTTTTTAGCCCAAAAAATGCATGTTTTTGAGGGATATTTTGCAAATATCTCAAAAACTACAAGTTTTACACAAAAAATGGTTATGAGCAAAAATAAAGATAATTAAGTAACAAAGAGATTGCATTCTTTTTCTATTTTTGTAGGTAGAACAGAATCCGAGTTATGACTCCTTGAAGTTAAAATCGATTTTGACGATAGCTAAAATCGAAACTTTCAATGCCATTTGGCGGAAAAATGAAACGTTTTTCGAAAAAAACTCATATTAC
The DNA here is from genome assembly GCA_035578155.1 of Brachynemurus nebulosus. Taxonomy (NCBI): domain Eukaryota; kingdom Metazoa; phylum Arthropoda; class Insecta; order Neuroptera; family Myrmeleontidae; genus Brachynemurus; species Brachynemurus nebulosus. The sequence goes on along the minus strand of JAPWDM010000001.1, from coordinate 88,488,348 downwards.
ACTTTTTAAAGTACTTGAATAGACCTTTATTTTGAGCTGTGGTAAAAGCCATTAGTATAAAAATTAACGGAGTTACATTCAAAGCAAAATGGTTGTCTTGATTTTTGAGAAAAAAAATAGGTATCAAAATTAATTACTTGACGGCAAACATTGAAACTAAGCGTAATCCGTCGCCAGTTTACTTTATTCATATATAAACAATAAGTTCTGGGAGTTTGAACGGATTTAGAAGCTTAAATTCGAAAATATGATTGATTTAGTCTTGAAAAAAAATTTAATTTTTAAAAAAATTATATTTTTTTTCAGAATATACAAAAAACTAACAAATTTATGAAAAAAATTATAGAATGAAAATTGTAGATTTTTTCTTGCTGAAAAACTTTTTTGTTCATTTTTGTACGTCCAAATTTGACGTACAAAAATTGACGATGATCGTTAGAAGCTCAAAACTGAACGCGAAGACTACCGTTCTTAAGCCCTTTAAACTTACAAATCTAAAAATTGAAGGACTTAAAAAATTGTAAATCATAAGACTTATAGCACTTGAAATTTCCTACAAAATGGTTTTTTAAGCGAATTGATAACTTAAAAGTTAAAAAAGTTATAGTAAGAAAACTAGTTGCATTTTTTCGGTAAAATTTTTGGAGCAGGTAAATTACCATCATCTTTGTGTGTTTTTTGTATTTTTTTAATAATTTGGTTAAAAATCTTAAAAATGAATTCAATAAAATGAAAAAAAAAATTAATTGTCCCAACATGTAATGTATAATTCACATGCTATTTTTCCATAAGGGGTAGGATTTTTTATAAGGGGTAGTTCTTCTATCAGGGTTTTTGGGAGATTAAATAGTTACAATATAATCATACATTTGAAAACTTTTAAAAAGTTACAATTCATCATATGTATACCAGTATACAATATCTCAAGCCGTCAATAATCGTTTTTTTCTTTATTTTATTATGGGGGTGGTTTATTTTTTAACGGTTGCAGCTTTTTAATGAGTGATAAGTTTTCTAATGAATAATAAAAGAGATATAATACATTGTGAATGCACCAAAAGTTTATTTTAAGCTGCTAAAACTGTTTCCTATTTTTTCGGAAACAAAGGGGTAGTTTTTAAGGATTTTTTGGGTAGAAAAATAATTGAATTTCATAAATTATATTAAAAACCTTGAAAGGAATTTTATCCAACATATTTGAACATAAATTGAATCTTTAAAATACGTAAATCTGGACCTTTCGTATTTTTTTCATACAAGGGTAGTTTTTACCCCTAATTATCAAAAAGCACACATCGAGAGAATATAACTTTTGAAGTGTAGGGTCAGATGAGCTGGTATACAAATTTTCAAGAAAATCCATTCAATCCGAAAAAATTGGGAGCTTTTACATTATTTTGTCTTTCAGTGACTGTACTATTATATTATTTCCATTCTACAAACTTAGTCACAAGTCCTTACAAATTACAAGTCCTTAAATAAAGGCTTAAATGTTAAATACAATTTTTTTTTTTTATAATAAGAAAAACAATCCTAATCATACCCAAAATTTAAAAAATTTCACAGGTAAAGAAATAATAATTTATTATTATTATAGTAATTTAAATTAACATTAGAGAATAATTATACAATAAAGAATTTTAAATTAGACATTATAGAAAAAAGAATTTTAAAAAAAAATTTTAAAGTCCTGGTTCAAAGTAGTATAGCTCTCTCTTATGTGCAAAATCATTTTTTTGTAAAGGGGTTGAAACTCAATAATCGAAATTCACGTATTTTATGAGCTGATAAATAGTAAATAATATTTAATCGCTTTTAATAAATATAGTTAATTTTTTTCACTTTAATTAAAATAGCTTTCTTTTATGTCAAGGAGATGCGGGGTGGTTTTTATAAGGGGTTGTGACTGAATAATTAGAATGTGCGAATTTAGAGATTTATTTTTACACATAATCTCCTTTTAATATTTAAAAATTAATCAATTTTTGATTTTTCAAGTACCTATCCGCTTCTTCCTCAAATTTCATAAATTAAGGGTAGTTTGGAGACTACGAGTGTGAGCTCAAAAATCAAAATTATACTTTTTCAAAAGCTCATAAATAGCTTTTAATTCTACCGCGAAAATTGGTTTGGAATTTTTATTTTTAAGCGGGGGGGGCCTGAGTCAAACTCGACTCACCCCCCCCCCCCACTAAAAATATTAAATTCCTGCTCAGTGTGTCGAGTTCAAAATTTTTAATTCACGGAATACGAAATCTCAGAAATAGCTCCTAATTATGCGCTATTAGTTTTTCAATTCTAAAAGTTGGGGGGGGGGCTAGGTCGAGTGGGGTAATTTGAACGCCAGAACTGGGAAACTAGATGATATTATTAAGTCAAACAAAAACAAATACGAAGAATTAAATATGATTTTACCTTTTTATGAACCAATTAAGGATCGCAAAAATATGGATATTGGAGTAAATAAAAATGGTTTAAAATTTTGTCAAAATAATAACTTTATAATGGTGAAAATGGTGATTTTACTTTTGCAGCTAATACTGGTATAAGCGTAGTTGATTACGTGCTAGTACGTAAAAAATTATTTTCCGAAAAAAAATTGGGTATTGAAAACCTATGCGAGTCGACACATTTACCTCTACACTTAAATATTAAAGTAAAAGAGAATGTGAGACCGGATAAAATCAAAAAGCAGACAAAAAACAATAGTAAACTGATTTGGGTACCAAACAAAAATAATCTTTTCACAGAAATTTTAAATGATATGCCATCAAAGTATTTTACAGTAGGAATAAATAGTTTCATAGAAAGAAATGATTTAAGCAGTGCAGAAAATTTAATTACACTTTGCATCAAACGTGCTGGTCAGTTATCAGAAATGGACAACAAAATAAACTCAATTTATATGAAGATAACAAAGAATGTGAACAACTAAAAAAGAATTGCACATAACCTCTGCGAAAATACAGAAGAAATAAAAGTAATAATAATTTAACAGAATATCTATTTTCTAGGCAAGAATATAAGAAGAAATGTAATGAAATCAAAGAAATTGCATAAAAACAGTTCAAAACAAAGCTCCAAAATATTGCAGATCATGGAACTATTCAACAATTCTGGAATTTTTTTGCACAAAAGAAAACCATTTCAAGTATAAGCATTAGCAAAATAGAATGGATAAAACATTACGATAATATTTACAATAGCAAAAATAGAGGAACGCCGAATTCGGAACTAAGCCCTATAAATTAAATAAAATTTTTGGATAAAAATATTAAAGTACAAGAAATACATTTGGCATTACAAAATATGAAAAATAACAAACAACCAGGGATAAATGGAATACCAGCTGAATTTTACAAAAAAATATAAAAGCTAATCATTGTAATGTAGCAACGTTATGCAATCTTTTTAATAAAATCAGTCAGACGGAATAATACCGTCACACTGGAATCTAGGTCTAATAGTAAATATATTTAAAGGTATAAGGTAAAGGCAACGCTGAAGATCCCAACAATTACAGGCCGATAACACTTTTAGATGTACTAAGTAAAATCTACACAAAAAGTATTGGCAAATGGTATTTAAGACTGGAGTAAGAAAGGAAATATTTTATCGCCGTATCAGAATGGATTTCGAAAAGGATATAGCTGTGTGGACAACATTATGCTCATAAATATTATGACAGAACATGTATTTCGGAAAAAAAGGGGAAACTTTACGTATGTTTCGTAGATTTAGAAAACAGAGATATTGTTAACAGAGAAGCTCTTTGATACAAGTTATTAGCGAAAGGTTTATCTCGTAATATAGTTTCTATTCTACAAGAAATATATAAAAATGTCAGTTACTGCATATCCTTAGGAAATAATGAAATATCGAGTAAATAATACTAAAAATGGATTACTACAGGGATGCCAGCTCTCTCCAATTTTATTTAATCTATTCATAGACGATGTTACCAAAATGTTAGAAGGACGTGAACTGCAGGCTCCGAATGTTGGTAAAAAAGAAATTGGGAAACTGTTATATGCGGATGATCACATAATAATGTCTGAATCACCCACAGGACTCCAACGGGCAATTAATAAACCCAAAAATTACATGGATGAATGGAAACTGTCAGTAAATGTAACAAAGTTATGATCATAAGTAACGGCAAGAAAACAAGCGAAAAGCATAATGGTTTTTTTGGAAAAGATGAAATTGAAATTGTGTGACGTTGTAACATGCCACCCACTAAGTATGTAAACAAAAAAAAAAAGGACATCAATTCAAATATCAAACATTTAATGCTAACAATATAAATAATTACATTTATAAAATAAAGTAATAATATATATAAAAAATAGAATGTCACACCCTGTACTCAACGTCATCTGGTACACCCAGTACTTTCACCTGACAGGTGAGATGTGGCAGTGAAAGTGACCAACAACATAGCAATCGGAGTAATTCTATCGGAATTTATCTTTTCGCGGGCGATTACGCCGATTTTATCTAGAAAATTCTCCGACCGCTTTGTTCGAGGCGGTTAACAAAAAAACCGGGCACTCACTCATTGACTTTAGTATGGTCCAGATGATTCGACGTTATTGTTGGGTATTAATAATTAAATTAAATTTAAAATTAGAAATTCAGGGTGTGGTTACTTCACACGAGTTAGTGTTTAAAATTTCATGTAAGTAATTATTATATTATTATTATTTCTGGTTAGTGCTATTTTCTTATTAGAATATATGGGAAATTATTCAATGTAGGATAGTGATAATATATATTTAGGTGTAATTTATTTCCTTTTTTTGATATTTCGGACCGCCCACATTTCACCTCAAACAACAAAACAGTCAAATATCGCGATACATTTTTTTTTGTGATCGACACATATACACAATTATATGCCAAACAGAAAAAATAAATTGTGTAAAATCGGGTTCAATGAGAAGCCGGACATTAAGTAGAAAATTTTTGTTTTTAATACTCACCACATAATAATACGTTTCGGATTTCTGTTTCGGTCGCCTTAAACCTGCAATCATACGATAGATATTAGATGTTTAGTTAGAGTTAGGCATTTAGAAAGTAGTAATAACAGAGAAAATACCTCTGTCGCAGCATCTGCATAACATAGCGAATTTCCAAATATTGGGCACTGGCGGATCTCATCTAAGACCTGTATCCATTTAAAATAGTTTAGCTTTCTAACAGTGAAGCAATTTTCAAAATCAGTTCAGTAGTTAATTTTTGGCGCTTTTGGGTCCTCAGGACTCTAACGATTCTCATATAGTGTAGCATATATCCATTTAACAACATATTATAACATTACATAACTATAGTTTTCGATTTTTTTTCTAGGTATGCATATATATATATATATATATATATATATATATATATATATATATATATATATATATATATAAATTATATTTTCTCTCTAAAGGAGGACATCATACGAAAATTCCCTTTCCATAACGTACTCCTAAAAAATCTGGCTAATCTGACGTTACTCCTCCAACACGAAACCGGACCTAGAACCAAACAGACACAAAATTAGGTAAGCCCGATTTTACCATTACTTTAACATATAATACGTTACCTGCTGACTTTAAACACCTGTATACTCGTCGTTGCCGACATCACGTCGTGTTAAATAGTCTAAAACCCGAGTTAATCCAACAGTCTCTTCCGATAGTTGATGTGTCTGTCGGTCTGTTGAAGTTCCAAGCACTGATCGACACGGGAGCGAGTTCGTCGTTTATCTCACAAAAGACGGCTAAAATCAACGCCAAATTAGGTGTCGCCCGTAGTGTGAATTTCTCAGCAGGGCTGGCTGACGGGTCGATCAAACCTATCAATCAACTATTAGAAGCAATCATTAAAATACACCAGTTCACTTGGAAGTTACAGTTCCTCGTGATTGGTAAACTTACTTATGACTTAGTTCTCGGAGTAAACGAATTTAGACAGATGACTGTGACCATATTGTTCGACGATCGTGAAACCCGTTATGCATTTACTGGTCTTACCGTGCCGCTACAATTTCAGTGTAGAACCTATTTAAATAGCATTCTGGTCAATTCTTAGTTAAATACTAATCAAGCTCGCCGATTGGGGGATTTATTGGAGTCCTATGACGACGACCTCACGGAGAAAATTGGTCGAATAGTGGGATACGAATACCACATTGATCTTACCGACCATATTCCGGTGAGACGCTCGCCTTATCCATTAAATCCGATACAATCGAAGGCCATGGACGAGCACATTCGAGAATTATTTGACCAGAATGTTATTGAACCTAATAAGTCCGCGTACGGTTCCCCTGCGTTTTTGATTAATAAGAAAGATTATGGGAAGCGGTTGGTCATTGACTACCGCATGTTGAATGGAAAAATAAAATACGACGCGTTTCCAACTCCGTCGCTCGAAACCTTCTTCCAGTTGCTCAAAGGATCGACCGTCTTCTCCACAATCGATCTTACGAAAGCGTTTTACCAGATCCCATTGGATCAAGAATCGCGACCCATCACTGCATTCGTTACGCACACAGGAGCCTACCAAATTACTTCTGTCCCATTCGGATTATCTGTGTCACCCCCGACTTTTAATCGCATTATTTACGACCTCTTTTTGGACCTCAGGTACTCGTATGTTGTGTGCTATTTCGACGATTTGCCCGTGCACTCTACTTCCCTCGACGAACATCTTTTACACTTGAAGGAAATATTTACACGCCTGCGCAGAGTAGGAATGACCGCCAACCCGAACAAATCACAGTTCACGTTGACGGAAATTAAGTTCCTCGGGCACGTTCTGAGCGGCGAGGGTGTACGGGTGGATCCGAGCAAATCGGACGCCATACAGGAACTGAGAGTTCCGAAAAAACATAAAGAGGTGCGATCATTTTTGGGCATGGTCGGATTTTTCGGGAGATTTATTCCGAACTTCGCGACCATGGCTGCACCTTTAAACCACCTTAAAAAGAAGAGCATAAAATTCCACATGGGACAGAAGGAGATTAACGCGTTCGAGAAGCACTTACTACCGCGCCAGTACTTGCATACCCGGACTATTCACGGCCCTTCGTAGTACAAATTGTGTAAAATCGGGTTCAATGAGAAGCCGGACATTAAGTAGAAAATTTTTGTTTTTAATACTCACCACATAATAATACGTTTCGGATTTCTGTTTCGGTCGCCTTAAACCTGCAATCATACGATAGATATTAGATGTTTAGTTAGAGTTAACTAAACATTCGTACGTTCTAAGACTTGATATGGTCCCCGATATGGTGGTTCCAATGGTGCCTTTATGTTGTCACATCTGATGAATACATGGGTACAAGTATTCATATCTTTTAATATAAATGGCCGAAGTTTTGTGTGGTGTGAAGTTGGTGTTGGCTTGATTTCACGCATTACTTCTCGATGTTTTTTTAGAAATGATTCTGGACCAGCAGGAAGATCTTGGTGAACCATAAATTCGCCTGGTATGCGTAGGTTTGTGCCATACAGCAATTCGGCCGGAGATGCTTTTATGTCTTCTTTTAAACTCGTACGGAGGCCTAACATAACTAATGGTAACAATTCAATCCAAGGAATGTGTGGTTTACACATCAGTGCTGCTTTTAATGTGCGGTGCCAGCGCTCAATCATCCCGTTCGATGCGGGATGATATGGTGTGGTTCTGATTTTTTTCGCACCAATGAATTTGGTCAATTCGTTGAATAGTTTGGATTCAAATTGGGGCCCTTGGTCCGTAGTTATGGTCAACGGTGTCCCATAGTGGCTAATCCAGTGTGTGAAAAGTGCTTTAGTGATGGTTTCGGTGGTGGTCTCCTTCAGAGGGATAGCCACTGGCCATCTTGAAAATCTATCAATTATAGTTAGACAGTACCTATACCCATTTACTGGTGGCAGAACGATTATGTCCATGTTAATGTGGTTGAAACGTGCATCTGGTACATTAATGTTATGTGCTATTGGTCTATTATGTCGTTGTACTTTGGCACGTTGGCATGGAATACATTCCCGAACCATTCTTGTGACGTCTTTTTTTATTCCGGGCCATATATATTTTTCCCTTAAAGTCCGGCAAGTGTTTCGGATACTTGGATGTGATAAATCGTGGACGGATTTGAATGCAGTTTCACGCAAAGCTTTTGGTATGTACGGTCTTATGTATCCCGTGGAAATGTCGCAGTGAATGGTAATGCCAGGTTCTATCGTTAATTTTTGCAATTTTAACGATGTTGTTTGACGCAATATTTCTTGAAGTTCATCATCATTATTTTGTTCTTCTTGGATTGTTTCAGCATTAAGTATTGTTGGCATGTTAATTGTGTTTATCCTTGACAGTGCGTCTGCGACGACGTTTTCATCCCCAGAGACATGTATGATGTTCGTAGAGAATTGTGAAATGTAGCAGAGTTGCCGCTGTTGTCTAGGTGACGCTTTGGATGCTTTTTGCTTAAATGCATACGTTAACGGCTTGTGGTCAGTTTTAATTATAAAATCACGGGATTCAAGTAAATGTTCGAAGTGTTTTATCGATGCAAATATTGCTAATAATTCCCGGTCGTAAGTGCTGTATTTTTGTTCTGTTGGACTTAGTTTCCGTGACAATTGTCCAATCGGCGTCCAAACTTCGTTTATGCATTGTTCGAGTGAAGCCCCGATTGCGGTATCTGATGCATCTGTGCAAAGTTGTATTGGATCTTTATTATTAGGATATGCCATCAATGTGATTTCAGCTAGGCTGTTCTTACATTTGGTGAAGGCTTCTGCTTGCGGAGTCCAAAGAATCTTTCGTTTATCGTTTTTCTTGGAATTTTTGAGATACTCGTTGAGTGGCGCCTGCATTTGGGCAGCTTTAGGTATTAATTTGCGGTAATAATTAATTGAACCCAAAAACCGACGTAACTCCTGAATGGTTTCTGGTTTTTTCCAGTTTTTAACATTTTGTACTCGATCTTCTGGTGGTTTATAACCGTTCGGGCTGATTTTGTAACCGAGGTAAATAACTTCTTGTTTTCCAAATTGACATTTGCTTGGATTGATAACGAGACCATACTGTTTCAACCTTTCAGATACAATCCGGACATCTTTCAGGTGTTGTTCTTCAGTTTCAGACATTATAAGAATGTCGTCAATGTAGACAAAAATGAAATCTAAATCTCTAAAAATTGAGTTTATAAATCTTTGGAAAGTTTGTGTTGCGCAACGTAAACCATACGGCATGTACAGATATTCGAAAAGGCCAAATGGGGTGATTATGGCGGTCTTGTGGATATCTTCTTCAGCCATAGGTATTTGATTGTACGCTTTTTTTAGATCAATACTTGAAAAGTACTTTTTTCCAGCAAGTTTAAGAAATAAATCGTGCACATAGGGTGGTGAATACATGTCAGGCACGGTCTGTGCATTTAATCTTCGGTAATCACCGCATAAGCGCCATTGACCATTTTTCTTCGGTTTCATTAGAAGTGGACTGGCATACTGACTTTTTGATGGCCTAATTATACCCTGGTCTAAAAGTAAATTTATTTCTTCTCTAGCTTTTTCTAATTTTTCACCAGATAATCTTCGTGCACGTTCAGCTACGGGTTGACCATGAGTTTCGATATGATGTCGAACCTCGGTGTCGGTTATACGTAGTTTGTTTGATGGCCTGGTGATATCTATAAATTCTTCGAGCAATGTTTTGTACCTTTCGTCCGAAAACAAATCCATATTTATTGTTGAAATACTATGTATATCTGTTTTTAACAAATCTCCGGTGTTTGCAAGAGAAGTCATCGGGTCAATTAACTTGCGATTCTTTAAATCGATGAGGAGGCCAAAATGTGCTATGAAATCGGCACCGATAATTGGTGATTTTACATCAGCAATTATAAATACCCATGTGAATGCACGTCGTAACCCGAGATTTAACGTGACTGGATGGTCCCCATACGTGTTTATGGTTGTGGAGTTTGCGGCATATAATGTGTATTGTTTTTGTGGTAATTTTGCCTTGACCATGGACCGTGGAATTACAGAAACAACGGATCCAGAATCAATCAAGAATTTTTTTGTGTGTAACTTTATCATAAATGTGTAGGCGGTGTTCTTTTGTACTGTCGCCAACCGCCTCTACTGGCGACAGTTGTTCTCGTTTCCCTGAATTCTTTTTGATTTATAATTACAGGGTAAGTTGCAACGTTTTGTGTTTTCGCCAAATTTATCGTGGTACCAACAAACACCGTCTTTGTTGTGTGGTCTTTCACGTGATTTTGAACGTTGTCTGAACTTTCGATAGTTTGAACCATCATGAGCTTGTGCCATTTGTTTCACTGTAGCCATAATGTCTTTTATTGTTTTTTCGATTGTTTCGAGACGTTTTTCGTATTCATTGTTGGATTGTTTGAGAGTTGTAGTCGCCATAACGTATGATCCATCATACGTTTCCATAATGGAGTCTGCCATTTCTGCCAATTCGTCAAGTGGAGTTGCCTTGGAACATTTAAGAATGTCACGTACACGACTGGGCATTAATGATAACCATTTTGTACGTAATAATTCGTCCGTCGCTGCATCTTTTGCAAGATTTTTCATGTGTCTAAGTAATTGTGACGGTTTGTCATTACCCAATTCCAACTGGTTCAACAATTTTTGCAGTTTGTGCTCGTCTGAATCGCCAAAACATTTTATGAGAGTATTTTTGATTATTTGATATTTATTGTCACCCTCTGGTGGATGTCTTACTATGTGGCCAACTTCATCTAATGCTTTACCATGTAATGCTGAGATGACGGCGATGAATTTGCTTTTGTCAGCACGGATGTTTCTGAAGTCGAACTGAATTTCTAATTGTGCAAACCAATTTTCTGGACTTTCGAGTGTGAATAAAGGAGGTTTGAATTCCGTTACGGCGTTTATTTCATTAACTTGTGCAGCAGTACCTCGTTGTGGTGCTCGTAGTTCATTTAATTGTTGGACGGTATTTTCCAGCTTCCTAGTTAACTGTTCGTTCATCCGTTTCAGGTTTTCTATTTGTTCTGTGACCTCAGTCATTTTGGTTTATTTAATTTTTTCACGTGCTGATTATTGAAAATTGTTTTCGTATTGTTTTGCGGGGTCACCAATATAGCTGTTTTATCCCCAGTGGGTGCAACTTGTATATTCAAAATAATTACACAATTAACAATCACGTATATGAATTTATTAATTGTAATAATAACAAATAAATATAATTTTATTCTGTAAGAAACAGTTTAATTTTACTAGTATATCCACAGCTATGGCACTTGTCTTTTTTTGTTAGTATTCTTGGCGCGCAATTAATTGTTGTTTTCTTCGTTGCCGTGGCGTTGTTGTGTCGCTACTCGAGCGCTGTTCAACGTAATTCGAGTGAACTACGCTCGATGGCGCCACACATTCCTACTCTGCGCAGAGTAGGAATGACCGCCAACCCGAACAAATCACAGTTCGCGTTGACGGAAATTAAGTTCCTCGGGCACGTTCTGAGCGGCGAGGGTGTACGGGTGGATCCGAGCAAATCGGACGCCATACAGGAACTGAGAGTTCCGAAAAAACATAAAGAGGTGCGATCATTTTTGGGCATGGTCGGATTTTTCGGGAGATTTATTCCGAACTTCGCGACCATGGCTGCACCTTTAAACCACCTTAAAAAGAAGAGCATAAAATTCCACATGGGACAGAAGGAGATTAACGCGTTCGAGAAGCACTTACTACCGCGCCAGTACTTGCATACCCGGACTATTCACGGCCCTTCGTAGTACAAACTGATGCCTCCATAACTTCCGTCGCTGGGGTCATACTCCAAGACCAGGGGGATGGTCTACGTCCCGTACATTACGTCTCCAGACGACTGACACCTGCTGAGTCCCGCTACACCACCTATGAGCTTGAAACGTTAGTGTGGGCCCTCGAAAAATTCAAAATTTACTTACTCAGGTCCAAGTTCAAGTTGCAAACCGACTCAGTAGCGTTCAAGTTTCTGCATTCATCTGCAAAAACAAAAACAGAAATTACTCGTTGGTTGTTATCGTTACTTTGACTACGAAGTCGAACACATACGCGGTGACACGAACGTTGTGGCAGACTCACTGACGAGATTTTTCTCCGAAGATCAGGAGACAGACGCGACGCCGAAAATGGTGCACGACTTATCTCTATTAACATAAGTTCCATCTTTGTTTAAAAAACTCCAGCACTATCAGCGGGAGGATACGACCTTGAGACTACTTCTGTCACGGTTACAACGTGACGAGAAGGTGGCAGGTTTTGAGGTTCGTGGAGACCTGTTGGTAGCGTGGGCAAACGAAAGTTGAGTCAGTACGAAATATGGTCCTGCATTATTACCACGACACACAGACGTCAGCACACCGCGGAATCACCAAAACTTACAGGGCTATCGCTAGACATCTGTGGTGGCCAAATCTGTTTAAGGACGTCCAGGGATACCTCAGATCCTGTGAGATATGCCAGGCGTGTAAGGCCAGCAATGAAGCAGCCGGCGCCCCATTGGCCAGCACCATCCCGGAGGCCCCGGGAGGAAAATCTATGTGGACTTCGTTAGCCCTCTAGTGATGTCGTCCACCAGCCATCGACACGCCCTGATAATTGTCGATAGGTTTTCTAAGTATGTGGAGATATATCCTACCAAAAACATCACGGCGAAGGTTGTAATCGACCGTCTGGAAGACCTTTTCGCCAGGTACGGCAGTCCCCGATGTGTGGTATCAGACAATGGAGGATGTTTTAGATCTTCGAAATACAAAGAAATGCTTCTGAAGTGGGGGTTACGCCCAGCATACGTGTCGCCCTATAAGGCCTCCGGAAATATGGCCGAACGTATCAACAGAGACATACGGTCAGGATTGGCGACACTGTTGAAAAACTACGCCAAAAATCATAAAGAATGGGCTAAGTATGTACCCTTCATGAAGTTGCCCCACAACTCCCACTATAGCGAGGTCATCAAAACATCACCAGCAGAAGCATTCTTTGGTCGCCGCATCTACCAACCACTCGACCTACAGTGGAACCTCGATCACCTTATACCGGGAGAGCCACCGAAGACTGAGCAAGAGATACGTACCGCCTTGACCCAGGCACATAATAGGATAAAGCGCTACTATCGTCCCAAATCAGTCAACCATCGGTTTAAAGTCGGCGACTTAGTGCTACACCGAATCAGGTATGATCGTAATGATCCTAATTTAATACATAAATATTTGCCCAGGTGGACCTCTCCCTTAAAGATCATCGAGTTTACTACGCAAGTTTCGGTGATACTTGAAGATCCCACTACAGCCGAGCGGACGAGATCAGACATCGAGGACCTAAAACGTTACCACCAGCGGATTCCACACGGCGCAGCCATCATCAAAGCTATCGATACACCGATCAGGTCCCGCCGAATACCACCTGCAGCACGAGGAGTTCCCGCATGAGTGAGATGGACTCTTTACGGACAGTATTGAATAGGGGTGCAGTGAGTGAATTAGCGTAAGATCAAAATTTTATTACCTTAACAAAAAAAAAAAAAAAAAAAAAATGTATCGCATATTTATACCGTCAAACGGGACTATTTGAAATCGGTGGGGCTATTTGAAAAAAACAAAAAAAAAAGATTTAAACCCTTATATCTGTTTGATTTCTGAACGTATTCATATCGTTAATGCGTCTTTAATAGGGGATGTTAATGTAGTAGTATTTTGACCAGTACAAACTTGTTCAGTTGTTCCATTTAATTTGTGAAGTGTCAGTTGATAACAACATAAAAATTACAGAATATTATTGCCGTGCAAACTTTCGACTGGAAAATTTAAGTTAAGGTATTTATTTTAATGGTAAGTTGTTCACTAATTATTACTTTTTCCCTTTTTACTTAGAAGTCATTAAAATTTGTTTATATTGACGCCTTAATATTTTCAAGCTCTTTTTCGGAAGTGGGGCTATTTGGAATACAAGAAGGGGCTATTTGGAATTAATTCAAAATTAATTATTATACACTATTAATTAAAAATTTTGTTAATTTTAAAGTTGAATTTATTATTATATTTTATTATCGTTTAAGTGAGATTCTTAAATTAAAGCCATTTGAACTGTTTGAAAAATAATAAATTTAATAATTTTTATATGCTACTATTTTATTTTCCTAAAATGATAAGTTTTACATTGAATACTTAAATGCTGTTTTACTAGGAAATCGTTGTTTTACTAGGAAATAGCCCTTTCTTAAACATAAACGTTCCTTAAAATTGTTTTGGAAAAAATTTTTTTTTAGCCTGTTTTTGGTAACTTTTTTTATCCGATATCAAATAGCCCCACCCCGGGGGCTATTTGGAAAGGCCACCAAATAAGAAAAAAATATCACTTAGTATTTATTAAATTATCCAAAATAAGGATTAAATTAATAATTATTATGTATTACGTGAATTGCTCCTATAGATTGACCCAATTTTTTAAAATATATTGTTAGGTTTTGCACAACGTTTTCAAATTTTATAATAAAAAAATTAATAATTTTCAAGGTTAATTTTGTTGTATGTTTTGTTGCCGCCCAGTGTACCTTCGCTGCTGGCGCGGACTGTACTTTGAGCTGTGTCAAATTTATTACATTACAGTTGGTATTATGTATTCGCGCGCGTAATGGATAGTTTTTGGAGGCAAAACTACACTATAAATTTCGGTTAAATGATAATGTCACTTTCAGTTTTATTTTTACCTTTTTGGTGATCACGACCGGACTTCTGTATAATACAGGTACGCTTAAATTATGTTTTTTTTTTTATATTTTTCCATTATTGTAATAATGAAATTAATTTTTAACATGTAAAATTTTGGTCACATGTAGTTTGGAGGTTATATGTTGAATTCAAACCTTTTTTTTAATTTCAACTTTGACAATGATTAATTTAATTAAATTTACTATTTTATTTAATCAATTTCGTAAATGGACTTCTGTATAATACAGGAATTTTGTAACTAAATATGTGAAAAACTTTTTTTGAAATGGATGTTGAGTGACATTGTACAATTGTGGAAAATTGTTAACTGGAATGCACATGTTACTTTTAAATGGACAAAATTCTGGATGAAATCAACTCGCTGTGGTTAAAATTTGGAGTTCATGTGAATCGCGTCCGACAGATGTCTGCTTTATCATCACACTTCACCGTGCTATAGTCCAACCAATACCAATATTTACAGTGGAATTCTTTAGCTAAGTAATTTTTTGGCATGTTTTATTACTTTTTTGCAACGTAGTGCCTGGTGCTTTCTTTAATTACCAAATTAACATTGCTTAGTGAATCTAAAAAAAAAAACAGTTAACTTTTCTGCAATTCAACTTTCTATTAATTCCTTGTAATGTGTTAGTTTTTATTTAACGTAAAACAGTTGAATCTCTATACGTATTAACTTTTCTGTCACTCAAACTTTTGTTAATTCTTTATAATGTTCTAAAGTTTTCATGTAATTGTAATTAAGGCTACCTACATGATCTACATAACCTACCTGACCTAATCGTAAATTTTGATTTGTGCATGCATGTATTAGTCAGTAGATATTTGTATCTTGTAAAATTTCTATATCTTTCTTACTTTCTCTTTTTGTAGTTTATTAAAATTATTGTATTTCGTAATTTCTCTATATTTTCTTGCGTTATGCTAATTTTCTTGTTCTTTATTTTATCTTGCTAAAATATTTACTGACTAACTAAACTTTAAATATTATGTAATTTATTTCTAAACTAATTTGTTGCTATATTACTATTACTTTCTTGCTATTTTACAATTACCTAAATTTTAATAGTTTATATTGTTAATTGTTATTTAACCAAGAACTTGTTGTTAATTATTTACTTGTATCAAATACTTTTATCACTCAATTATCTAATTTTTTTTTTGTACAAAATTTTATATTGGGAACAATTTGAAACTAACCTTCACGACCCTGAAATTGTACCAAAAAATGTACAATTAAACAATTAAACGATTAAAAAATATATATGTAAGACTGAACTAGCCAAAGCAAGTAAATTTTAATTCAAACTGAAAATTTCTATTATTTAAAATTTTCCTTTTATTTTTTTTTTCAGTGCAATAAGAAACTTTCTTAATTCAAACATTTAAAATTTTATTTTAAATAAATTTCTTTTATTTACTGTGAATTCTCTAACAATATTAAGATAGAAGCAAAAATAGATAATATTTTTACCAAATAGTCCCGTTTGATTGTAATCAATTTTTTTTTTAATCACGATGGGTAGTTGAGTGCAGGGTGCGCATTCTTCCGCGCCGTGCGGGGTGGGTGTGACCTTGTAACACGTCACCCACTAAGTATGTAAATAAACAAAAAAAAAACATTTAACGGACCATATGACTGATAAAATATGCATTTAACGATCGGTCGGACCGAATGCATTTAACGATAGGTCGCAATTTAATCATTAGGATAATTAATAGAAATAATTTAATAGAAGGTGTAGTTTTAATTGTTATTAGTCTTATTTTATTTTATTTAAGTGTTAGCCGGTTAGGGCCGTAATAATATTACAAATCCAACAAAAAAACTCAATAAATTGTACAACATAACTGTGATATGTATTATAAACTGTTCTTTGTTTAATATATTGTTATGGTTAAAAAAAAAAAGAAAAATAATCGTTATTTATCCAACACCCATCCACTAAAATATTTTATTACAGACGCGTGGCCAATATGGCCGCCAACAATCCTTACCGGTAAACTACACAAAATCCGAAGCGTACTTACGTGACTCCGTAGCATTTTTTAATTAAAATCACACAGCACACCAAATACACGATCCACATTTACACTATACAGTAATGAAAAGATAAAATAAAAAAATGTAACTATATACAAAGATAAATTTAACAAAAAGACAAAAATTAACGGAACACATCCATCCCACACACACTCATCACTCATACTCAAGCTGCGCCGCCGACCACTCGGGTCGTCACGGCACCGTTCAACCAGCCTAGAAATAAACAATACACGTTAGAGCGCTTCGTCGTTCAGGTATCAATCCAGCCTCTCCAGTGTACGCCGAGCCAGACAGCAAAACACGCGATCCAATGTAATGTCGATTGCATAGTAATGGGCCGTGTACCTTTTCCACACATTAACACCAGAGTCATACCAAAGATGTTACAATTGTATCAAAATTCAAATACCTGGGCGTCATACTCTCAAACAATGAAAATTTTGAAGATTTTGTAAAAGAAAAATGGATAAAAGCCAAACAAGCTGTACAGATAGTTAGATTCAGTACAGCTTCGCAAGAAAATATAACTTCAGATTTGTATATGAAAGTGTTTAACACAAAAATCGAACCGATTATAACCTATGGAAGCGAAGTATGGGAGCCTTATTCAATGTCGTCATCAATAGCCCAAGTGTGTAACAATTTTGGAAACTATAAATAAATAAGAGAACTTCAAATCTAGGATGTATGACAGAACTTGGAAAAGTCCCAACTAGTGATAAAGTTAAAATTCTATACATAAATTATTTTACAAAAATATGGTATGATCAAAACAAAAGCTTGCAAAATTACTGTTTAAAATATCAAATAGAGCAGTCTACAAATACTAATAATTGGTCATATCAAATCGTTACTAAAATAAAGAAATTCAAAATAAGCGAAGTATTGAATCAGAGGGAATACACGTACAAACTGAAAATGCAAATTACACAAAATATCATTAATCAATATTATGAAGATACACTTGCTGAAATTTGTAAAATGAAATCTCTTTGTTTCTTCAGAAATCTGCATCATTATCAACAAGGAGCGCATTATTTAGAATTAACTGAAAATAACGATTACCGAGAACTTTGGCTAATTTTCGACTCGGATCATGGATATGGGAAATTGGAACAAAAAACAAAAGAGGAGACATTAGACTTTGTGTACTACTATGTAATGAGATTGAAACCCCCGAACACTTTCTTATCGATTCTAACGGATGCGATTTCATTAGGCAAAAACATGAAATTAGAAAACGTGGAACAAACTCAGAAGTATATGAGTTATTTAATAATAAATTTGCATATGATTTGAACCAATTTAGTTCGTTTATTGCTGAAGTATTATTAATTAGGAAAAATAAAATATAACGCCTTGAATGTCTACTCTTCTGTTATTACAAAATTATTCTTATGTAGGTATATTATAAATATAAAAGAAAAAAAAAATATTACTATTCTTATTTCTGTTAATTAAAGTAGCACTATTTATTAATAATAATTTTAATTAGAATTAACTCAAATTTTGACAGTTAAATTGTTGTAACACCTAGAAATTGTACAGAATTTTCATTGTCAATATTTGTAACTCGACTATGTCAATTATTAAATAAATAAATAAAAAATAGAAACTATCTATCAGTTAAAAAACGAAAAAAAAAAAACTTGTAACTAAAAAGGTCCAAAAGTTTTACGACTAAAATTAACAGTAATTATTTACATAATTAATTGTAGATAATTTTACTTTGTGAAAATCAATAATGAATATGGTGCAAAAATGTTAAATTTTGTCAAATTTTCACTTAAATATAGAGATATGTTATTTTTCACGAACTAGTTTTCGATTGATTAAATCATCTTCAGGTGAAAACTGAATTGAACTGAATAAGAATATATGAATATATATATATATATATATATATATATATATATATATATATATATATATATATATATATATATATATATATATATATATATATTCCAGTTAAACTCACGCATGACTCATGCTAAAAAGTTTAAAAAGGATTGTATTAAAATTTCCCATTTCAGTTTGTTATTTACGTAAGGTACACAACAAACAAAGATAAATATAGGAAAGAATGTCCCAATGTTACGGGATAGGAGATTTCAAAAACGTATGTCATATTATTTTGATTCAAAATAAACTGCCATAACCTTAGGAAAATAAATTTTACTAAAATTATGTATAATGGTTAGTTTTCATAAGAAATTAAACAAAATGAAATCTATTTATTATTTAATATTATTATAAATTATCTAAATTTACTATAAAATATGGTTGAAAGATGATTTCGATCAAATTTACTATAAAATATATATAAAATAAATGGGTTGGCAGCCCTTATTTAGTAATTGCTTATCTGGTTTTCTATTGGTTACATACAGTTACATAGGTTACATACACAGTTAACGTGGGACGTCAAACGTCTTAAGTACACTTAGTGTCTTTAACAGTTTTTAATATTTTATACGTGTTTTTTAGAATATAGTCTTATTTTTATATTATTTACGTTTAGTTTAATTATTCTCTTTATTTCTTTTTGTTATTTATTGTATCCTCATTAATATTATTATCATAGTTATTAATTTTTTCATATTTTAGTTGTCGTTCATAAGTGAGGTTATATTTTTTTGTATTTCGTTTTTTTAATTTATAGTAGTTTATTTAATTTTGTTCACTCATTCGGTTTAGTGAGGGATACTTCTTTATATTATTAAAATGAGTTTAATAAAAAAAAAAAAACAGTTAAAGAGTCAGTCTAAAGAGATGGTTTGGAATGTTCATTCATATTTCGAAAAAGAACGAGATAATGTAGGTCCATTTTTACCACTGGAATCAGTTCGACAGGTAAATATATTGACATTTATTTTAATTGTCAAACACAATTTACTAACTAATGTCTTATTACAATTTATTTAATTAAACGTTTTAGAGGACAGCACAAGCTTGTGGCGTTAGTGAATATGCGGTTACAAAAGTTAAAACTGAGAAGAGAGCAGCAGGTGGAAATAGATTAAGTTCTCCTCCAAGAAAGAGGTCTCGTTTAGCTTTGAAATCGACTGATGTCGACAATTTTACAAAAGATACAGTTTCGCGGCTGATCTATGAACTGCATTCCAAACGTATGCAATCATTACATTTTAACATATTTTTGTTAATCAAACCTTTTATTATTATTATCTTGCTGTTTCTTGTGCTAAGTGTGAAACACTCACGTCGTATTTGTACTTTCTACAAAGTGTAACTTATTATGACACTTCTAAAGTTCTTATACAAATTTTAGAAGATTTGTAATCGTAAAGTTTACTCGTAATTGGTGTAAATATTATTTTATTTTTAGGGCTTCATGTGACATTGGATATCCTTCAGAAGGAATTAAAAAATCGAGAAATTTTCGAATTCTCCAGAAGTAGTCTATGGAGACTTTTACATAAAATAGGATTTGAATTTTCAGTAGATGACCCAAAACGTGGTTTAAAAGAAAAAGAACATATCGCTGTTGATAGAACACGTTTCTTACGGAGATATTTTAAATTAAAGGAAGAAGGCTGGAAATTTTTATTTCAAGACGAAACTTGGATATTTCAGCGAGGATCGTCCAGGAAAACATGGCATGATAAAAATATCCAGAGTTTACCAAACAAGCCTCTGGGTGAAGGGAAGCGGTGAGTTTCATAAAAAATTAAAATTTGTATATACACGTTTTTAAGATTCCCTACCCAAAACATCTAATGAAACCTTGCTGTTCTTAGCACAATATTTATTTGTTTATCAGAGTTCTGAAGATGATAAATTTGAGATTTTAAAATTACAGTACGTATTTTTAGTCGAATTTTCTCCGAAAAATTAGACTTATACAGTCTATACGATAAGAGCTGCGAGAGGCGAGAGTAGGGGCGCTATCCGTTTTCGGACCCGTAGAACACGAATATGTAGAAAAAAAAATGTCTGATATATATATATATATATATATATATATATATATATATATATATATATATATATATATATTTTCCCGCCACCTTTTAATTTGTGTAGGGCCCCCCTATGGAAGTTAAGAGATGAAATTTGGTAAATGGGGCTCATTTTCGAGGCACCTCATACTATCAAAGTGGGGTCAAATTTTGGGCAAATTTTTTTTCTGACCCGACCTTTAAGGGGGTGGTGGGGGGCGGAAAAGCAATAAAACTTTTCCAAACCGGTTTTAAATAATGTTTCGGTCAATTATCTACAACATATCCAAAATTCAGCTTCCTAGGATGATATGGTGGGAGTAGAGGGGGGAAAAACGATTTTCGCTGGATCTAACAGGCCCCCAGCCCCCCAGAATTAACGTAGAGGGTTGAAATTTGGTGTGTTGATAAAGTTCGTACCTAGGTTGTGCTTTTTGGAGGTTTTAATATTTTACCCCCACCCCCCTCATTTTTAAGCTACAATTTCATGCATTTTCGACGTTTTCGAAGTTTGTACCACTCGCACAGGTCACCCGAATAAACCTAGAGGGCTGAAATTTTGTATTAGGATTGAGTTAGTATCAAAGGGGTGCCTTTTGGGGGTCTCGACTTTTAATCCCTACCCCCACCATTTTTATACCCAAAAGAACATGATTTTTCTTGTTTTTTAACAGTTTCGTTCGGGTCAAAATCTCCCCAAATAAACCTAGAGGGCTGAAATTTGGTGTACAGGTTAAGCTAATAGCCAGACACTGTTTTTTGGAGGTTTCAGCTTTTAACCCATACCCCCACGATTTTTACGCCAATATTTTCTTAATTTTTTTGCTTGTTTTCTAACACGTCTAGAGACTCCATAAGGAAACCTAGAGGGCTGAAATTTTGTACGTGTATTCAGTTAGTATCCAGCTAGTACCTTGTAGGGAGTCCGCATCACTTTTCCCCCCACTTCTCCCATTTTTACATCGGAATTGAATGCTATTGTTAAATGTGTTTTAAAAGCATTATGTTTATTCTAAATACAAGTAGGCGAATAGTAATTTTAAAAAATTTAAAAAAAAGTGAACTTACTTTTATGACAAATGAAATACATACATATTAAGTAATTTAAAAATGTTATTAAAGTCACTGTTTATTTATAAATTAGGAATTTTGGATTTTTAGTATTTATAAAATAGAAATTTTGGATTTTTTTGGAAAGAAAAAATATCTTTATAAAGGCCTTCCAGTGTACTATTTAAGGTCCTTTTTTAATTTTTAAAACTAAAACATAAAGGCAATTAGCGGATAAACATGGGCAGCAATGTCCTCGTACGAATTGTGTTGGCTTTTTTTCTGCTACCTGTTTTCGGCACAAAATTGAAATTTACTGAGATACAGCCCTTAAATACTTAAAACCTTTTTTTAAAGCCTCGATCAGCCGAACACTCATCACCAGTTTTGAAACCAACAAAATGACAATTCGGTTGTAGACTTTCAATCACATTTCGCTTGTAGACATTCAATACCGAAGATGAAGGGGAAAATTCGACTACCGTGATGGGGCCCCGCTGCTCACGGCGTTTTTTTACTTAAACAAGTTTTGATAAATTTTCTTTTGTTATTAGATACATCGTAGTGCATTGTGGAGGAGAAGATGGTTTTCTGCCGACTGCGTCACTAGTGTTTACAGCAACATCTAAATCATCTGATTACCATGACAATATGAACGCAGACAATTATAAAAAGTGGTTCGTCGAGAAAGTTTTGCCTTGCCTAACTAGTAAAACTGTCTTTATCATGGACAATGCGAGGTATCATTCCCGTTTAATTGAAAAAAATCCAACGTCCAGCTGGACAAAAGGCGAATTACAAAAGTATTTAGAAGAAAAAAACATTCCCCATGATAAAGACATGTTAAAAATGGAATTGTTCCAACTGGCAAAACAACATGCGTCATGTGTAGAAAAAAAGTACGAAATTGACGAATTGGCCAAAGAAAATGGTCATGAAGTATTAAGGCTTCCACCTTACCATCCAGAACTCAATGCTATTGAATTAATATGGGCCAATTGTAAAGAATATTATAACAAAAATATTGGTAGTGAGGGTTATAGTGATGGTAAGGTTTTAGAGATGTGGCAAAAAGCACTAGGTCGCATAGACGCAGAATATTGGAAGAAATGTATAAAAAAGGCGGAGGAAAATATGATGCGTTGGTGGGATGTAATAAAGATAGTTGATTCCCACCAACAACCTGTAGTAATAGATGTTGGAAATGATTCCGGAGAATCTTCTAATGATGAAAATTCAGAAAATTAAACATGATAAACAAACGATGACAGACTGTATTTTGTAAATACTGTAATTTTTTCAACATGTACCACAAAACATATTGCCTTTCTTGTATAAATATATGATTCTTCAAGAAATGCTGAAATCAATGAAATTAAGAGATAAAAAACTTGAAGAATTATATAATGAAATAAATGCCATAAAAAGTAAATTGAGAAATTTAAAGAAAACGCAAAATTTCCATAGAAACAGAAAGAAAAAAGAAAATTTTGACCAAAAATATTTTTAATAGAAAATATGCATGTTTTTTAAAAAATTGAGAAACTTTTTTTAAAAATATTCTATACATATCACAAATTCTTATGACAGTTCTTTTTGTTTGATTAATTTTAATTTTCATAACGAAATTAATGTAAATTATCTACCTAAATAAAAATTACGCCAAAACGGTACATTTGAGCAATGAGCGATCCTATTGGTTGTGACGTAAAATGTATAAGTTTCACCCAATATGCCAGATATATATACTGAATGAAATATGCACTAAAGGTATAACGTAGAGTACTATAAATAAAACTTTGTCACTGATACGAAAGCATATATCAAATACAATAAAAATTAATTTTTGTTATATTTAAAAATATTTAGCAACTTGTCACAATCAACACTTATTATTTTTAAAATAAATTGATTTAAGTAACTAGAAAAATATTAAATATTGATAATTATTTTTTAAAAAAGGACTTGCTATGAAAAAAAAAGTAAAAGAAAAATATTCATTGATTTTAATTTTTGAAAAAATTCGTAAGAAGAAACGATCTTAAAAAATTAAATTGAAAATTAACTTATAATAATTATTTAATTCATTAACTATTTAATATATTTGCTAAATTTTATTCGTCAAATAAATTAAAATATTGACAGATATGGAAAGCAGTGAAAATAAACGATTAAATTTTTGATATTATCAGAAGCAGTGCCATCTACAGAACAAATTATATAACAATGCTGCTGGCCTGCGTGGTAATAACTTTCTTATTTGAATATCTACAAGTGACGTCAGCGCGCCAAATGGTGATGTTTAAATAATGATAATGTAAAATGAAAAACCATTTTTTTATTTTTCTGAAATAAAGGCGCAAATTATACTCATAATATATTTTTGTTGATCAGCTTTACTATTTTGACATCAGCTTAAACTATTTTTGAAATAAATGAAAAATATGCATATTCCCTATTCAAAATTACATTCAGAAATATGTAAATATCATATAAAATATGGAGAGAATGCAAGAAAGTGCATTAAACCATGTTATTGGTACATTTTATTTAAAAATGAAATAATAAGTGGAAATAATTGGAAAAATAAGTGGAAATGTATCACAAAAGTGATAAATGTTTTTCAAAACTATTTGTCAGTTGTCCGAAAAATGGGAATTTTTTCAAAGAAAATAAAACGATGCATATTCGTAACGACAGAGTCAATCGTGATTTATTTAAGATATCCTTCTGAAATATTGAAAAGGGATAAAAATTATTTTAAAATCAAATTAAATAATAATTTGGATAAAGTTTCCTATAAACAGCATGAAATATGTTGCGTAAGATAATTATCATAAAACAATGATAATATTTATTCAATTTATTTCTATTTTTCAATGAATTCTTATAGATAATCTGAATTATAGAAGACATCCGGATCGAAGAAGCAGAAAATTCAAATTATTCATAATATTATGTATTGTAATTTTTCAGTACTTTTTGTATAACAACAACATGTAATTATTTAGCATTGTTATACTGGAGAGTTTTTTCATTTTCTGAATATTCTGGGATTCTGGGATATTCTGAATTATAGAAGACATCCGGATCGAAGAAGCAGAAAATTCAAATTATTCATAATATTATGTATTGTAATTTTTCAGTACTTTTTGTATAACAACAACATGTAATTATTTAGCATTGTTATACTGGAGGGTTTTTTCATTTTCAGGGAACAATTCAATTTGCATCCTGAAAATTTTTCCCTTCAGCAGGATTTTTTTTTTTTAAGAGTGCCAAGATTTTTTCTTTCCGCAGGGGGCAGTAATGAACCGGCACGTAATTACATAGTTTGCCGTGCATAAAATTAATTATAAATTAATAATATTAGTATGCTGAGAGAATAATCTTGGTAACAGATAACAGAGAAAAATACATGATTTTGGATTGAAAATTGCATTATTATTTCTCGTACTAAATATCGATAAATACGGAGTCGCACCCACCATAATCATTATATATTATTAATTAAAGAAAAACTATTTTTAAAGAAAAACTAACGACTATTTTTTATTTTTTTTTTAATCCTTGATTTCTATTACAAAAATAATTCAATTTTAAATTATAAAAACTAAATATTTCTATTATATTACGTTTTTTCTATTGTTAAAATTTAATCATTTTAAAAAATGATAATTTTGTTAAAAGCCTTTGCAAATGATAAGCAAATATTCAAATAAACAAAATTCGCGGTTGACCTTCTGACGTGATAGAATTGTTTCTGAAGTAGTTGTTTAGAAATAAAATGTCCTTTTAAGGGGACAGCAATGCAAATTAACAGGGCAATAGAACAAGAGGGAAAACCCTTAATTTTTTTACGTTATATGCTGAAAGTTATACAAGTAATTTTTAATAAAGAATTCGTTACCTATTGATATGTTGAAACATTTAAACATTAAAGCTATTATATTTTTAAATAATAGCATGACGATACAATAGAAAATTTTGGAAATGTATTACATAAATGTAATACGTATGTTTTATTTATTTAATATTTTTAACATGAGCCGTTAATATTAAATAAAATAAAATACATTATTTTTACATGAATTTCGTGGTTGTTATTATAATTCTTAATAATAATAATAATAAATAATAAATTTCCCAATTAAATATTTAATCTCCAAATGTTAATTTTGAAATAAGTAGTATTTTCTACCACCAGATGTCATGTTCAATTGGTTATTATTAAATCATTCTCATTGGCTGTTATATTTCTTAATGTGTTAAAAGCTACGACACACGTCTCATTACTTTATTAAGAAAATTATTTTTTGTATGAGTCATGCGTGAGTTTAACTGGGATAAACTTTATATATATATATATATATATATATATATATATATATATATATATATATATATATATATATATATATAAGTTGAAGACAATAAGTGGACGGGTTAAGAAAGGGGAAAAAATTTAGTGTTGAACGAGTTTTAGGTAGATAGCAAATAATGGGCGGGGAGACCAAACAATGAATATTAATTGAATGACTTGATAATAAATTTAAATTTAACATATATAGCAAACCCACGTTTGCAGACATTGCAATACCGGCTGATTCCTTTTTTCCACTTACCCACAAACTGGCAACTTACCGCTCTATGATCCATAGAGCCTTTTCTGTTTCACTTGATTCTAAAGATAGAACAATAAAACTCAACACCATTAAACAAATAGCAATTTCTAATGGCTTTTCACCAAATTGTATACAAAAACTCATAAACAAAAAACTGGAACAGCTTACTATAGAACAGATCTATCCTCCTATCTCTCCTGTCAATTCTGAACCCAAACAATACATATCTTTACCATATTTAGAAAACATTTCTCACAAAATTGTCAATTGTTTCAGTTCATTGGGTCTAACCCCGCCTTTCATTCTGTCAATAATATTGGTCAATCCATTTTCAGTGCAAAAGAAAAAACTGATCCATACAAAAAATCTAGTGTTTATCGGTTAGATTGTGGAGATTGTAATTCAGCATATGTTGGTCAATCAGGAAGATCTTTTGATATTGGATATCGCGAAAATATTACCTCTCAGAAACATACATCAAACTTTGGTCTTCACCTTTTAGTTCTGTAAAACCGGACTACAAACCCAAAATCCTTCACTTTTGTGAAAAAGGACAGAAATTAAATATATTAGAAGCATTAGAAATAAACAAATTAAATAATGAACCATAGATACGAAAATAAATTGTGATCGAGATAAGACGTGCCTCTTGTTGTATAATAATTAATTAGTGAAATAGTGCAATAATCACCAGTTGTTATGGTGAGTGAAATTAAACTTTACATAGTCAAACAAGTGAATCTTACGCAATGTTAAATCTTCAAAACAATACAATTTAAACTTTCTCTGAAACAACCACAAATAATGTAAACAACTTTGACAATAATCCAAACCCATCACCAATACCAACCACATCCACAAAACAATTAACTTTTGCTGAAACCTAAAAATCTAAAAACAAACCAGAAATCACTTATCCCGTCGATGAAAATGCAATCATCCAACACAGGGAATAGACTTTAAACAATACATACGAGCCTTAAGCACGATCATCCCAGGGGAAAAAATACTATTTAGTACTCGTATATCTAACAACAGAATTATAGTCTACCTGAAAGAAAAACAAGATGTCAAATCTATAACCGAAAAATATAAAACAATTAAAATACAAAATCATGATATACCTGTTAGGAGTTATATAACACCCTCTCATAGAGTTATAATTTGGGCTTTTCCAACGATCCCAAATTCATTAATTTTATACGAACTAAAAAAAATATAAAGTAAATATTACTTCAAATGTCTACTTTATGGCAGCAGGATTCACGGAAAAAAATCTTACACACATTCAAAGCTTCCGAAGATTCGTCTTTGTTAATGCAGACCATCCACCATTACCCGAAAGCATTGAAATTAATTATGAAAATAGACTACATAAAATGTACATATCAGTGAACGAAATCAAATGTAACTTCTGTCAAAAATTTGTAGCCATGATTCAGATAACACAAATTATACAAAACAGATACCGACAATTGTAACAGAAACTCCAAATTTAAATTCACAACCCCAAATAATATTCGAAAATACAGACACTATAAAACAAGTTGACAAAACCAAGAAAACGAAAAAAACAAAAACTGATACTACCCCTAATATTTTAATAGACATCCTAAAAGCCTATTGAGCACCTTAGATCCACCTTATATTGTTTAACCATAATGGATACTAACATAAAAAATGCATTCATGTGTAACTAAAATTTAGACGCTGTATTCTTAGATATTGAGAAAGCGTACGGTACCACATGGAGGTATAAAATTTTGTACACCTTGCAGAAGTGGGGTTTAAAAGGAAATCTACCAGCATACCTACAAAATTATCTGACTGACCGTACGTTTCAAATAAAATTGCATAACCAAATTCTATTTAACACGTATAAGCAATTCAACGGCATCCCACAGGAATCGGTTTTATCAACTCCGGGTTGACCGGGATAAATGTGAATTGGGGCAATTGTGAACGGCGCCTATAATTTCAAAAATAACATTAATATTGTTAAAAATATGCTCTTATGGGTCGATTCTGTAACTACATTATTACAGACTGTTATTTTGCAGTACAGAGCTCTGTAAAATTGTTTTTAACAGAATGTTAAAAATTTGGTATTCTGTAAGACACTAGGTTAAGATGCCAATTACATTTTATATATTCTGCTGTTGTTGAACTATTTATGTTAAATTATCATGGATTTGTGTATATAAAATGTAAAAAATTAATTCTTTTATAGCGATTTATGTTAAATGGAGAAATAAATTATGTGTGTTACCCATGTATATTAAACTCACGTAAAATTATCTTGATTATGGGTTAAGCTATTTCTAAATTAGATATTCGGGAATTCTCTAGACAACCAGTTCGTTATAATGGTATAATATTTCACGCCACTCGTCAAGTAGTAAAATAGGCGTCTGTACCTATAATGCTATAATTTCAATATCTAATTTACACACATCAGAGCTTTCCGTAGATATCGATACCGATAGTTTTAGAAATATTACAAGCCCACCAAGTCTCTGGGGAAAATTTTTCATAAGATATTGACACTTTTATGGGTAAAAATTTAAAAAAAAAAAAATTGTGAAAACAGGTAAAGTAAGGAGCGCTCATTCACTATCAAAAGTCAATGCATTGTGTATTAAATACGTAGACAACAAAATAAGAATTGACAATAATATGAATAAGAATACTTGATGAAATACATTAAATATCTGAAGCATTGTCGAGAAAAGGTAAAACGCTTCATGTGGACAAATTGTGTCAGTGCGATTTTGTCCCGAAAACATTCACTGTTTATAAAAAGAAATATAATTCATAATAAATTTATTTTATTTGAAATTACATCCTATCCGATTTAAGAACACTGCACTATTTCCTCAACAATCTTCTTACTACAAAAAATACTTCATGATTACATACTTACGGTTATCAAATAATTCAAAAAATGATAAATTAAAACGTCAAAGTATTGAATTTATAAAAAAAGCAAAAATCAAAATTATCAATATTTAATAATATCCATAGTAATTAGCCTATTTAACAGCTCTGTAAAGTTTATGGCGAGTGTTGTGAGTGCTGTAAAGTTTACAGAGAAATAACAGAATGTTAGCTAACATTTCTGTTAAAAATTGCGTACAGAATACCAATTTTTAACATTCTGTAATTTAACAGTCTAACAGAGGTTTTACAGACTGTTAATAGTTACAGAATCGACCAATTAGTATGTTTTTCTGTCCTTTCTTAATATGCTATTAAAATTTCATAACAATTCTCCAAGTACTAGTATCTTTTTTTTTATTTTGAAAAAACCCTTGCAAAATTTTATATATCTTACTTCGACCAATCCTCAAAA
Source organism: Brachynemurus nebulosus (assembly GCA_035578155.1). Lineage (NCBI taxonomy): Eukaryota > Metazoa > Arthropoda > Insecta > Neuroptera > Myrmeleontidae > Brachynemurus > Brachynemurus nebulosus. The sequence goes on along the minus strand of JAPWDM010000001.1, from coordinate 88,458,554 downwards.
AATTTTTTTTTTTTAAATACATTTTCTTTTTTTAAAAGGTACGAAATGGTTAAAAATACTTCTAAAGAAGTGGTCTAAACCCCGAGAGGGTTCCTTATTAACTTCTAAAGAAATTGGACAATTTCTTACCAATTCACAATTATAAATAATAAACAAATATTTTATTCGCAAAAATACCACTTTTATTTTGAAACTGTGACAATATTGTTTCGAACCGTCAGTTCATTTTCAAACAGAATAAATATTACATTCTTTACATGCCTTATATACTAATTTTATCTACCTATACTTATTAAGGGGGAGTGGTCTGTGATGTGGAAGTGGAAAGGGTGGGAGTGATAGGAGAATCCAAAAATCAAGAAAAACAAGATTACTTTACATGTGACAAGAGGCAAACAAACACGTGGCAAAAGATTGAACTTGAAAATGACAAAAAGACAATATTACAGTAAATACAGTTTTAAACAGAAATTAAAATTTAAATAAGTTATAATATTGAAAATAAAGTTGAACTATAAATATCGGTGTAATCATTTAAAAGGTGATCGGAGCTATGTTTATTTATTTCTATTGCTTCTAGGATCGTTAACTTCTGTCCTTTGCTTGCCTCGTGTAACACAGTAATTTCCCGTTCCGGTGTGTGTCCGGTGTCTATTAAGTGCCTCGCGAAAGCAGAGTCGGATTTCTTATGTCTATATGACCTAAAATACTCTGCTCTCCGGGTTTCAAAGTTTCTGCCAGTTTGACCGATGTAAAAACCATTACAATCTTGGCAGTTTAATTTGTAGATACCCGATTTTTTTAAGTTTATCAATTTTTGTTTTATTGTTATATATTAAATTTCCTAGATTAAAGCCTGATTTAAATGCTATATTTATGTTTGATTTTGCTAGAACTTTTTTAATTTTATCTGATATTTTACCAAAATATGGTATAGTTTTAAAGTTAGTTTTTGGTTCTGGTTTAACGGAGGGGTAAATTTCTTTTAAGATTTGTTTAAATTCTTTCTTAGCTATTAATTTATCGATTAGGTTTGTATTATATCTGTTATTATTCGCTATTATTTATTTCTTTTTTAAAATTTCCTTCCGACAAAGGTATATCAAACGCGCGGTGGATCATTGAATTGTAGGCTGCGACTTTATGTTGATACGAACTTATTGAATCATTTGGAATTGTAATACTTGAGTAAGATGGTTTTCTATATATATTGAAATCAAGCTAATTGTTAATTTTGGTTATAGTCAAATCTAAAAAGTTTATACTATTATCTTTTTCTACCTCTAAGTCAAATTGAATTTTTGGATCTAATGAATTTAATGATTCTACAAATTTTTCTAACTGGCGGATCGATCCATCGAAGCCTATAAATTTGTCATCCACGTATCTATACCAAAATTTTACATGTTGTTTGGTTAGTGTATTATTCATTATTATTTCTTCTAAGTTCGACATATAAATTTCTGCCAACAGAGGGCTCAGAGGTGACCCCATTGAAAGGCCACTTGTCTGTCGGAAGAATTTATTACCGAACTCAAAGTAATTTTGCTTTAAAATTGTATTAAAGGTATTTATTAACTCGGATTGTTTTACTGGATTTTTTATCTTATTGCTTATTATTTCGCTAATCAAGTTTAGACACTCCTTGGTAGAAATATTGGTGAACATACTACGTACGTCCAGGGACGCCAATTTGTACCGACCGGGAAAGGATGTGTTATTTAACTGATTTACAAGTTGGAAGGAGTTTTTGATTCTATGTTTGGAGGTGAATTGGGTTTCGGTTTTAAAAAGGGAATCTAGGCGTTGTGATAATTTATGTGATGGACATCCAATATGGGAAACTACTGGCCTTATTGGGTTGTCGGGTTTGTGCGTTTTCACCAATCCATACAATCTAGGAGCTCTCGGGTTCATCTCCACTAAATAATGTCTATCCTTATCAGTATGTCTATACTTTTATTATTATTAATTAATTTTTTAATTTCTTCGTTATATTTGTTAGTAGGGTCTGTTTTAGGCGTATCATTTTTTCTTTTTTAATAAAATCGCTTATTTTATTTGAATAATCTTGTTTGTTAAGAATTACGGTAGAATTACTTTTATCTGCTTTAGTAAGTATTAAATTGTTGTCATTAATTTTATTTTTTAAAGATTTAATAGTATTTTTGTTATTTATTTTAATTTTTATGTCTTCTTTTAATATATTTTTAATTGATTCTTTAGCTAAATTATCATCAGAATTTTTTAGCGCGAGTTCCGAGTCTACTATTAAAGTTTCTTTAAGATTTTTATGGTTTAAATTAGGTATATATTTAGGTCCTTTATTTAAGAGGTTTATTTCTGCTGCATTAAATTCCGTATTAGTCAAGTTTATTACGCGTTGATTAGAAGTTATTGTATTAGTTGTTAATTTTTGTGGGTCCCGATTGACGTTTAAAGAAATTTGTTTAAAACATATCTTGTTTAATTTTTTTAACTGAGTTAAATATTTTTTGTGAATTTTTTCGCTTACCCTTTCCCGGACTTGATCGTCAAACTGGGAGAATTGTAGGTAATGGAGTTGAGACAGCAGTTCCGTATGCGCGGTCTTCATATATATGAACACGACGTCTCGTTGTTGATACCACTTATGGGCTTCTTCTTTTAACCCCCTTGGTTCATCCAAGAATGTCTGAAGAGAAAAGTTTTCCCAAAATTTGTCAGCTTGAAGACCAGGACGAAAAACCATGTTTCCAAGAAAGCGGTGGAGGCTGGTAAGACGACCTGGTTAAAAGAAGAAGCCCATAAGTGGTATCAACAACGAGACGTCGTGTTCATATAGATACATATATATATATACATTGGTGGGTGTTTCATTGTTAAACGGACAAACGCTAACTGTGGATAGAGGTCACTAAGGTAGTTCTAAAAAATGGGTTCAGTGATTAATGGGTCTATATGTGTTAAATGGGTTAAATGACTAATGGCATTTATAGTCGAGATATAGGCTATTTCATCGATTTTGTAGATTTCTTTCTAAGATCATAACTAACGAACCACAGAATATATTTTTTTGATATTTGGTACACATGTTTTCCTTCCACTGTCCAAGAAATTTACATAATAGCTAGAAGATAAAGCTAGGTCCGGGTCCACAAAAAATTAACAAATTATTGTGTGTAAAAACAACATCCTGTATATCAAAATTTTTAAAATCCGTTTAGATATTTGAAAAGAGTACAAGACATTGATCTAAATAGGATATTTTATGTCGTTCTGCATCCGAATTTACAGGTGATATTTTATTTTCGAGTTTACATTAGGAAAGAAAACACCGAGGTATTACATTGCAAAATTTTTATTTTTATTGTTGAATTATGCAATTAATATGCTTTAATCTATTGAAACTAGCAAACTATGTGTGTTAGTACATAAGACTATTTAAAAATGTAAGTACAGGCCTGTCTTTAAAACAAAATATTAAATTTTTTAATTATTATTAAATTTAAGAAATCAAGTAGGCACAAAATGTCTACTAATTTTGACAGCTTTTTTATTTATTGTAATTTCGTTTGTACGTGTTAATAATTACTGTTATTTTGTAATTGTCCATTATGTCGTACAAAGTTTCCAACGAGGAATATGCATATTTTGTACATTTATAGATTTTTTGACGGTAATGCCAGAGCCACGAAAAGAGAGTATAAAATACGATTTCCTGAATGACAAATACCGAATAATAAAACATTTTCTCAAGTTTTTAATTACGTTAGAGAACATGGCCATTTTTCAACTGCAAAAATAAATGAACACAATGAAAGACAACATGTAGATATAGAACAAGAGATTTTAAATATAGTGCAGAATGATCCAGCTGTAAGTACACGAAAAATTAGCCATGCTCTTAATGTGCCTCATGCCACAGTTTGGCGAAGATTAAAAAAAAACCACTTCTATCCATTTCACATACAAAATGTTCAAAGATTAGAGGACGTAGATACCATTGATAGGATAAATTGTAGTAGATGGATAATCCAAAATTAAAGAATTCTGGGCAGATGTTTGTTTACCGACGAGGCGCAGTTTACAAGAGACGGGGTGTTTAATTTAAGGAACTGCCACGTGTGGGAAGAGGAAAATCCATGTCCAACAAGACAATCTCGTTCGCAAATAAAGTTTTCTTTTACTATTTAGTGCGGTGTCTTCGACGATCGGTTAATTGGGCTATACCGTTTACGCCGTAGACTGACTGGAGAAGCCTATTTAGATTTTTTACAAAACATTTTACGATGTGGATATTGGAGGAATATATTTTCAGCATGATGGAGCTTCACCACACTTTCGGGTTATTGTAAGAAATTTTTTGAACGAAAATTTCACAGATGTGAGGATAGGTAGATGAGGACCTCACAACTGGCCGGTGAGGGCGCCAGACTTTAATCCTGTAGATTATGCCATTTGAATATTCATAAAATCTAAAGTGTATTCCACTCACATAAATCATAGGGAAGAACCTCTAAAAAGAATAGAAGACGCTTGCAAGAAATTAAAAAATAATCGAGATATGATCAGAAATGCAACAAGAAGCATTACAAAACGAGCACGGAAGTATATTGAATAAAACGGAGGTCATTTCGAGCAACTTTTGTAACTTTTAAGTATAAAGGCTATTGATGGATAAGCATGGGTAGAAATGCCCCCGCACGAATTGTGTTGATTTTTATTCTGCTAACTGCTTTCGATATAAGATTAAAATTTACTGAGTTTCAACCCTTAAAAACTCACCCTTTGGGGTAAAAAATTATTTTTTGAAAATCAAAAAAAATTTATAACTTTTTAGTGGCTTGACGGATTTGGCTGGAATTTTTATATGTTTTAGATACCTCTATAGTGTATCTCAGAAAAAATTATCAGCTTCAAAAAAAAAAAAAAAATTATAACCCCCCCCCCCCCCCCCCCCCTAAAAAAAAGAAAATTGTTTAATTTTTCAATATTTTTTTTCATCAACTTGTAGCCATGGTACAATCACCAAAATTTTTTTGCAGGCTTCCTACTATGACCGATACAACATATAATTTTTTCAGATTTTTTCGCCGGGTGCGTCATAGTTAAAAAAAAATAAAATGTCCAAAAAGTTTTTTTTTCGAGGTTATGTTTGCTGTACAATCACCAAAATATTTCTACAGGCTCCTCACTACGATTGATAGAACATGTAATTTTTCCAGAATTTTTTTCCGGGTGCATCATAGTTAAAAAAAATTGAATGTCCGAGAATATTTTATATTTTATATTTTAAAATAACAATTATCTATTGCAAATGTTTGCAATTATAACTTATGAAAACGAAATTTTTTAAAAACGTTATTTCGTGGTTGAAAAACCTATATATATATAGGTTTAACATAACATATTTTCAGTATAAAGAACTATTGCAAGAAACTATAATTGACAAATCTTTTTTGTAGAACTGACAATATTTTGTTGGTTTATACTTCATGAGAAGTAATATTTTTGTTGAAACTGTTTAAACTACACATAAATAGTTAAAATACATATCTATAAGTGAAATGTAGCACAACTTATTAGCACAACTTATAACATATTAATGTTTAACATAATAGCCGTCAATACTGGCTAGATACCTAGATCTTAGTTACATAATTAAAAATCAGTGACAAAATTTTTTTTTTTTTTTTTTGACTAATGACTGAAAATTTCAACTATTAGTAATAACAATCAGTAATCTGGTTTTTGCAATTCTGAGACTAAAAGACATGGTTTAGTCCCTCATAATAGGGAGTAAAGTGGCACTTTTAGTCCCAAGGGACTAAAAAATTATTTTGCTCCCGCTTTTAATCCTTCACAAATTTCGTTATTTTTTTGCTACAATGCACCGGTAGGTTTATGAGGTATTAAAAGTTTACGATTAAGTAACGAATTGTCATTTTTTTTAAAATATACTATTGTTGACCAAATCAGTGCGACTAATGGAGGCTAAATTAATCAATTATAACCAGTTTATGATAAATAGTTCGTTGTCTTTGCTAGTTCTCGAACAAAATATTCAAAACTTATGTAAATATCTTTATTTAGCTTCTATTTCAATAATTCTTCTAATACTGATATTGGTTTTTGTCAAATTTTTCCACCTGTATTCAACTTGTCTTTCGACGACTAAATAACTGGTGAAGTAGATTTTTCGATATTTTTGCTGATTTCCAGATAGAACATTCTCGAACTTTCGTTAAATTTCGCTACATGGATCCTTTTTCAATAACTAATTCGAAATTTCGGTTATCTGATTTTCAGATAGAATATTCTAGAACTTTTACCGAATTTCATTTTTTGTTCACTTTTCTGATGAACAATCTGATGGTGATGCCAAATTTTCAATAATTTTTCTAATTTCCAAAAAGAATATTCTAGAACTTTTGACGAATTCTGCTATTTGGACACTCTTTTGATGTCTAATCCAATGGTGAAGTCGGTTTTTTGATATATTTTTTATTTTCCTAATACATAGAATCTTCTCAAACTTTTGGCGAATTCCGTTAATTGATCGCTTTTCGATGAAAAATTTGGTGGTGAAATCAGATATTCAATACTTTTTGTAATTTCCAAAAAGAATATTCTAGAACTTTTTCTAAATATCGGTACTTATGGTTGGCTAACCTGTGAAAGCGGTATAACATAAGTCAAATTCTAGTGGTTATAAATTTGAAAAATCTACTTTTAAAAACTAGTAATAAATAAAATAAATGATTAATTGTGCTAATTAAAGTTCGTAAATTTTTGAGAGTGTATGTTTTTACATAATAGTTGTGAAGTAAAAATTTTCTTTAAAAAGGACGAACTGAACTTACATAACCTCAATATCAGAATAAAGCAGTCAGTTGATGAATGATTATAAAGTCTAATTTACAACACGTGGTCAACTTTACTGTGGTATGTAGTAACTGCTGGATGTAGTAAAACAATATATGGCAACAAATATGACGAAGAAAAAAGATCCTTTGATTACGGATTATACTGTAGACGTTTTTAAAGAAAAAATTGATTAATGTGAAAGTGAAAATAACCTAAGTAAACCTTCTACGACGAGTATTGAAGATAACAGCAATCAAGTTGATCTTACAAAAAGGGGAAAATCTGCCTATCATAAATTAATGACGGAAGAACTGGACAATGTATATGAAATAATTATCGATGTGGAGAAATCGTCACAAAGGAATGACAGAAAAATTACACTATGTAAACTTAAGGAGGTAAAAACATTTTTGGAGAAGTTACAATTACATCGTGATTTAACGATAGATGTGAATCTGGCAACAAAACAGTGCTATGATGAATTGTCTGCTGTTAAAACAATAGTACAAAACATCGAAATAGAAACAAAAAATAATATAACTAGAAAGCAAAATAATGATAAAACATATTCTGAAGCTGTGGGCAGCAACAATATGAATCAAATTTCAGTAGGTGTTTTGGCTAAAACTAAACTAAATACTGGGAATATTGAAGTAAAAATTGTGAGTAAGGAAGGTGACGTTGGATCTAAATCAATAGAATCGGCATTTAAAAGATACATTAGCCCTTCAGAGTTGGAGTTACCTATAGTGAACACCAGACATGGTATGAAATCCTTGTTCGTGGCGGTGAGGAATGAAGACAAACTAATAAATGAAATAAGACAAAAAATGAGTACTTTTGATGCAGAGATAGTTAAAAAGAAAAATCCAACTGTAATAATAACTAATATAAATAAAAATACTGACACCAAAAATTTACTGGAAGTAATAAGTAAACAGAACAAAATGTATTTTACCAATATGGAAATATTTGATAAGATTAAAATCAACCACATTAAAAGTAGTAAAAGAAGTGATTGCTATCATGCTGTTGTCGAAGTTCCATCAGGAATATATAGTGAACTATTGAAAAATGAATACCTGTATGTCGAACATTCTAGATGCAGAGTATTAGAGTATATACCGACAATTGTTTGTTTCAAATGTAATAACTACAATCATTTTTCCAAAAATTGCCCCGAAAAAGATATTATATGTGGTTACTGCTCGGGCCCTCATAAGTTCAATGAATGCTCTGATAAGCAAGACCCTTTGAAAGCTAAATGCACACCCTGTAGTAAATTTAACCAAAATATTAAAAATAGTGAATGGTTCAAAAAAATTGTTTTGAAAGACCCTGATAAAAGTGATGTTTATCTTAGAAAAGAAGATCATTGTTCTAACTCACAAACTTGCCAGAGTTATTTGAAATTGAAAGATTCCATTATGTCGCGGACTGATTATGGGGACTGTTAAAAAAACTTTAAATGTTTTACAAATAAATGTGCATAAAAGCTATGTTGCTATGAACAATCTGTGGCAAGTGCAAAAAGACAATAAATATGATTTAATTCTAGTAAGTGAACCATATTTAGGTAACTGTGAAGAGATTACAATTTCATGTCCAGGTGATATTTATCAATATCATAACGGTGGTAAAGTGCGGGCAGCTGTTCTATGTTTCAATAAGAACTTAAAAACAATTTTATTAACTGAATTCAGTACTAGTGATTTTGTGTGCATAATGATACAAGATGGTAATGAAAAATATATAATTTGCAGTATTTATTGTGCACCCGACTCAGACATCAATGATTCCTTAAGAGGATTACAATCGGTAATAGAAAAATGGAGAGGTATGAAAATACTATGTGGAGGAGACTTCAATTCGTGGAGTACTATATGGCATAGTAATTACACTAATGACAGAGATAAAAATGTGGAAGAATTCCTAGCTAGCAACAATTTCTACGTTATCAACAATTGCTCTACTCCAACGTTCTCAGCAATAAGGGATGGAACTGAAGTCAGTTCTACCATCGATTTGACGATTTGTTCTTCTAATATGGAACCCCTCATCAAAAACTGGAGAGTGATTACTGACACTGATTCTTTGTCAGATCATAGATTTATTGATTATCAAATCACTGGCAAACAGAAACTGTCTACAATGAGTGGTATGATTGAAACGACTAATATATACAATATCAAGAAACTGAACTGGACTCATGTAACCAATAATATTAGGTTGACTGAAAGCTTTAACCTACACAAAATTGAAAATGTTAAAACCACTCAAGAGTTAGATGATTTAGTAGTTGAAGTTACAAACAACTTAATTAGTGTACTTGATGAGGAATGCCCAAAAATAAGCTCTATTCGGAAGTACAATGTTTGGTGGGATGATGAACTAAGAGAAACTAGGAAGCAAGTTAGTAAATTGTATCATTTAAAGTGTAGACTTAGCCACTCATCTTATAAAGAGCAAGTTATAAGAGAATATACTGAAATCAGAGACAGATACAAAAGAATGATCAAAGAAAAAAAGGTTGCTTCGTGGAAATCATTTTTACAATCGCAGAGTGTTGAGAATACGTGGAATACAGTTAATAAGATAATGAAATTCACTCGCCGAAAACCTCCATCCACTTTATTAATTAACGGTCGGACCACAACTGATAATTTAGATACGGTGTCTGAACTGGCATCATTCTTTTTTCCTGATGATACTAGTGATAATGAAAGTGAAGCTCAAAATCAAATTCGAGATATAGCAAGTAGTATTCCTGATACTTCAAACGCTGAATTATTTACTGATGAAGAAATTGAATCAGTAGCTTCCTCTTTCTCTTATAAAAAGGCTCCAGGAATGGACTGCCTAAATGCTGAATTTTGTACGAAATTGATTTTACAATATTTTCCTTTCTTTAAATGTCTATTTAATATGTGCTTAAAAATGGAATATTTTCCGAAGGTTTGGAAAAACGCGTTAATCAAAATTATTCCTAAACCGAACCAAGGTAATTATGCTTTAATAAAATCGTATCGTCCTATTGGCTTAACCTGTGTCTTTGGAAAAATGTTAGAGAAACTAACTACACGTCGTTTAATGCATTTTCTACATCAAAATAAACTCATAAGTGAAAAACAATATGGTTTTACTGCTCAAAGGTCAACTGTTGATGCTTTGTATAGAATTAAAAATTTAATTGAAGGTGCCTTAAGCAGAAAAGAGCTGTGTTTATTTATATCTCTGGATATTAGTGGAGCATTTGACAATGCCTGGTGGCCTACGATATTAAAAAATTTATATGAAAGAAGCGTTCCCACAAACATATTCAAAATCATTAAAAGCTATCTAACAGACAGAAAAGTAACAATTAATTATAATGGTGAAACATTTAGGAAAGATATCAACAAAGGCTGTGTCCAGGGTTCTGTATTTGGACCAGTTATGTGGAATATTATTCTTGATGATCTGTTACAACAGCAGTTTCCTGATAATGTGCACATATTGGCTTTTGCTGATGATGTGACTTTAATTTGCACGGACACAAATGGAAGGCAACTTGAAAGGATTACTAACCGAGCACTCGCAAAAATAGGTGACTGGAGTAAAACTCACAAGCTACAATTTAATGCAACGAAAACTCAGCTTATGTTGTGCACCAACAAAAGGAAAAATTACTATAAACCGAAAATAATGCTCATTGATCAAGAACTAACTTATACTAATGAAATGAAAATACTGGGAGTTATCATAGATCCTAAACTCAAATTTGATAAACATATTGACTACATTGTTGGGAAAGGAAAACAACTTTTAAATTCCATGTCACGTGTAACTAATAATATCTGGGGAGTGGACACTGAAATAGTAAGACTTTTGTACACATGTGTGGTTGAACCAATGTGTATGTATGGAGCACCGGTTTTTCATTCTGCCCTAAACACTAAGAAGAATAAAGCTAAACTAAGAGGTTTTCAGCGCTGTGCTGCTTTAAGAATCATCAAGGGCTACAGAACGGTTTCTTATTGTTCTGCGATGCTTCTGGCAAGATTGACCCCAATTGATTATAAAATTCAAATGTGCGAAAAGGTATACAAAATCAGATGTGGATACAATTTACATGTAGTTGTACCTGAATTTGAAGGGGGAGCCAAGGTTGAGCAACAACAAAAATATTACGACTTACCTTCACCTGAAGATAGGTTATCAGTCGACGTGAATGTTTTACCAGATCAAGTCGGTATAAAAGAAGATGGCATTGATACTTTTATGAATGAAACTGTGTATATATACACTGACGGAAGTAAATCTGTGGCAGGGGTGGGAGCTGCGTCTGCTATATATCAAAATGGAGAAATCATTGGGATAATAAAAAGGAAATTAGGATTACATTGTACAATTTTTCAGGCAGAGGCATTTGCCCTTCTGACGGCCCTTGAACACATTAGAGGGGTTAACTTAAATAATGGAAGCAGGATTGTTGTTTTCACTGATTCACAATCACTTTGTATATCGTTGAAACAATTCGCCCCGACTAATTTGCTAGTTGCAAGGATACAAAATATTATAAGAAATTTCAAACTTAATGGATTGAATGTTACCATAAACTGGATAAAAGGACATACAATGATTATGGGCAATGAGTATGCTGACTTTTTGGCTAAACAGGCAGCTAGTGAATCTATACCATGTAGCTATGATCTAGCTCCACTTTCTTATGTTAAGCAAGTCATATCAGATAACATAAAGAGAGACTGGCAAAGTGAAATCAACAATTCTGCTGCGGGGACTACAACTAAAAAATTTATACCAATTGCTGAAATAGCTAATAATATGCTGAGTGGGATCAGACTTGACTTCTGGGTGACTCAAATGCTCACGGGTCATGGTGCGAATAAGGCGTATCTCTATCGAATGGGTAAGAAAAACGATAATAAGTGCGACTGTACTGATCAAGGTGCAATGCAAGATATCAAACACCTGATAAAAAATTGCCTTTATTTTGAAAGAGAGAGATTTTATATAACTTTAGTTTTTGAAAAAATTGGAATACTGATAGACAACTGGTTCGTGGCTATGGGTCACTCGGGGGTCAGGGATGATTTCATTCAGTACCTACGGCATATAAGTATTGTAATGTATAATAAAAATAAGTAATCTATTATTTCTTTAGTTTTATACATGTATATATCAATCTTATTGATTATTATTATTTATAGTAATGAATATATAAGCTTTGTAAAACTTTTGTAACAAAGCAATGTTATGTAAATTATAAAAAAAAAAAAAAAATATCGGTACTTGGTTACTTTTCTGTTGGTTAATCCACTGATTAAGGATTTTTTTATATCTTTCCTGATTATTGTAAGAATATCCTAGAACTTTTGTCAAATTCCGCTATTTAAGCATCTTTTCGATGACCAACCCAACCCAGTGGTGAAATCGAATTATGTAACAGTTTTAGTTTATATATTTTTATACAAGAAATATCTGCTCATAAAAATTTACAAGACTACGCTCCTCTCAGATGTGTTTTTCAGTTTCTGTGTATGGGAAAAATTTTTTCTTTAGTAGTTTTTTACATAAGACACATGTATTTGATCAAATTATGTTCGGTCGTCGCGTGAGCGATGTTACAAACTCAAACTGAAGGGCTACATTGTTTACATGAATTTTATTGTTTTCAAGAAAAATATGTTTGTAGAGGACCTTTTTAACTTCTGCCACACAAATTATAGAACGCATTTAGAAAAAAATTATAAATGTATTTATGAAAAATACATAAATTATGTGCCGTTTCTAACGAATGGTGATACCCTTTTTCAGCTATTTTGACAGGATAATTTATGACTTGCACTATACATTCTGGACTATAGTTATTGGTTTATGAAGTTTTTTATCGAAGCACTTTCATGTAGAAAATTATGTCACTAGATACATTACTGAACTTAAACATTTGCAGAAATATATACTATAAATGGTTCAATAATATAACAATGGTGTTTATTTTCATATTTATTCGATTTTTCAATTTTGGTTTTAACTTTGTAATTACAAATTCGTCAATAAAAATGCTATTACTGTATGTGTAAGTTTTTTGACTTTCCAGTTAGGTATGAATTTTCTAATTACATTTTGATATACTCGTTATAGAGGTATAAACATTGTGTTCTAACTGTCTTGAAGTGATAATTCTCGATTTTTATGAAACTTGGTAGATGTGTAGAATAAAGAAAAAAACAGACACCTATTTTTTTATCGGCCCAAAACACCATTTAAGGAGTGAAATCCACCCCCAAAGTTGGGGGAAAAATTTAATTTTGTCAATTACTCGAAAACTATAACAGATAGAAAAAAAGTTTAAATTGACACAACCCTTCATTTTTAAAGATCGTTCTACTGATGTACCCAAATCCAGGGTCGGACCTACTGGAGGGGCCTTGACTATAAAATTGAGAGTAAATTTTGAAATAGGGTGAATGTGGTTCGATTAATCAAAATACTAATATCAAATATGAAAACTACATCAAAAATACTAGTTCACCTGTTTTTGCTGAAAGCCGTTACGTTAAAGCTAAAAGCTCAAATCTTAATCTAAAATCTTATATGTTCACTCAATATTTTCCCTATAATACCTTTAAAAATAACTTTTTAAATCATGCAAGGCAAAGAGAGCAAATGAAATTTTGAAAATTATTTTTAATTTTTCTCGAGAATTGATATGGCAGAAGAGCTCTTAATGGTTTTTAATGAAATTCTTTGAACTCTTTTTAAAGACAAAACTTTGAAAAAGTTTTAAATTTTGATCAAAAACAAAATAAAAGGCTCTAAAGCCCAAAATATCCGGTCTGCGGTATCGGATGTGTTTGGCTAATGAACTCATCCAAGGGTAATGACTTTCCAACGTTTCTAACAAATATCGTGAAGTTTATTGCTTTTTTCGAGAGTTATTGCGTATACACACACACACACACATATATATATATATACATATATATATATATATATATATATATATATATATATATATATAAACATATATATATATATATATATATATATATACGGGTGGGCCATTTTAATCTTTGCATCTAAATATCTCGGCAGAGGCATATATATATATATATATATATATATATATATATATATATATATATATATATACATATATATATATATATATATATATATATATATATATATATATATATATATATATATATATATATATATATATGGTTAAAACGAATCTTGTTGGGTGTATAATAAAGTTTTAAAAATTGTATCCAAATTGTTTTTATGTGTACCAGGTGTTACAACGTGAATCTGATATATCATCGCTCTGTTAATTTTATTAAATTAAATTAATTTAAAGTGAATTTTCTAACTAATAAAATTAATCATAAGCTAATTTTTTTAGTTTTAGTTATAAAAATGGTGAAAATTTCGTTATTTGTGCGATTTTCGGTAGTATTTTTAAGAAAAACTGTTGCCGGGTGTCATATAACTATAAACTTGTCAAATTTTTAAACGTATATATAAATAAGACATTTCGTGTCCCGTACTTAAAGCCTTTAGTGGAAGCTAAAACAACAAGCCGCCGTGGCGCAGTTAGTTAAGGGTTTTAACAGAAGCAAATATATGTATAGTAACCGCGAGTTCGAATACCAAATCGACTCTCAATTAATTTTTTTTTTTAAACTGTTTTTCTAATGTTAAATATCAACTAGTTGTTAACTAAATATGGAAAAAAACTGGACCTAATATTAAATAGAATTTCGGAAACTGAATTAAACTTAAAGGAGGAATTACAAAAAAACAAATACTGAAATTGAAAAAATTAAAATATTGTATTTATCCAACCAACAAAAATATAATGAAATGGAGTCAACTGTCAAATCCCAACAAACTACTATCAACTTTTTGCTTAAGGAAGTCAATAGAAACAATCTAATTATCCGTTTACCAGAGGACGACACAGACCTTTGGACCCTATTTGAACAAAATATTCTTCAAAAAAACATTACATTAGACCAAACGGACATAATCAAAATATATCAACTTGGAAACAAAGGTGAAAGAATCAGGCCAGTAAAAGTTTCTTTCTTTGATTACCGTTTAAGATGCAAAATTTTTAATTGTCGAACAATGTTGAAAGGTTCAAATATATTTGTGAATGAGGACCTCCCTTTAGAACATCGGCTAAGAAACCGAGAAAAACGATTAGCGCGCAATGCAAATAATAAAAAGCGATCGATTCCACAGTCACCGGAAGAACCAAACGTTACTCAGTCCCAGGAGAGGATAACACAAGAAATAAAAAAGTTGAAGGATGCTCCAAGAATACATCGAACAAAAAACTAATAATACATCAAACTTTAAACCGAATCAGCTGCATATACTGGAATTGTCAAGGATTTTCAGATTTAAAATATACTTCTCTTTTGGAAAGTGCCGGCCCTGAGAGTGAACTTGATTTTATTTTGCTTCGCCGAAACATGGTTAATAGATCGAGCAACACTTAGTAGTGAAACCTTAAATCAATACAATGTATTTGAAAGTCTTGCAGTTAAAGAAAAATGGAAAGGGCGTGCTAGTGGTGGACTGATTTTGCTTATAAAAAAAGATATTAAAGTCGAATTTATAGAAAGTAATCACATGTGGTTGAAGCTCACTTGAGTCATGCAAAGTTCGTTTTAGGACTGGTCTACATTTCACCATCGGTAAGTATTGACCCAGTGTTGGAAATGTTAAATGAAACTCTTCAATGTGTTTTAGATGCCAGGTCAAAAAATGTAGTACTGATAGGAGATTTTAATTCACGAATTGGGATCATGAACACACTAGATACTGTAGTTTGCTTTAATACAAGTGTTAGTGACCGCCGAACTACACTGGATATGTTCGTTAACCCTAGAGGTAAAAAATTAGTTTCTTTTATGGAGGGCCATGATTTATTCGTACTGAATGGCCGTACATCCAGTGACACTCCGGCACGATATACCTTTGTGGGTAATACAGGATTGTCGACTATTGATTTATGCGGGGTAAGCCTACCGTTTCTTAGCTCTGTAATTGACTCTTTTGTGTTTGATGGGACGTTTTTATCGGATCATCTTCCTTACAAAGTTCTCTTTAAAACTAATCATTATATACGCATTGTAAGGCGCAGCAATCAGGAAATTACTAAAGTTCAAAAATTAGTTTGGGACAATGAAAAACGTCTTGATTATTCAAATAAATTTTCTGAACATACCTTGTTTAATGATAATTGCGATCACGAACCGGAAGAGGGATACAAATTGCTAAATCAATGTATTACTGATCTAGCAAAAGAACTGTCTATGACTAAAGAAATCAAAATCTTTTCATCTTTTGATAGGGTTCATAAACCATGGTATAACCAAACTTGTAAAGAAGCTAAGCAAAATGTGAAAATTCTATTTAAAAGATGTAAACAAGAATCTTTCTCCAGTTGTAGTGTGCAAAATTACTTATTAGCAAAAACAAACTATAAAAAAATCATAAACCGTAATAAGAAAAACTATTTTGTCGAACTGCAGAATAAGTTAATAAATACTAATAACAGCAAAGATTTTTGGTGTACAATCAAAAAGTTTTACTTAAGTAATAAAACAGTTAACTCAATAAGTATAAATACTTGGCAAACATACTTTTTAGAATTGTTTAACGCGGAAAATACTATTGATCTTCCAGTAGTAGGCTATGATACACACCCGGATCTGGACTTTGTTATAGGCATGGAGGAACTTGATTTGGTCTTAAACAAAGTAAAAAACGATAAAGCCCCGGGCCCGGATGCTGTACCTAATGAATTTTTTAAAAACTTACCAACACAAGGTAAACAATTCTTACTGAAATTTTTTAACCAAATACTTGAGAGCGAAAATATCCTACCTGATTGGTCAAAAATGAAACTGTGCCTACTCCGTAAGAAAGGTGATCCGATGTCCCCGGAAAATTATTGTGGCATCTCTCTTATTAACTCTGTAACAAAAATATTCACTTATATTCTATGTGCCAGAATCACACTTTGGGCAGAAATCAATAATATTCTTCCAGAATCACAATCCGGATTTCGCAAAGGTATATCGTGTATTGACAATATATTCACCCTTACCTCTGTAATTGGTAGTCACCTAAGATTCAAGAAGAAAAATATTTATTGTAGTTTTATTGATTTTACACGAGCCTTTGATACGGTCGATCACTCTCTTCTTTGGAAAAGATTATTCGATATTGGCTTAAGTGGAAAACTGTTAAGAATAATAAGTAAATTTTACAGTCACGCTAAGTTTATCATTCAGCTAAACAATCTGGTTTCGGAAGAAATTCCGGTCAGGAAGGGCGTCTTGCAAGGCGACACGCTGAGTCCTTTATTATTCTCTTTGTTTTTATCTGACTTTGATAATTTTTTTGCTAATCCTAATATTGAAGGACTAAATATTGACGGATATCATAATTTATGCTCCCTTTTTTATGCAGACGATTTAATTTTACTAGCCGAAATACCTTACAGATTACAGCGATCTCTAAATGCACTCTCACATTATTGTAGAAATAATAAATTAACTGTGAATATTGATAAATCTAAAATATTAGTATTCAATCGATCGGGCCGTATTAAATCTCATTTGCATTTTCAATATAATGATCAGGAATTGGAGATCGTAAAACAATATGAATATTTAGGCACTGTTTTTAGTTCGTCAGGTTTGTTTTTAAATGCCAGCAATCACATGTCCGCTAAGGCAAACTCTGCCATAGCAAACGTTAGAAATGCAATGGTTAAATCAAAAATCCAATCGCATGGCTCACGAATGCACTTATATAATGCAGCAATTGTTAGTGTGTTATTATACGCTTCAGAAATCTGGAGTTTAAACTACCCAGACATTATCGAGAAGACTCAAGTAAAATTCTTAAAATCCCTTTACTGCTGGAACAACTCCACCCCTGGATATGTTATACGTAAAGAATTCAAAGTAAACAGATTAATATTGTACTTGTAGTTAAAAGATCACTGGGATGGTTATGTAAACCGTTAGATATGAGTGATGAGAGATTACCACGAATACGAGTATGTTTCAACCGACTTCTGTATCTAGATAGCACTCCAAGTAATGTCGTAAAATATAATTGGGTCTCCCAACTTAAATCATATTTATCTTTGATAGATCATGGCGACTTATTAAGAAGTCAGAACTCGTCACTGATCAAACGCAATATTAATAATGTTGTAAATGAACTAGCGCAATATTATGAAAGGGAAGACTCTGCGCGCTTAGAAAGCTCACACTATATCTCAGTTTTCAAACAATTAAACTGCGCTACTTTACTTGAATACTCTGTACTTATAAGAAAACTCCGGGTTATATATCAATTGCGAACAGCCAATAACCGAATGATATCTTTTTATGTCAATAAGAATAGTTACAAAATAGACCCGAATGAGCTGTGCACTATCTGTAACCTAAACAAACTTGAAACACTATACCATATTTTATTGGAATGCCCCATCTACGAACAGTTAAGAGACACTTTTTTAAAAAAATATTTAGTGTGTTCGTGCCCAATAAGTGAAGAACGATTGCCTGAAGTATTGCTAAATGTGGCTAACATCTATCAATTGAATGATCTATTTTTTTATATCGATGGTGTAATGAAACTTACAATTAGATCATTTATTATTAATGAATAAACAACTTATGTGATGTGCTTTGACGAACAACCACCACACAGAATATTAACCACCACTAACTACTTGTATTGCACCAACCTGTATCACTTGCATCCCTTTGTTTTAATTGTGTTAATTCTCTTCTATCTAAATTTGCAGTTAATACTAGTATTATTTTACTAACCCATTATTCCTATATTTATTAATATTGTATATATATATATATATATATATATATATATATATATATATATATATATATATATATATATATTTATTTATTTTTATCTTTTACATTACTAACACAAAATGTTTCGAATTAAAATATTAATTTAGTTAGATATTTATTTTCGCTAATTTATAATAATAATTTATAACAATTTCAAAAGTGTAAACTGCCAACCAATTGTAATAAGCCTTTCGGCTTGAGATACAATAAACATATTCTATTCTATATATATATATATATATATATATATATATATATATATATATATATATATATATATATATATGGTTAAAACGAATCTTGTTGGGTTAATAAAGTTTTAAAATTGTATCCAAATTATTTTTATATGTGTACCAGGTACATTTATATGTGTACATATGTAATTAACTACTAACCTTAACTAATTATAATTATATTTGTATAAATAGTATTAAGAAAATCTGCTAAAATGAAATTAATGAATTGTTGCTAATAGTTTGGTAAAATAATTATGTAATTTATTTGTTAAAAGATAATATTAATTCAATTCAAAATTCAATTTGTAATATTATTTTTGAATTGAATTAGTATTTTTGAATTCTTAGTTGAAATTTTCCGAAATATACCTTATTACAAAAAAAAAAAAATAATAATAATAATAATAAATATAACGTAAAAGCCCCCATTACCTAACACTATTTTTTGGCTTATAAACATTAACAAATAAATGAATCACCCATTTTTTTTTCTTAATTAATTCTTAATCTTAAATTTTTTTAATCCAATGAATATGTTTTTAAAAAAATATAACCCAAAAATTTTGAGATATTAATGTTTTTCTCTTGTAAAATGTTGACATGTATACAAAAATGGATAAAATATGTTAGTATCTTTAGAAAATCACCACAGACACCTAAAAAAAAACACGTATGTAACCACAGAGAAGTAGAGACAACATATATATCTTTATATTACCGGAATCAGTGTAACCAGTAAGAGATAGAAAATATGTTTTATCGCGCGTTTTTTGTCTCAACCTCGTATGAGGTTTTTTGACGGTTTTGAGTTAGAAAGTCATACATGTACGTAATTCACTTCACCAAATGATGCACTAAGAAATATTGCAAAATAGTTAATGGATAAAATTTTAATCCAATAAAATTCAAACTCGTATATAATGACCTAATTTAGTTTACTGACAAAACCTCTTATAGTTTGTGTAAAATTATTCTTTGAAATAGTAACATTTTTATCAGCATGCCCTCGTACTTGACCAAGATACAACTATCTGACACTAGAGTTGGCAGGTGTTGTACACCACAAATCCAATGGTACGTACCATTGGATTTGTGGTCGTACGTAGTGGTCGGTGCAAATTTAACGGAAAGTACGTAAAATCGGAAGATCAGGAGCGTCGGTAAACTTTTATTTGAGGGGTTGGTAAATATTATTTATTATGTAAACAAGTACATATTATATATAAATAAGTACAGTACGCTTCAAAAAGTGGTCGTACTTAATGTTACGGTACACCTCCATGTCAAAAGTGTGGGCACCCCCCGTGTCAAGGTGTCCGATCACTTTTTGAAGCGTACTGCACTTATTTAAGCGAGCGCGTGTTGGAGTCAAATGTCAAGATTTGTACGTCCACAAAATAAGTACAGTACGCTTCAAAAAGTGATCGGACACCTTGACACAAGAGGGTGCCCACACTTTTGACACGGAAGTGTACCACAACATTACGTACAGTGCGGCGTCAAAAGTGTGGGCACCCTCTCCCCTGGGTGAGAGTGTTCGATCACTTTTTGAAGCGTACTGTACTTATTTATATATAATATGTACTTGTTTATATAATAAATAATATTTACAAGCTCGGGGTCCCCGACGAGCTGCAAAAGCGGGTCTATACTGTTCAGTACTCGACAAGCTGTACCCAAGACTATACGGTCATGTAAACGTTCGACTGACAGGAGCGCCCTACCCCCTTGGTCTCGTGGGAGGTATAGTCGTTGTCTCTATACGCGTGGGTAAAAACTGCGATTGGTATTCATAATTTTTCGCGTGTTTCGGTATAGTTTCTTCAATTCATTCACATTCCACTTAATTGCACCAAATGTATACAAAAGAATGGGAATGGCTAACATATTTGTGGCTCTGGCCGATAGTTCCGAATTCCAAATCTACCGGAGAAGGCGCTTATATCTAGTACTTAAGGCGGCCTTCATGTTCCGTACGTCCTGGATGTGACTTTCGCTAACACCAAGGTACGTATGGGTCGTTCCTTCATCAAGATGTTCAGGTGACTTGAAAGAACAAATATTTATGGTTCCACCTGAGGGTTTAGAATGTGCACCTAATACTGTATGTAAACTAAATAAATCTCTCTATGGTCTGAAGCATGCCCCCAGGTGCTGGAACACAAATTTTAACACAGTCTTAGAAAAGTTTGGTTTTGTCAAATGTTTGTCAATTCAGTGTGTCTATATTGGTCAAGTTAAAGGAACAAAATGCTTTCTATGCCTATACGTAGATGATGGGCTTTTATTTTCAAAAGAAAAGACAGTTCTGCAAGAAGTAATTGATGAATTAAAATCAAACTTTGACATAAACACTTGTCCTCCTACTAATTTTGTTGGTATGCAAATAGAAAGAAATAAAAAATACATTTTTATTCATCAAACTAAGTATACTGAGAAACTCTTAGAAAAATTTAACATGATTAACGCTAATCCAAATAGTGTACCTGCTGATCCTCATGTAAAGTTGCAGAAAAGTGAGACGGTGCATGTGAAAGACCTACCATACAGAGAAGCAGTTGGATCACTCATACACTTGGCAACTGTAAGCAGACCTGACATTATGTATGCAGTTAGTATGGTAAGTCAGTTTTTGCACTGTTATAATGAGTCTCATTGGAATGCAGTAAAGAAAATACTAAAGTATTTAAAAGGAACCAAAGAATTTGGCTTATGTTATCAGTCTAACAAGGAGATGCACCTGGAGTGAAATTCGGGATTTTGATGAAACTTCGCTGGTGTGTAGAATAGGCGAAAATAAGGGACCCGTATTTTTTTTATCGGCCATCTTCCACATTTAGAGGGTGGGAACCAGCCCCTATAGTTGGGAGTTCAAATCGTATTTCTTAAAATATCTCGAAAAGTATAAGAGACAGAGGAAAACTTTAAATTGACGAAATGTTACTCTTTGAAAGACCTATTCACCTGTAGAGTTTAAACCAGGGCCGGGTTAATAAGAGGGGGTGAAAATGGGGGTAAATTTTCTTGTATAGCATGAATGATTCAATGTATCAAATTTTTGCCACCATAAATATAAAAAGCACCAAAAATTAGGAGATACGTATTTTTGAGTTTTTCCGAAATATGTGTGGGGTTTAAGCCACATAAGGAAGAAAAAAATAGGGTAGGTTATATTGCATCATTATTGATTGCAAATACCTTCTATATTTTTTTAATTTTTATGTTTATTTTCAGCATGAAAATGTAAATTTTTATTTTCCGATAATGATTCATGTATTTTTCAGTACTCACTTAATTGGTAATTTAGCCATTTGTATATTTGGCTACTAATATTCGATATTTTTTATACCCATTTCTACCAAAGTTCTCTGGTCTGCAAGTGTTAGTGAATATTCAACAAGGAGCAATAATCTTCCGTTCAACAACTGTCTTTATCAACTGCCTTTATAAATTCGTTTTTAACCAGATAAACGCAGTTTATTTCTTTCTCAACATTCAAATTATTTTTCTTATTCTTTTTGTATGTTTTATAGGTGTCAACCTCATTTCCCAAATCGCAAAATTTATTACAAAGCACCTGAACAGTGAGTGGAAGAGATTATTGCTTCTTGTCGAGGATTCATTAGAGAACTTTAACTTTCACAGAAATAGGTATGAAAAATATCGAATATGAGTAACCAAACGTACACATGACTAAATTACCAATTAAATTAGTACCTACTGAAAATATATGAATCATTATCGGAAAGTAAAAATTTACATTAAAGATGAAAATCAACATAAATATTAAAAAATATATAAGGTATTTGCAATCAATAATAATGCAATATAATCTTTTTTTTTCTTCCTTATATGGCTTGGATACCACACATATTTCGAAAAAACTCAAAAATATTTATCTCCTAATTTTTGGTGCTCTTTATATTTATGATGGCAAAAATTTGATACATTGAACCATTCAGGCTGCACAAGAAAATTTACCCCGATTTTCACCCCCAAGCCCCTCTTATTAACCCGGCCCTGGTTTAAGCTATACGGGTCAATAGGTCTTTCAAAGAGTAACATTTCGTCAATTTAAAGTTTTCCTCTGTCTCTTATACAGTTAGCAACATAAATATTTAGACAAAATTTTGAAAAAGCTATTTTCAAATTTATTTTCTAAAATATTATTACTGACGATATAAATTATACATTAAGATAAGTACAGTTAAGTACCTTATACGTATACGATAGAATGGGAAATTAAAAAGAATTAGTCATACCCTTATTTTTATTTCAATAAAATATACGTGTGATATTACATTTACAAAAGTATTTGGACAAGTTAAGACGAGTAAAAATTTAGTCATGTATTTTTTAAAAACAAAAGTTTCTCACCTTTATGTATTTCATTATCTTATTATCTACTCAGAGACTGTGTATACATCTACTTTTAAGTCTAAAAAGTCATAACAATGGGAAAAGGGAAAGAAATTTCGGAGGATATAAAACAATTAATAATTAATTTTTATAACGAAAAGAAAACATACCGTGAAATTTCGAAATTAGTGAAATTAGGTGTCTCTACAGTTGGATATATAATAAAAAAAATATAAAACCGATGGTTCAGTTAAAACTAAGCCACGTAGTGGCAGACCTCCTAAACTGTCTGAACGTATTGAAAGAGAAATTAAAATAAAATAATATAATAATAATGCGTTTAACGTCCGTTTTTGAGACTATTCAGTCGATTGAAAGAGAAATTGCGAAAATGGTTAAAAAAGAACCACGAAAAAGTGCTATAACTATAAAAAATGAGATTGAAAATAGTTTTAATATAAATGTAAGTGCTCAAACAATCCGACGAATCTTACACAAACACGAACTTCACGGTTACGTTGCCCGTAAGAAGCCCTTTATTAATGAGAAGAATAGATTAAGGAGACTAAAGTTCGCAAAAGAATATAAAAATAAAACAATAGATTTCTGGAATACGGTTATCTTTTCGGATGAAACAAAAATTAACATTTTTGGATCAGATGGCATTAATAAAGTCTGGAGAAAACGCAAAGAAGCTTTTAAACCAAAAAACTTACTACCAACAATTAAACATGGTGGTGGAAATATAATGATATGGGGTTGTTTAGCAGCTAATGGGGTTGGAAATCTCCATGTTCTAGATAAAATGATGGATAAATTTTATTATCTACAAATTTTAAAAGATAATTTAATTGATAGTGCTTCTAAATTAGGATTAGGAAACAACTATATGTTTTTACAAGACAACGACCCGAAGCACACATCCTACATTGTTCGACAATGGTTAGCATTTAATGTGCCTCATGTATTAATAATTCCTCCGCAATCGCCAGACATAAATATTATTGAAAATGTTTGGCAGCAGTTGAAAAGAAATGTAAGGAAACATAATTTTTCCAAAAAAGAAGATTTAATTCAAAAAGTTCGAGAAGAATGGGAGAAAATTGATCAAAATTTTATTAAAAAGCTAGTGGAATCAATGCCTAGGCGATTAGATGCCATCGTAAAAGCCAAAGGTTTTGCAACAAAATATTAGTTCTTGAAATTTTTGAATTTTTTTTTTAATTACAATTTTGTCCAAATACTTTTGTAAACGTAATACAATGTATATATTTTATTTAAATAAAAATAAATATATTACTATTTCTTTTTAATTTATTGTTTTTATATGAACATTCTAACATTTATTTTAATATATAATTCATTGTGCTAAAGGTAATAGTTTAGAAAAAAAATAACAAGAAAGTTTCTTCTAGATTTTGTCCAAATACTTTTGTTGCCAACTGTAGTTTTCGAGATATTTTAAGAAATACGATTTGAACGCCCAACTTTAGGGGCTGGTTCACCCCCTAAACGTGGAAGATGGCCGATAAAAAATAATACGGGTCCCTTATTTTTGCCTATTCTACACACCAGCGAAGTTTCATCAAAATCCCGAATTTCACTCTGGGTGCATTTCCTTGTAAGCTTCAGACTACTGGTTTGGTTGGCTACAGTGATGCTGATTACGCCAATGACACAACATCTGGACGTTCCATAACAGGATACGTTTTATGAAAAATGGAGCCGCTATAACATGGTGTAGTCAACGTCAACAGAGTGTGGCTCTGTTAACTACAGAGGCTGAGTTCGTGGCTGCCCGTGCAGCCACCAAAGAAGTGATTTGGTTAAAACAGTTATTAAGTGATGTGAATGAATATAAACAAAGTGCAGTGTGTTTGAACATAGATAGTCAGAGTACCATAAATCTAACTAAAAATAACGACTTTCACAATCGTTGTAAACATATAGACGTCAAGTATAATTTTGTAAAAGAAAAATATAATAAAAAGATTATTCCTTTAAACTATAGGTATGTTCCAACAAACACTAGAATTTCCAATTCGAGTGAATCTAGTATTCGATAATGTCATTTGAAGGTCAAATCAAATTCAATTCAGAACTTCAGTTCGGTATTTAATATATAGAAACGTTTATATTAATTCTTAGGGATTTCAAAAGATGTCTCTACTAAAGGCTTGAGTTATGTATTCTATACCTTCCATACTTCGGAGAATATTTACAAATAATATATCTACTAGAAAATTATTATATACTTTAAAATACGTTAATTTAATTTTTAAATAAAAGTACGAACTATTTTTTTTACTTTAACTACTCCGTATTTTACTTTATTACTTACTAAAATAACATAAATATTTATAAAATAAATAATTAAAATATACCTGTTTTCTAATTTTGAAAAAAAAAATATATTCCTATTATAGCAATTAAATAAAGTCAAAAATTTGAAATTTGTCTTTTGACAGAACAATTCTAACTTCACATTTTCTGTTTATTATTCAAATTTTTAAATTATAAGGTTAAAAATTAAATTTTCGTTGATGCGCAAGCTAGGATTTGAAGTACTTACTTTGAAGCAAGAATTTTCAAAATCAATTCGGGTGAGTTCAGAATTAGATTTAAACACTTGCTGGAACACAGAATTTCATATTGTGTGTAAACTGGAATTACAATTCTGCCTAGTTGGAACAGTAAATTTAACTATGCGCATGCTCATTAAAACTAGAATTAATTCGGGTGTTTGTTGGAACATACCTTATGTTAGCACAGATCTACAATTTGCTGATATTTTCACTAAAGATTTGTGTCGAGATAGATTTAAGTTGTTAAGAAGTAATATTGGTATGGTACAATTAAATACTTTTTTTTTAAACTTAACAAGGAAGGCTCTAATTGGAAGGGAGTGTTAAAATAATTTTATATTATCTGTGCACAGTTTGAAATTCGCGCCTTCCAGTTTATTTTTTCTCTCTCTCTCTCTTTCTATATATATATATATATATATATATATATATATATATATATATATATATATATATATATATATATATATATATATATACAGGGTGAGTTTTTCGGGAGTTGCCATTTTTATTACAGCCAAACCGTTGATTTAATCGAAAAATTGTTCAAATAAGAGTTGTAGATATCGACGGGGGCAACCAATTGCGATAATCAGGAGCTTTATAGCTCTTATGGTTTTCGAGCTATGATACAAACTTACCTTTTTTTAAATGGAATAGTATACTTATTTGTTGATAAAAATTATTCAATAAAGCAACAGAAACAAAAAATAAAAAAATAAAAATTTTTATCTAAAGTTTTTTTTTTTAAATTTTACAACTTTCGCGCTTAAAAATGATTTATTTAAGTAAGTTTTGATGAGTTTAAGAGCGCCTAGGTCAAACAGTCTGATAATTACGGAAAGTAGGTAAGCGGTAATTGTATTTATGCAAAATAGATGGCTTTACCGTATAGGTTTACGTAGAGTCCCTATAATAAATAGAGTTGTGACATGTCATCCATATTCTTTCCAAAACAGAGCGGGAAGCTTAGAAATTAATTATCACATGTTTGTGTAAATATTTTTGAGTACATAATTATTGTTAATAGGTTATGAATTTATGAACAATTAAAAAAAATTAATTTAATTATTCTTTCTAGGTTAAACTAAATGGTTTTTGTTAAATATTTTTTAACTTATTTTCAATTTCTTTAACCCAGCGTTAGACAGAAAATGCCGGAACCAATCAGTGTTCACCACATGTCATGACTCTATTTATTATAGGGACTCTATTTTAGCATAAATGCAAAAATGGCCAAATTAGAAATTTAGAATTTCAGCTATTTAACTTGGCAAATTTTATTAATTTTTATTCAATTTTTGGTATTGATATGGATTTATAACTAAAATGTATCAAGTAAGTACTTCATATTATGTAATTATTAAAAATAAGTATAATTTTAAATGGAAATTATTTTATAGGTTAAATAAAAATGACAGAAAAGTCCAAAGGAAACAAGAATAACATTTATTTAGGAATTTAGAAATTTTGAATGCCTGTGGAATACAAAATCTCCCTTATTTAAAAATAGAGCCATGCGGGGAACGTCCTATAAAAGTAAAAGCAATGATCATATCAGGTGTACCAGAAGTCAAATGTAAAATGCGATTTTTACGTTCAACTTATTATCAGGAAAGAAGAAAAATTGAAAAATCTATGAAATCCGGTACTGGCACCGAGGGAAAATTGTAGAACACGTCGACATACTGTAATTTCGATGTTTGCCGGAAAAAATAAACAATCTTATTCTATGAAAAATGTATTTTATTTTATATCCTGAAAAATTCTAAATATTAATCAAAACGAAATAATTAACAATAAAATGACAAGTGGTCTTCCAACAAATAAAGTATATCTAGATAATGATCCATAATCATTTGGTTACAAACTAAAATACAGTGGACTTTCGGAGATTGTCCAATCAAAAATTGTCAATATTGCAGTGATAGGGATTTAAACATCGCACGTTTACGTCACACGAATACTGCAAACACACAATTTTTGTGAATACAATGTTCGTGTGACGTAAACATACGATGTTTAAATCCCTAACACTGAAATATGGACAATTTGCGATTGGACAATCTCCGAAAGTCCACTGTACGCTGCCAATGGGGTGTGGCACACAGCTTTCTCGTACTCGTAAAAGCACCTTGGTAATTTAATGCCCAATATATCTTTGTGTAATTTAATATAGGTACATAAATTAATAAAAATAAATGAACAAAACGATTCATAAAAAATTGAGCGAAATGGGATTAACAGTAAATAAGACATTGACATTTAATAGGATTTCATGGTAGTGCCGTGGATACTATTACTCCGAATGCAATGAAATTTGTAGGGGACCATCTAGGAAACAGACCGCATAATTTCTGATAATTTCATAAAAATGAATTGAATAGTTCGGAAGTTATGTCACCTGGTGGCTGGTGCAAACTGGTGACACACAGACGGACAGACACCAAACCAAAATTATTCAGAAGCTCTAAAACGTAAAATATGCGTAAAAAATTTTATTTTGGAGGGGAAAAATTTTTATTTTTCAAAACTGATCACAACGGCTTCGCTGCTTTAGTAGTCTCAAAAGCAATAAAACAATTAGGCAATTTGATTACACACGGCATAAATACATACCGCAATCCTGAAAATTTTTATATTAAAAATATTTTTTTGGATAATTTTTTTACTTTCGTTTTTTAAAAGAGTTTAAAAATTTAAGTTTGACAAATATGACAGCTGTTTGTACATCTCTACATGCATATTGCCTAATCTATGAATCTAGTAATGCCAATTTCACACGTAAGAAATTTTGACTTCTTTAATATGGTGTAAAATTAAATATTACCATCACAGTTGTAATGTGATGGCCTGTTTATTAAATATTAAGTTGAATATTTGAGGAAAAGCTACAAATTATTTTGGTAATTAATGTATTTAATTAATAAATTTTCTGTTACTGTAAGACGCTAATGTGAATATACCATTACAATTTATTTCCTATTTTTTTAGTATAAATTCAAAATAAATCGTATGTTTTGCGTTCGGTTAGACAAACCTTACCACGGATTTTGAAAATTAAAACTTTAAAATGCAATTTCTCAAAAATTTGAAATAAAATAATGAAAATTTTAGCATAATTGGTAGTTTGAAGTAATAAACTAATTTTTAAAAAACATCTCAACATATGTTCCCATTTGAAAAAAAAAATTTTTTTCTATTCCAAAAAAACCGTGAGTCCTAGAAGTCTGGAACAATTTTTCGTGAATGGCCCCCTCTATTTTGAATATTTTTTGTATAAACTTTTTTTCGATTAGATGCATATTTTAGGAATAAATCGAATGGCAACTCCTGAAAAACTCATATGGTATATATATATATTCTATGCTCGCTACTCTGTGGAACATTGAACCGTGTGGAATTATACAATTTCAAAGTATTTCCAAATAAATTAGTTTAATAAACATTAAAAGGTTTTTAATTGCAAGATGGTACAAAAACAAGAAATAACAAAAACAAACAACAGGTATAAATAACAAACTAAGGGTGTAAAAGGCCCTTAGTGGCATAAAAACAAAAGTACTCTGCCAGACCAGCTGAGACCGGGTATTAGTAATAAATAGAACAACACAAGAAATTTTTTTAACACGTAAGAATAAATATCACTGAAAATAAAATTATATGTCGGGGGAGAGTCAAGAGACGACTTTGAATAAAATTAAGAGATGTAATGCCCCTAAAGTCTCTGAAGAAGATGCGAATTTCGGAAAAATTCAAGCATCTTTCTTTCAGAAGCAGCGTCATAACTAAGGGCGTTGGCTACATTATTCGAGAGCTGCAACCTTTGGCGCAATGGCTCAAGGGTTACACATTCCTCAACTATATGCCTCACGGTCAGCGCTGTCCCGCAGGCGACGCACCTTGGCTGATCCTCACCGGCGAGAAGATAACGATGGATTAGGGCTTTGTGGCCCAAGCGTAAACGCATCAGGACCACATTTTCTCGCCGATTCAGATTTACAGGTGCCGGAGTTCTTCAGACCTCAGGTTTCACCTGTCTGAGCTTAGCCGTGAGGTTGTTCCACTCATGTTGCCATTTCTGATCAATCGCGGATCGTATACTCACTCTCAGATCCTCTGGGCGCATGGCAATGTCTTGTGGTTCACCGACTTCGGCTGCATGACGTGTTGCCTAGTCGGCGAGTTCAGTGCCAGAAAATCTTGACGTATCTCTACATGCTTCGCCAGAAGAAGGTGATAGACTTCTGGCGGAGCATGTAGAGATACGTCAGGATTTTCTGCACCAGTGGATTGATGTTATGAGAGTGGCAGATCGCTTGCAACACGCTCAACGAGTCGGAACCAATGAAGAATGCGCTGCCTTCGGATGTTTGACAGAATCGCAATATAATAGGAATATAGTCACTACCGTATGAATCAGACGCCATCGCCCATTCATAACCAGCGTTGTGCAAGATATCGAATTTTTTTATCTAGATAACAGATAATAGATAACATAATTTAAAATATCTAGATAAAGATAATAGATAATTTAACCGTTACTTAGATAAAAATTTAGATAACAGATAAGCTAATATTTACAGAAATAATGCACTAGGTCAGTTTTCCTCAACCGCCGATCCGTAGACCGATGCTGGGCTGCGAAAGTACCTCGCCGGTTCCTAGAAAGATATGTTAATTACAATTAATTATAAAAATGGTAAAGAAAGATTTTTGGCGATAAAAATCGCATGTTTTGGAATTCAGTTTTTTTATTTACGGCATATGATAGCACACGTCTAGCTCAGTAGAGTATCTACAAAATTTTTTGTTTAAATAAAAATTGCTCAAACAGTGTCAATATTTTTCTGAATTATACGATCGACCTAGTGGTCGAAAAACGACGTTTAATGTTTTCAACAAAATATTATTTCAACTAATGGCCGAAATAATTCCTAGCTACCAGAATACCATTTAAAATACCGTAAAACCGTCTAGACCCGGACAGGGGTCTCTACCCGGACACTTTGCACCAATCTTCAAAGTAAGTAGCTTGTACGTTAACCTGCTACAATAAACATTTGTTTTTGACTTCACTAGAGAGAGGGAACATCCTCTAAACAGCTGTAGCAATAAAAATTACGGATTTCAACTTTTACTATCTCATTTTACAGGATTACTATTCTCCAGTTTTTCAAAGAAATAAAATGTGTGTCTAACTTAGACATGTAATTTTCGTCATAATTTTCATATTGTTTTAATTTTGATATGTATGTGTTCAGAATTTCATCGCGCATCATTTAATGATGTTTGAAGTTATATTCGATGTATATATATATATATATATATATATATATATATATATATATATATATATATATATATATATATATAAATACATGCTATATACTTATATCCGTTTAGACCCGGACACATCAGTTTATTACACTATGGCCGTGATTCGCACTGGCTGTAACTTCCACTATCCATACGTTATATTCCCGCCAGAATTACGCGGTTTATGCCTCCTTCTGGTGTCATATCGCATGTTTACTTCATAGAGAGGCATACTATGTATTGACCCCTCTCCCTTCCCTCAAAATGTTTTGAAGCCTTTGACAAGTTCAATAACATCAGACGATATAAAACACTGTCCTAACCCCGACGGGAGAGGTTAGTTTGCATGTTATTACATTATTTAAGTGTGTCCGTGTCAAGACGGATTTGGGGTGTAGACCCGGACACTTACTAATTATTTTTTATTTTTTTTATTTTTACTTATAATGAAACAAATGGGTCAGGGATATAACAAATAATATACGCTCTTTCTAATGGTAATACTTTTATTGGTGATATATATGAAGGAAACATGTATAAACATAATATTATACCAAAAAATGTAAAAAAGTGTCCAGGTCTAGACGGTTTTACGGTACGAGAATTGCTTTTAAACATTTTTCTAATGTTTAAAAAAGTGTCGATATTTATCTGAATTATATGGTCGAGTAAGTGGTCGGAAAACGACCTTTTATATTACACAACTTACTATTATTCTAATTAATGGTGGAAATGACTCCGAGCTACAACAATTAGATTTAAAATTTAAAATCAATGCAAAAATGGTGAATTTAGTTTCAAATTTCTTTTTTTCAGAAATAATAAAAATGTATTTTTATTATCTTTTTCCTTTGCTTAATAAAAAGATAAGATGGTAATATCAAAGTTTGCGACAACCTGTATGATAAATATTAGAAAAATTAAAAGAAAATTGTTCTACATGTTTCAATCATTTAAATGATCATCTTCAGGAAATCAAAAAACTCAATTGTGAAACAACTGAGAAATAAGAAAAACATCAAAAGGACATAACCTTTAAAATCAATTGGATGTCAAACTGACAAACGGAAAAACAATGTTAAAATAG
This sequence comes from Brachynemurus nebulosus, assembly GCA_035578155.1. NCBI lineage: Eukaryota > Metazoa > Arthropoda > Insecta > Neuroptera > Myrmeleontidae > Brachynemurus > Brachynemurus nebulosus. The sequence continues at coordinate 88,426,198 of JAPWDM010000001.1, read as the reverse complement.
CGAACCCCATAAGAAATAGGGAAAGTCAAAACGTGATAAGATTGGACGAAGAAGAATAGCAGAAAAAATAGATGCGACCCAAATACTTACCGTATCAGGGACATCAAGTTACAACTATGAATTCAATAGAACGTCGTAGAAAAATCCGCTGATATCAGTCACAAAGAAATTATGTAAGACACCACCCTTTTTGAAAAGATTTAAATAAATTAAAAAATTAATAGAAACACCAAACCAATCAAATATTACACTTAAAACACTCATAATTAATGAGAACATAATTTAGTAAAATTTAAATTGTTACAGGTTAGTAATGAAAAATGAAAAACGAAAAATATAGTTAAAATAATTCAAAAAACAATTGTTAAGACAAATCGTGTATCGTGTTCAAAGTTTCGTTGTAAAATGGAGATTCAAATTGCTCAGCTAATCTTTTCATGATAGAACGGCACTGTTCATATGAACATTTATTTGTGATCACCGATAACTTCACGCCGTTGCATGTTGCTAAAAAGGGATCGTTACTAGATACTTTGGAAACACTATACATAGCACATTACAATAATTCAAACCAACCAATTCTTAATGAGACTGCGCAACTGTGTTCATACGAACAGTGCCGTTCTATCATGAAAAGATTATCTGAGAAATTTGAATCTCCATTTTACAACGAAACGGTTTGGTGTTTCTATTAATTTTTTAATTTATTTAAATCTTTTCAAAAAGGGTGGTGTCTTACATAATTTCTTTGTGACTAATATCAGCGGATTTTTCTACGACGTTCTATTGAATTCTTAGTTGTAACTTGATGTCCCTGATACGGTAAGTATTTGGGTCGCATCTATTTTTTCTGCTATTCTTCTTCGTCCAATCTTATCACGTTTTGACTTTCCCTATTTCTTATGGGGTTCGCTATTTTAACATTGTTTTTCCGTTTGTCAGTTTGACATCCAATTGATTTTAAAGATTATGTCCTTTTGATGTTTTTCTTATTTCTCAGTTGTTTCACAATTGAATTTTTTGATTTCCTGAAGATGGTCATTTAAATGATGGAAACATGTAGAACAATTTTCTTTTAATTTTTCTAATATTTTTCATGCAGGTTGTCGCAAACTTTGATATTACTCATTCATTTTTACCTGCAGTTGGATTTTCATAATTTAAAAGATAAGATAATAGATAGCTTCATTTAAAAATATCTAGATAAAAGATAACAGATAACGAAAACGTTATCTAGATAAAATTTCACATAACGTTATCTAGATAAGCACAACACTATTCATAACGGTGTGCCATGACCGGTGAGCCAAGTGATAAATCGATAGCTGACAGCTCACCGGTTCTTGCATTAATAAAAGTACCTTCACCGGAATTTAACAAGTCTGTTTCAGACTCATCTAGAAAACGTTCGATGAGTCTTCCATGGGTGTCTCTTGTGCTACAGCCCCAAAAAAGGCTCTGAGCATTAAAGTCTCCTAGTAACAAAAATGGACGTGGTAACTGTAAGGTAAGCTCGGTCAAATCTTCGACGTCCCAATCGAAGTCTGGTAGGTAGACCGAGCATGCTGTGAACTGGGGCGGTTTCAGAAATTGTATTGCAACTGTTTGTATGAGGTGTTTAACGGGTGGTCCCGGAACCGGACGCCATCTTTTATTAAGGTAGCAACCCCCCTCGCTCGGATGTCTGGCTGCACATCGCGCCGGCGGATATGATAATTTATTATTGAAAATTTTTCCGCCGGCTTTAAATGTGTTTCTTGAAGGCACACGCACATAAGCGTGTGCTCAGCCAGAAGCATCTGCAATTCACAGTAATGATGTTTTACACCATTACAGTTCCATTGTATAATAGCCATTTTTGCGACTACTTGGGTTGCTCCCTAGGAAGTGTGGCTACTTCCTAAGTTTCCCCTTGAGCTAGCCTTTCTTTTTTTTTTAATAATTCATACCTCAGCGTCCGAATTGTCGGACTCTGTGGCCAAGGTATTAGTGTATGCGTCGGACGTCGGGCGATTAATACCCGAACGTACCGACGCCGTGACGCTTTCCGAATCGCTCATTAGTGTTATTTCAAAGCGACTCGAGAGGACGGCGACCGGGCGCATTGGTGTGCCCGGTCGTGACTCCGCTGAAGTTGTTTGTGGAGTCGCCAAGGGTTTTGGAGGCGGAAGAAATTTCATCTCCGATTTTGAGGTGAAAGGTCACTTTTGGGGGAACCTTGATTTGGTCAATTCTTTTTCCCCCTCACTACTACGTCGTCTCCCGGGCGTTGTCTTATTAGGTGAAGATTTTTTCCCAGGGAAAGATACCACATTCTTTACGATTGGTCCCTGAGGTATTACCCTCTTTGTCTCAGGGATCTTAGCTGGCGCGACAGCGGCTGGTGTGGGTATTAGTACTGTTACACCCACTGAGCGCAATAGGTTTTGTTGCATAGATTGCATTGTTGCTCGCATTTATCGTATCGTTTCTTTTAATTCTTTTATTTCGCTAGTTGTCTCAGCCGCTGCAGGAGTGGGGGTTGCAACAGTATCCGCCAAGAGCTGAGAGATGGGGCGTATTGCCTGGGAGCTTACGTCTGGCCTCTGGATATGTTAATCTCTCCCGGGCCCTCAGCTTTTGAATAGCAGACTCTCGCTTAAAGATGGGGCAATTCCTCGACTTGGCCGAGTGATTACCCCCGCAGTTTATACATTTAACGGGCTCGCCGCATGGCCGTCCTTCATGCAACGGCCTACCACACACGCAGATCTGTTGATCGACATTACATTTTTGTGATACGTGTCCGTATTTTTGGCAGTTAAAGCACCGCATGGGTGCTGGAATGTACGGACGCACGTCGATTTTGGTAAAGAGACGTACGACCACCTCTCTTGGCAAGGTGGTCGTGTTGAGTGTTAACAATATAACTAGGGAATTCGGATTTATTCCCCTTATTATATTTCAGTCTCCTTGCCTCTATGACCCCCTGTGAAGACATCTCCAACACTATCTCATCAGGAGTACAGTATGCTAATGATGGGTGCATGATGACACCCCGAGAGTAATTTAATACTGCATGGGGCACCACATCTATTGCGTACTGTCCTAAAGTCTTTAAACTTTGGATCCTCTCTGACTGTGCCGCCGAGAATGCCTCCGCAAGCAACCTTTTGCCCGATAGTTTTGCATCTCCAACCTGCCCAATATGGTCCTTTAGTAACTTGGCTAGAAGGAAGGGGCTTATTTTACTAAAATCCACTTCAGTCGGTTTTAAAATAAAAAACTTTATAAATTCAACTGACGATCTTGGGCCTTTTTGTTTTTCTTGGAGGAAGATTAACCCCCGTTGGTTTCGTAACCATACCACTGGTTGACGGTAGGGCTACATTCGATGATCCAGCAGGTTTATTGGATATATCCTCGCTGCTGTTGCTCCTACACGATGATTGTAGAGCTGGGTTCGCGTCTGAATTTTGAGGCCCGCACTCGCCTGTTAAATTAATTAGTTCGGTTTCTATACACTAATAGACAGAAAAACCCCCATTCCGCTCCCCACCCTCCACGGAGCCTCATAAGGGAGGTGGGACTTCCATGCCAAGTATACAGAATGAGGAGCCCTAGGGATAAGCCCATTGCCCCAGTGACACGCATGACCCCGGGGCGCTCGAATTTACTGCAGCCGGTGCATAACCGCAGCCACGGTCTATGCTAGAAGCCAGGGTTAAAGTGAAATGTTGTTCCACCGTACTCGCAAGTACGACTTCCCTCAGTCACCAGGATCCCCTTTTCCAAGCAATTCCGCTAAGCCACACACGAGTTAGTGTGGGTAGATTATATGAAGTTGGCACAACAAAGAGGAACGAGAGCAAAATAAAACCAAAAACAAAAAGAAACAAAAGAAAAATGGAAACCTGAAACAAAAAGAAATAAAAATAACGAAAACAAAAAACAATAAAAACGAAATGAAATAATAATAATGGTTAAAAAATGAACTACCAAAGCCTCGTTGGCCTGCTCACCGAAGCTGTTGCCCGCCGAGCACGTAGTCTAAAGCGGCCCCTACACGCTCAATAATATTGTGCAATCAACTTGTGCAATTTATTGAACGCCCCTCCAGTCAGTTCGATAATGTTGTTAAAGAAATTTGTGCAATAAATTGAATATAAGAATTGTACTTAATTAAACTGTTGCTTAATTTTAAATATTAAGTGATAAAGATGTTGCAAAGCAATAAATAATTATTATTGCAAATTAATAATTCATACTGGTTCAAATAATAGTCATCAAATGTGACATTACACAATAACAAACAAATCAAACAAATGAAGTAGTATTGCGCAGTAAAATCTACAAAGCCTACAGACGTTACAATATTCATTCATTGCACAATGCATTCAAAATATTTTTGATCAGCACAATGTATTGTACAACCCTTCAATATAACTTACAGACGATCCATAATATTGTACAATCTCGGATTTTGTGCAATATTATTGAGCGTGTAAGGGCCGCTTAAGACTGGACGTGAGGTTGGATTTATGCCCAGCATGAAAAATATTATTCATGAACTTGTATTTTTAAACCTTTAGTGGGCCAAAAAAGTTTTGCACACTTCTGTCTTGTGTGCCAGTTATACTTTTTTGCTAACTTTTTTTAAAAACTCATTTATACAATATTAGGAATTATTATCTATGATATCTGTCGGGCTCCACCACAGAATAGGCACAGAACATTTTAGAAGCAGCTTACATATAAAAATTTTTCGTTTGTAAATCGCAATAAGTTGTAATTTACATCGCTACCGCGTCGTAACGAGTATCATTGTTTTGTTAATCAACTGTGAAATTTAAACAGTAAAAAATATGAAGTTTGTCGTATTTAAGTGTAAAAATACATAATATATAACATATACTATCAAGGCAAGCTGCCTAGTCATTCGTCAACATATTAAGCGGGTTCTACACGATGCTACGAACGTTCCTTCCAACATTCGATCGAACGTTTGAGGCAATTAAGTTCGATAGTTGGTGCGACGAATGTATCTGCTACACGGTGAGTCGAATGTTTGATCCAATACGAATGATGAAGTGTTGGTACTCAGTCGACAACGCTGTTATCTGTCTGATGTTATCTCTAATGTTATACACTGATGTTGTCTCTCTTGTATAATGTGTTGGGACAAACGTGACGAAGATGTTATCTGTCTGATGTTATCTCTAATGTTATACACTGATGTTGTCTCTCTTCACATGAACGAGTCGTGCGCAACCAACGAACACAACCAACATTGACCTTCAAACGTTCGAAGCATCCCTTTGACTCGGTGCAAGAATACCGACATCGAACGGGACACGACCAAATGCGAATGTTTGACGCTCGACATTGGACACTCGTAGGTTCGAACAACGGCTACACGATGCTATGAACCATCCAACGTCGAATGTTGGAAGGTGTTCGTAGCATCGTGTAGCAGCGGCATTACACTAACACATTCGTATGTTTGTGTCGATAGAAGTATGTATTTTGTTACTACTATATACGTTTTTGGTAATAATGTGATTTTCAAAATAAAATTACATACATTGATAGTTGATACATTTATTATAAAAATATACATCTATATTTATGCATAAAATAATAAGGATATTTTGACGTCTGGAAGGAACTTATTTGACTTATTAATATTATATTTGACGTATTTCTCTAAGTCATTTGCAACTTTCCATGTATCATTGACTGTCCTGCAATATGCTATAATATAATGTCCGATTCCGGATGGTACTACAGAAGCTTCAAAAGCGATTGCTACACACAAAATATAAGTTTTTCCTTTAATTGTCAAACTTTTTCCGATTTGGTTTAAATTAAATGATGATAGTATTTCATATTCTTTCTTTGAATTTTTGTTTTTTAGAGAAAGGGGTTTTATTTTTCTATAGTAATATTCAGTGTTCAAACATATATAATTACCTAATATGTATTTAATTGTAGTGAATGTATTGTGACATTTTTTACATGTAACTTGCTTTTCCGTAAATTTTTCTCGAATACACTCTTCTAATGATTCTGTGCCTCTAGACCAAATTGATTCCGATTTTATATTTGTTATTACGAGCTTTCAAACAATCATATGGTTCGATAATCCTTTCAAAAAGTAATATAATGTTTTCCTTACACTGCATTTCATTATCTTCAATTGCGTACAAACGATTCAACAATAAGTCTAGTTTTTTTGTAAAAAGATGCTCAAAAGCCATTCGTAGCATAATCTACTATAGTTGAGAAAAACGAATTTGAATTATTCGATCGTAGTAACACAAAATTACGAAATTTTTTACTGTTTCGATATGCATTACAAATTACCTCTGCTAATGAATCAAAAGGGCAAGTGTTTTTGACTGTAATGTTTGTTAATTGTTCTTGGTTGAAGACCATTACCATTTTGTACTACGTCTTTAAATAATAACTGTCCAGATGGTTTCTAATGAATAATTTCCATGTCAACACACGGTGTTACAGATTTTTCACGTTTTTTTGGTGGCTCTATCTTCCGATATTGGTGCCCGGTTCCGTTTGTTTTCTTCCTTCAAAGGTGGATCTTTTATTTTATCATTCTCATTATTGTTTGAAATTATTGAAAAATTATATTCGGAGTTTCTTATAAAATTAATATTTTTAAAATCAGTGGTTTTAGGCGCAGAATTAAAGAATGATCTTCGAGATAATATTGTATTGTAGAAAACTGGTTTGCTTAATGATGATGAATAATTAGGATCATTTTTATTGAATGTATATATTAAATGAAAATACCGTTTTATGTTTGAAGAATATATTGCATACCTATGTTAGATTTAACAATAATATTATTTACTTTTTCTGTTGTTTATTATTTATTTTTATGTCTTATGTAATATTAAATATTTTCTAAATTTAGTTAATACATCATATTTCTGTAGATACAAGCCAAAGTAATTTAAGTGTAATTAAATGTTTACAGAAAGCGAGTTTTAAAGTTTGACAGAGCCTCTGATTTTCATAGTAAGATGTTATGTTTCTCTATTGTAAAGTTTTTTCTATGTGAGGAAAAACGTGAGTATGGCTAAATAAAATAATTAGTATAAATCTCATTTCTGAGTTAAGTCGACTTAATACTTAATGTACCGGCACTGCTTATAAGTCAAAATTTTAATGTCTGTGAAGCCAGTCAGATATCATAAATAATAATTCCAGATGTGTACGTATATAAATTAGATTTTAAAAAAACCTGGCACTTAAAAGGGCTGTAGTTAGAGCTGAATTTAAGGTAGGGCAGCGGTAGTTACAGGTCGGGCGGAAATAAAAATTTTATATGATTTGATCTAGTAAATCGACTTTCGTTGTACTTTCGTCGATTGTTATTGCAATATTTTCACGGTTATTTTTACCTCTGGTCTCAAGATCATTTGATTGATTAGTATATTATACTATACAGGTTAGCCAGTTTCGCTAGTTTTTTGGTCCCAATTTTTAAATGCATATATAACTCAGTGGCGTAGAATCTAATTATTAAAAAATTGCAAACTAAATGGGTTTATATGATATGCGTACGTGTAAAAGAAAAATTTTTACAAACGTGTGCTTTCGGAAATCGAAAATAACTAACCTCGTCTTGATGAAGGTGGATTGGCGAGTATTTACTTACTTTAAATAAAAAATCTGCTTTCCATTTTTAAATTATACTTTTTACCTAGTTGGACGTCACTGGTAAAATATATGAAAATTACAAAATTTTTGTGTAATTGTGATATTTACTATGGTAATTAAAGATTTGTTTACCTTTGTAACTACGGAGATGGCTTGCCTGTAGTAAGCTGTAGTAAGAAAACGCCGTGAGCAGCGGAGCCCCATCACAGAAGTCGAATTTTTCCTTTCATCTTCGGTATTGAATGTCTACAAGCGAAATGTAATTGAAAGTCCACAAGCGATTTGTCATTTTGGTGGTTTCAAAACTGATGATGAGTGTCCGGTTGATCGGGGCTTTAAAAAAAGGTTTTAAGTTTTTAAGGGCTGAATCTCAGTAAATTTCAATTTTGTGCCGATAGCAGTTAGCAGGGAAAAAGCCAACACAATTCGTAGAAGGGCATTCCTACCCATGCTTATCCGCCAATTGCCTTTGTGTTTTATTTTTAAATATTAAAAAAGGAACTTAAATAGTAAACTGGAAGGCCTTTATGAAGATATTTTTTCTCTCCAAAAAAATCCAACATTTCTATTTTATAAATAATAAAAAAATCCAAAATTCCTAATTTATAAATAAACAGTGACTTTAATAACATTTTTAAATTACTTAATATGTATGTATTTCATTTGTTATAAAAGTACGTTCATTTTTTTTAAATTTTAAAAAATTAGTCTTCGCCTACTTGTATTTAGAATAAAAATAATGCATTTAAAACACATTTAACAATAGCATTGAATTCCGATGTAAAAATGGGAGAAGTGGGGGGAAAAGTAATGTGGACTCCCTAAAAGGTACTAGCTGGATACTAACTGAATACACGTACAAAATTTCAGCCCTTTAGGTTTCCTTAGAGAGTCACTAGACGTGCTAGCAAAAAAATTAAGGATATATTGGCGTAAAAATCGTGGGGATAAGGGTTAAAAGTTGAAACCTCCAAAAAGAAGTGTCTGGCTATTAGCTTAACTTGTACACAAAATTTCAGCCCCCTAGGTTTATTTGGAGAGATTTTGACCCGAACGAAACTGTTAAAAAACAAGAAAAATTATATTCTTTGTGGTATAAAAATGGTGGGGATAGGGGTTAAAAGTCGAGACCCCCAAAAAGCACTCCCTTGATACTAACTCAATCCGAATGCAAAATTTCAGCCCTCTAGGTTTATTTGGGTGACTTGCGCGAGTCGTACAAACTTCGAAAACGTCGAAAAAGCATGAAATTGTAGCTTAAACATGAGGGGGGTGGGGGTAAAATATTAAAACCTTCAAAAAGCAAAACCTAGGTATGAATTCTATCAACACACCACTCTACGTTAATTCTAGGGGGCTGGGTGCGTGTTAGATCCAGCGAAAATCGTTTTTTCCCCCTCTACTCTCTCCAAATTATCCTAGGAAGCTGAATTTTGGATATGTAGTAGATAATTGACCGAAACATTATTTCCAACCGGTCTGGAAATGTTTTATTGCCTTTCCGGCCGCCACCAGCCCTTTAAAGGTTGGGTCGAATCCAAAATTTGACCCCACTTTGATAGTATTGTTGTGCATCGGAATGAGCCCTATTTACCAAATTTGAGCTCTTAACTTCCATAGGGAGGCCCTACACATATTAAAAGGTAGCGGGAATATATATATATATATATATATATATATATATATATATATATATATATATATATATATATATATATATATATATATATATATATATATATATATATATATATATATTTATACAGAATCGTGTTCTACGGGTCCGAAAACGGATAGCGCCCCTACTCTCGCCTCTCGCCGTTCTTATCGTATAGGCTGTATAAGGAAAAATCCGACTAAAAATAGATATAGGACAATAACATGTAACTGGCCTACCTCTCTAGCAAATTGTGTCAGATTGATGTATCTTGCTCTGATCCCATCCTTCATTAGAGTAAACCATTTCACGTCAGATTCCTTAATATCTTTAACAACGGAACTTCGTACTGCTTGAACCATTGCTTGAATTATTTGATTCTGAATTTCAGATGAACGATATGATGCATTTGGTGGTACACGACTGAGAGAAGCCTTCAATTTCGAATTTTTTATGCACGTGTATTCAAACAAATTTTGAAGTAATCCTCGTTTTTTTTTCCTTCTAAAGTATAATTTCCACCCAATGCTAATTCGTGGACAACTAGACATTGTATTATTTAAATAATAGATTTCACGGAATACCTGTTTTTTCTAATGCTGTTTGATATATTAACGTTTCAACACGTTTCAACAGTTGTAGATACTTTAAGTAATTTTTCTTGCCACATCGCTATGACTTGTATATGAGAAATGGATTTCTCGTGTTTTGGAACCAGTCCGCTACAAAGGCCCCGTTATTTTCTTTTGAATATGTGTTAATAACTTGCTTTATCGGTTCTTTGATTTGTGCAATATCAGAAGGAATACCATGGCTAACAATGTCAATGTGTTTCATTGAATCTGTTTCCATGTCAGGTATAGTAATTGAGGAGCTAGGTGGAGAAAGGGTGCCAGTCTGAAAATACCGTTTTAAGAAAAGATCATCTCAAAGTTTGCTTAATATGAAGGTGAAGACTGAAAACTGGTCAATGTAGTGTTATCTAATTGGTACCGTTGATAGTAAACTATCTATTAAGATTAAAGAAACAGTAAATATCGGTTACCTTTACATATTTTTTCGAATTTTTTCGAAGCATGACTTACGCCCTTTTTGCAAATAAAATTTTGACTGAACGAAAACGTAAGTTCTTTTTCCTTTTTCGAAATTCTAATTAAACTTTGTCAGCATATTTATTAAATTCTATACCAAAACATTTGGTTTCTGTTAATTTCATGAATATTGTATACGTATACTTGTAACCTCTAATTTGCTTATTTTAGTTTATAAGTCGATTCCCTGTACCACAGATTGCAATACGAGCACAGATTTCACACGCACTTAAAAATGGTGCCGCGACTGGTGAACCGCAGACAGTTCAACCGCGACAGTTCAACCCCGACATTTCAACCGACGACAAATCAACCTAATGACAAATCGACCGACGATAGATCAACCGACAACAATTGGGTTTTTGAATATCATAAATATAATTTTTTTTCTTTTATTTCAAATCTGCATCATAAATAATATTGATAATCGATACGAAAAATTTTTTAAAAATGGTATATAATAAATAAACTAAAACTTGAAAAATTTTTAAAAATATCATTTGGTTAAAAACAACACTACAAGAGATCGCGATATATGTGACGCGATGTCTGTGCGATGTGAAAACTATTAAAATTTAGTAGGAAAAATTCGTCAAGTGCGTGTTTTTGACACGCACTAAGTAATGTCATCCCAGTGAGTGTTAATTTATGATTTTTTGGCTCGTTTTTAAGTACAGTGAGAATACAGCCCTCTTGCGTTTATTCAATATATGCATGTACAACTCTATAATACAGTGAGAATACAGCCCTCTTGCGTTTATTCAATATATGCATGTACAACTCTATAAGTATTATATTATATATTATTATTATTATTATTATTATTATTATTAATTTTTCCCCCACTATAATCACACAACGAGATTGATATGTCATCCTTCGGTGACATGAAAATGATTGGTGGTTGTTTCATTGATTTCGGCGTTCAAAATTTTGAGGGACATTATTTCTGGATTTATTTTTGTATTGCTATCACAAAGTGGTACAAAACAAGTTCGATATTTCTTTAGTTTCAATATTTCGACTGTAAATTGCAAGCAATAATTTGGATAGAAACAACAATTTCAGAGCAACAATAATTTCATAGTAACAATAATTTCATAGCAACAATAATAGTAGGAGAGCTGCTGGCCGATTTGCAATAGACATTTCAACACACGTTAAACTGAGATGATAGGATCTTGGATACTACATATTCTACACAAAAATTCAGTTCTGGCAAGCCTATTCGGCTGGGTTAAGTCATCCTTAACGTTTAAAGTTGCGGTAAATTTGTGGTAAATTGTGCTAAATTTGGAAATTCGTTAAAACGAAATGTAAATAATTGGACTCTGTTATACAACAATAGACCAAAAGCATATTGTTAAAACTGAGATTATGGTATCATCTGGAAGTTTAAATGTGAATATACTGAAATTTTAGTCGATAAATACTGTTAAAATTAAAAAATTGAAGCGTCACTTGCGAAATTAGACCTTCTTGTATAACTACAGAAGATTAAACGTAAATAAATTAATTTTGTTATTTTAAATTATTTAGATAAATAGGAGTCAAGACAATAATAATAAGAAACTTTTCATAAGAACAGTGTAATCTCTTATTCGTTATCTCTCTTCTTTTTAAATCACATTACCAGGGATACACAATATTTTGATATTTGTCAAAATAATTATGAAATTTATCACAACTTTAGATTTTTCTGGCGGCACCTTGGTGAAGTGAAAACACTACCAGAACGTTTTTTATCGATCAAAAATATTCTTAACTTTCAAATATCAAAATTCCAGAACTGCTACTTTATATAAATTGAGCCTTATTTTTTACGCTCTTTAAACGTTAAGGATGACTCAACCCGGCCGAATAGGCTTGCCAGAACTTAATTTCTATGTAAAGTATCCAAGATTCTACCTTCTCAAATTAACGCGTGTTGAAATGACCATTGCAAATCGGCCAGTAGCTCTTGGTCTAAAATCTATTTGAAAATAAAAAGATACAAATGCAGCTATGTTCAGGCCATATTACCTTTATTACGTCACATAGGCGCTCGGAAACTATCGGTCCGTTATCGGTTCTAAGTTTAAAAATTTATTTTTAATTTAATATAACTTCTTAATTATTACGTTTAAAAAAAAATAAAAAGTTTTTTTTTTTTATAAAACTTATATAATATATGTTTTATAAAAAAAAAACTTTTTATTTTTTTTGCTATAAATGGAAAGATCATATTATGATCTTTCCATTTATAACAAAAAAAAAAATTTTCTTCAAAAACCTAATTCAACCTAACGACAATTTAACTGAAGACAATTTAACCGTTGTGTAATCTATTAATTAATAAGAATAAAATAATTTTAATTTTGTCCAACAATGAAATTTGCCTCCCTTGAGACTTGAGATAAAATAAGTACTTACGTAGTCTCAAGTCTCAAGGGCGACTCTTTACACAATTAAGGGTATACTCTATGGTTGGGTTGTGTTGGATTTGGTTACGTTTCCTTGAATTCGGTTAGCTAAGGTAGTGTTTGGTTAGGTTAGGTTTTATTTGGTTAAGTTGTATTTCGTTACGTTAGATTGGGTTTGTTTATAATTTGTTGAGTTCGGTTAGTTTAGGCTGGTTTCGGTTAGGTTAGGTCGGATTTGTTTATAATTTGTTGAGTTCGATTAGTTTAGGTTGGATTTGGTTAGATTAGATTGGGTTTGTTTGTAAATTGTTAATTTCGGTTAGTTCACGTTGGATTTGGCTTGGTTAGGTTGGGTTTGTTTATAACTTACTAAGTTCAGTAAGTTGAATTTGGTTAAGTTAGGTTAAGGCAGAATTTGATTAAGTTAGGTTTTATTTGGTTAGAACGTATATAATATGATAATTATGAAAAACCCTGGTAATTCGAAATTGTATAGATCTCGCTACCCTAGACTAGTCAATTATTTTTTCCCATTATTTCATACTGTGAACAAATAGCTTACTTATTAGTATATTATCTTAGTTGATCGTATTTTTTTAAGGTAGGGCATTGATATTTTAAGGTAGAGCATTGTCCTATAATGCCTCCCCTAGCTACGGCAGTGGCCGGCACACAAGACACAAGTTGTTTGGTACATTAAGGATTAAGATACTTTAGCTTGTAGTCAAAGAATTATTCAAAATTATAGATTATGATTCAAAATCAAGAATAAATATCGATATATTTAACCGATGTCTCGATATTTTCGATATATCGTTTGCATCCCTACTTGTAGCTGTAGTAGGAGCATCAGAAAAGGAGAAAATATAACTTATGAGAGCTCCAAAATGTAACTTACGAGAGGTTTATAACTTATGAGGGTATAACTTGTGAGGGGTTCTACAGTATGTATTAAATAAGTTATGGGTATTTTTAATAGTACTTATATTATTCAGTAAGCTGGTAATGATAGCTATTACTCACGAAGATGAAATTGCGACACGAACCGAGTTTACGACACGAATATCGTAATGCATCTGAGTGAGTAATAGCCACTGCAAGCGAGTAGAATACGATATTTTTTCTACGACGTTTTTCCTTTTTGATTTAAATAAAATTGAATATAAATTTTAAATCAAAAGAATACAATTTTTAATCTATCTCTAATTTCATTACATTTTTATATATGTACAAACGATGAAAACAAAATACAAACTACTTTGTTTACTTAGACGTTACTATGCAACATATATGAAATTAAAATTTGATACATACATTATACATAAAACAAATGCCGGCCCATTGAATAATGGTTAATACGGTGATTTCATTGGTCTAAAGGTAGTAGTAAGGATTGGCCGGTTCTAGATCCACCATCCCACCATCCGACTTTTTGAGCGACCTCGGCAGGAGGTAGGTAACCTATGTGGGTTCTAGAAGCCTGCGGCGGTGGGTGGAGCAAAATTTTTTTCTAGCCTAGCGGAACTTGATCCAGCCTAAGAGAACCTAAGGAAATTTGGTGTAACCTAACAAAATTTTTCTAACCTAAGAATTTCCCTAATAGATGGCGCAGCCACCTTCGAGCCCTGTGAATTCGCTACTAGATGGCGCGGCCACCTTCGAGCCTGTAAATTCGCTACTAGATGGCGTTGCTAGTCTGGATTCCTGTGTGTAAGTTTGAAAAATTGCCAATAGATGGCATCGAAAACCTTTTTTTTTTTATAGTTAAACTAGCCATTAAAAGATGGCCTTGCTTTCATAATTTTATAATATTTTTATCTGAAAACAGGCTTAAACTGACAGCTGACGTCACTAAAGGTAAACTGATATCAAACAGCGAAGATTTCTCTCTAATATGCGAAAATGAATTTTATCATATGATTGTATATTTTTATCTGAAAACAGGTTTATACAGGTTTTCCTCTAAATAAAAACACATTTTATTTTTTAATTTTTAATTTTTATTTTTTTATTAAATAAAAACACATTTTTTTTATTTTTAATTTTTTTTTAATTTTTTCTTATTTTAATAAGTTTATTTTAAAAGAAATATTTTTTTTTTACAATAAAAATGTTTAAATGTTATTACAATAATATTTGTATATGGATATGACATTTTCCATGGCGCAAGTTGCTCCGGAATGATGACCGCATCGAGGACTAGTGTATGTTGATGTTATGATTCTCAACTTGGGACAAATTGTTATTTCTTCAAAGTTCATAATGGGCGCTGATGGTAGCAGTCGTTTCAAATAGCGTACTTTCTCTTCTCCCTTCGTATAGATGATTCGAGTTCCGTGCAGATTGTTTATTAAAATGTACTGTAGTTCCTCGTATTCAATATGTCCGTCCATCCAGGAGAACCCATGATGATTTTTCCGCAACCAGCGAGCTGTGCGTTGATCTTTTTCACTTAATCCGCAAAACGGTATTGGTGATTTGAATACATAGTGCTGTAGTATATAATCTTCACCACAATTTTCTTCGGAAGAATCGAATTTCAACACAGCCAATTCCTTTATGTAGAATTTCCCATTTGTCGAATTTGGAAATCCTTGGAAGTCAACAATTGCTGCGTCGGTCTTCATTGTGCGTTGTCTAGAGCGAAACTGACTGATTTATAGCTGGATTGCGATGTTTTTATACATATTTTGTAACAATATTTGTCAATGGATTATATTGAACCACACGATCATGTAGTAGAAGGCAAAATGCTGATGTATTCTCTGGCACCTCCTTCAACGTTTTAAATTCAATTCGAATATCCACTGGTCCACTTTTCAAAGTTTCGTTTTGATGAGAACAGTCGATGAATATAATTGGCGCGATATTCTTGAATTGCGTTTTGCTTAAAAGCGGTTCATTCTTCTTACAATCATAATATGCTTGTTGAAATTTCGAATACATGTGATATGCTACTGCATATCTATCATTACTGAAATCCAAATTCAAATCCATGTACGGGTATTTCGCAGAATTTAAATAAACTTTGACGTCTGAAAGTTCACAGTGATCGAAAATACTGGAATCTTTATCTTTTTTATTTCGTCGATTCGTTTGTAGAGCGAATATAATGTAGCGTGGTTTCTCCAACTGAGTCGATGTTTTTACCGTCCAAATGTTTTGTCTCGCTGTTGGAATCGTTGGCTGTATATGCATATCCCATGATCGAAAAGCAATTGTAATATCTCGACTATTTTCCACATACTTCAACAACTTCAGTTTCTGTTCATCTGCAACCGTAACGTGTGGAACCATCCATTGAATTTTATGTATATGGAAAGTGACATCATCCGTTGGTGATATGACTGCATCGTGATCCGTCCGAGCTCGAGTCAGAATTAGTTGATGTTTTGCATTGATGATAACTTTCTTGTAATGGTTAAGAAATCCAAACATCCGCGCCAATGGTAGACAGAAATTGAAGTAGCCTTTTTCCGTCACTTTAATTGTTTCACCTGGACACCATCCGGCGTTGTAGAGTAGTTTGCTTTCATTTTCGTTTAATGCCAAATAATTGATTAACGTTGTTGTCGGTCCCACGTACTTGCATTGATCGATTTCCACGTCGTTCAGTTCATATCGTATTTCTTCAAACAGGTACGCCAATGAATTATTGGATAATTCCGCTGTAGTCGATACTGTTTTATCGCTCTTCAACAATTGTCCTTCCACATACAGACAACTTTCGTGCGGCAGCAGGATCAGATCTTGGTTTTGACAGCAGATTCGTATTTCGTCGCTGTTTCCAAACGCATTTAGAAATGGCGAATAGCAGTGATACTCGATGTTTGAAATGCTCTCATCGAAATCGATTCCAGTATTGATGCTTAAAATGCTGCTCATTTTCTCCTCTTCAGCTTGAAACCCAATTGTCGAAGAAATTGTTTGTTCTCTCTTGTTAATGGCGGTCGTTGTTGCTTCTTCCTCGCCGATCCGTTCACCTTGGTGGCAAGTTGTAGACTGATCGGTCGCACCACATTTTCGTCTTTAAATACCAACATTTTCACGCCGGCTTCAAATGCAACTTTACTGTTATCGTTTCGCCTCGAAAATTCACTAAATTGCCGTCTTGATCCTCAATTCGTAAAACTAGAGATGTTATCCGTCTCACGGTCACCGGCATATAAATAACTGTATTCGGTGATTCGCTTATTTTATACCCAGGTTCCACTTGAATCGAAAACGAATAAATATTATGTGCTGGAACGTTGTTCAGGTAGCTGTTCGTTGTAATGTTTGTTTCAACTTGTATCAGATTCACTTTCATGATATTCGTTGGTTTATCCGAATAGTGGTAATGACCAGCTGCAAGTTTTCGCTTACTGAAGCCAAGTAGCGAGCCAATTGTTCGTTCTTGATCGAAATGAATTGTTTCCGTACATTTTATTTCACTTTTTAGCGTATTGTTATTCGCACGAAGTATAAGTTGCGGGCTATCACCCGGTTTTCTCTTCTCTAGTATCCGATCTTCTATTTGAAACTCCAAATCTTCCAAATCATAATTGCCAACAGGTATCTCGATGCATTTCACTTCTCCATCACCGTAATGGAATAAATTATTTGTTTCGTCGATATTTGGCACTGCATTGTATGTTTCAAAATTGACCAACCCGCATACATAATCACCCGGCAAATCGATGGGTGGAAAATACTCAGCCGTCAATATAGATGAATCACCACTTAACGTTAATGTTAACGACATGGTGACTAAGATACGAATGACAGAAACTTCTTGCCACGGGTATATTTAAAGTATAGATGAGAAGTGCAACAAAATTATTGAAAATAATTTGTATTCCATAAAAATTCTAGACATAAATGTCCGCAGTTATACTGTTCATAATTTTGGTATCTGTTATAATTATATTTAATATTATTGCCATGTAAATATTGCACAACTTCTGCGGGTGGTGGCAAATTTCCAAAACTATCAAAGTATTCGACGTTCTTGTTATCTTTGGCGTACGCTACCCAATGGCTTCCTGGTCCTGATGAATTATCCAAATTGACGACTCCACACTCCTTTCGCCTTGGCCGTTTCGGTAAATCATCTCTCATGAACACGCCACGAAAATTGGATAAATATTTGTTTCCAAACTGATAAATGTCGCGATCAGTTAATGGTCGATCGGGTAGCTCGCTTAGCGGTTTTTTGATTCGATGTAAAGTCCCAAACCTCTTCTGTATGGTTTCAAATAAAGTCCAGTTCCAGATTTGGATCCAAGAGCAATTGCTTCCATCATCCTGTTATGACGTTCATTTTCATCCAATTGTTTCTTTGCTGTTTTATAAGCATTCACTGCTTTCGCAACACCGGCAGCACCTCCGGCAAGTGATCCTACAGCAGACAGGCCAGCAAAAAGTGGAACCAGGAATGGTAAAATTCCACCAGTTTTTGGAATTGGAATGATTCTCGGTGTTGAAAACTGACTGTTCTTACACCAAATTACACCAAATTACACGAAAAATACACCAAATGACACCAAAATTACATAAAAAAGACACCAAAGAGTCACTCCCAAAATGAGTCACTCCAAAAAAGAGTCACTCCAAAAAAGAGTCACTCCAAAAAAGAGTCACTCCCAAAAAGAGTAACTCCCAAAATGAGTCACTCCCAAAATGAGTCACTCCCAAAATGAGTCACTCCCAAAAAGAGTCACTCCCAAAAAGAGTCACTCCCAAAATGAGTCACTCCCAAAATGAGTCACTCCCAAAAAGAGTCACTCCCAAAATGAGTCACTCCCAAAATGAGTCACTCCCAAAATGAGTTACTCCCAAAAGGAGTCACTCCCAAAATGAGTCACTCCCAAAATGAGTCACTCCCAAAAGAATCACTCCCAAAGAGAAATAGTTATTTCTAACGGTATTACAGATAAAATATAGAATGAATATGTAAGATTTTAGATTAAGATTTAAGCTTTTAGTTTTAACGGTACGGCGTTTAGTAAAAACAGGTAACCTAATATTGATTTTGATGCAGTTTCATATTTGATATTAATATTTTGATTGGTCAAACCATTTTCGCCCTATTTCAAATTTCACCCCCAATTTTATCGTCAAGGCCCCTCTAATAGGTCCGACCCTGGATTTGAGTATGCCAATAGAAAGGTCTTTAAAAATAAAGGATTATACCAATTTAAATTTTTCTTCTAGTTGTTATAGTTTTCGAATAATTTGATAAAATTAAATTTTCACCCCAACTTCGAAGGTCCATTTCACCCCTTAAATGGTTTTTATAGCAGATAAAAAAAATATGTGTATGGTATTTTTGTTTGTTCTACACACTAGTTAAGTCTCATCAAAATCGGGAATTATCACTTAAGGACCTAGCCCTCTAAGTAGGTATGGGGCCACTTGGCAACGCTGTGTAATTGCCTATATAAAGGGGCAACCCAACCCAACGAAATTAGGTATAACCTAAAGACACCTAAGCGAACTTAGCTTAAGCTAAGAAGCCAAATTTTCCCTAATTCCAAGTTTCACTACCAGATGGCCAAGTGGCCCCATACCTACTTAGAGGGCTAGGTCCTTAAGTGATAATTCCCGATTTTGATGAGACTTAACTAGTGTGTAGAACAAACAAAAATACCATACACATATTTTTTTTATCTGCTATAAAAACCATTTAAGGGGTGAAATGGACCTTCGAAGTTGGGGTGAAAATTTAATTTTATCAAATTATTCGAAAACTATAACAACTAGAAGAAAAATTTAAATTGGTATAATCCTTTATTTTTAAAGACCTTTCTATTGGCATACTCAAATCCAGGGTCGGACCTATTAGAGGGGCCTTGACGATAAAATTGGGGGTGAAATTTGAAATAGGGCGAAAATGGTTTGACCAATCAAAATATTAATATCAAATATGAAACTGCATCAAAATCAATATTAGGTTACCTGTTTTTACTAAACGCCGTACCGTTAAAACTAAAAGCTTAAATCTTAATCTAAAATCTTACATATTCATTCTATATTTTATCTGTAATACCGTTAGAAATAACTATTTCTCTTTGGGAGTGATTCTTTTGGGAGTGACTCATTTTGGGAGTGACTCATTTTGGGAGTGACTCCTTTTGGGAGTAACTCATTTTGGGAGTGACTCATTTTGGGAGTGACTCATTTTGGGAGTGACTCTTTTTGGGAGTGACTCATTTTGGGAGTGACTCATTTTGGGAGTGACTCTTTTTGGGAGTGACTCTTTTTGGGAGTGACTCATTTTGGGAGTGACTCATTTTGGGAGTGACTCATTTTGGGAGTTACTCTTTTTGGGAGTGACTCTTTTTTGGAGTGACTCTTTTTTGGAGTGACTCTTTTTTGGAGTGACTCATTTTGGGAGTGACTCTTTGGTGTCTTTTTTATGTAATTTTGGTGTCATTTGGTGTATTTTTCGTGTAATTTGGTGTAATTTGGTGTAAGAACAGTCAGTTTTCAACACCGAGAATCATTCCAATTCCAAAAACTGGTGGAATTTTACCATTCCTGGTTCCACTTTTTGCTGGCCTGTCTGCTGTAGGATCACTTGCCGGAGGTGCTGCCGGTGTTGCGAAAGCAGTGAATGCTTATAAAACAGCAAAGAAACAATTGGATGAAAATGAACGTCATAACAGGATGATGGAAGCAATTGCTCTTGGATCCAAATCTGGAACTGGACTTTATTTGAAACCATACAGAAGAGGTTTGGGACTTTACATCGAATCAAAAAACCGCTAAGCGAGCTACCCGATCGACCATTAACTGATCGCGACATTTATCAGTTTGGAAACAAATATTTATCCAATTTTCGTGGCGTGTTCATGAGAGATGATTTACCGAAACGGCCAAGGCGAAAGGAGTGTGGAGTCGTCAATTTGGATAATTCATCAGGACCAGGAAGCCATTGGGTAGCGTACGCCAAAGATAACAAGAACGTCGAATACTTTGATAGTTTTGGAAATTTGCCACCACCCGCAGAAGTTGTGCAATATTTACATGGCAATAATATTAAATATAATTATAACAGATACCAAAATTATGAACAGTATAACTGCGGACATTTATGTCTAGAATTTTTATGGAATACAAATTATTTTCAATAATTTTGTTGCACTTCTCATCTATACTTTAAATATACCCGTGGCAAGAAGTTTCTGTCATTCGTATCTTAGTCACCATGTCGTTAACATTAACGTTAAGTGGTGATTCATCTATATTGACGGCTGAGTATTTTCCACCCATCGATTTGCCGGGTGATTATGTATGCGGGTTGGTCAATTTTGAAACATACAATGCAGTGCCAAATATCGACGAAACAAATAATTTATTCCATTACGGTGATGGAGAAGTGAAATGCATCGAGATACCTGTTGGCAATTATGATTTGGAAGATTTGGAGTTTCAAATAGAAGATCGGATACTAGAGAAGAGAAAACCGGGTGATAGCCCGCAACTTATACTTCGTGCGAATAACAATACGCTAAAAAGTGAAATAAAATGTACGGAAACAATTCATTTCGATCAAGAACGAACAATTGGCTCGCTACTTGGCTTCAGTAAGCGAAAACTTGCAGCTGGTCATTACCACTATTCGGATAAACCAACGAATATCATGAAAGTGAATCTGATACAAGTTGAAACAAACATTACAACGAACAGCTACCTGAACAACGTTCCAGCACATAATATTTATTCGTTTTCGATTCAAGTGGAACCTGGGTATAAAATAAGCGAATCACCGAATACAGTTATTTATATGCCGGTGACCGTGAGACGGATAACATCTCTAGTTTTACGAATTGAGGATCAAGACGGCAATTTAGTGAATTTTCGAGGCGAAACGATAACAGTAAAGTTGCATTTGAAGCCGGCGTGAAAATGTTGGTATTTAAAGACGAAAATGTGGTGCGACCGATCAGTCTACAACTTGCCACCAAGGTGAACGGATCGGCGAGGAAGAAGCAACAACGACCGCCATTAACAAGAGAGAACAAACAATTTCTTCGACAATTGGGTTTCAAGCTGAAGAGGAGAAAATGAGCAGCATTTTAAGCATCAATACTGGAATCGATTTCGATGAGAGCATTTCAAACATCGAGTATCACTGCTATTCGCCATTTCTAAATGCGTTTGGAAACAGCGACGAAATACGAATCTGCTGTCAAAACCAAGATCTGATCCTGCTGCCGCACGAAAGTTGTCTGTATGTGGAAGGACAATTGTTGAAGAGCGATAAAACAGTATCGACTACAGCGGAATTATCCAATAATTCATTGGCGTACCTGTTTGAAGAAATACGATATGAACTGAACGACGTGGAAATCGATCAATGCAAGTACGTGGGACCGACAACAACGTTAATCAATTATTTGGCATTAAACGAAAATGAAAGCAAACTACTCTACAACGCCGGATGGTGTCCAGGTGAAACAATTAAAGTGACGGAAAAAGGCTACTTCAATTTCTGTCTACCATTGGCGCGGATGTTTGGATTTCTTAACCATTACAAGAAAGTTATCATCAATGCAAAACATCAACTAATTCTGACTCGAGCTCGGACGGATCACGATGCAGTCATATCACCAACGGATGATGTCACTTTCCATATACATAAAATTCAATGGATGGTTCCACACGTTACGGTTGCAGATGAACAGAAACTGAAGTTGTTGAAGTATGTGGAAAATAGTCGAGATATTACAATTGCTTTTCGATCATGGGATATGCATATACAGCCAACGATTCCAACAGCGAGACAAAACATTTGGACGGTAAAAACATCGACTCAGTTGGAGAAACCACGCTACATTATATTCGCTCTACAAACGAATCGACGAAATAAAAAAGATAAAGATTCCAGTATTTTCGATCACTGTGAACTTTCAGACGTCAAAGTTTATTTAAATTCTGCGAAATACCCGTACATGGATTTGAATTTGGATTTCAGTAATGATAGATATGCAGTAGCATATCACATGTATTCGAAATTTCAACAAGCATATTATGATTGTAAGAAGAATGAACCGCTTTTAAGCAAAACGCAATTCAAGAATATCGCGCCAATTATATTCATCGACTGTTCTCATCAAAACGAAACTTTGAAAAGTGGACCAGTGGATATTCGAATTGAATTTAAAACGTTGAAGGAGGTGCCAGAGAATACATCAGCATTTTGCCTTCTACTACATGATCGTGTGGTTCAATATAATCCATTGACAAATATTGTTACAAAATATGTATAAAAACATCGCAATCCAGCTATAAATCAGTCAGTTTCGCTCTAGACAACGCACAATGAAGACCGACGCAGCAATTGTTGACTTCCAAGGATTTCCAAATTCGACAAATGGGAAATTCTACATAAAGGAATTGGCTGTGTTGAAATTCGATTCTTCCGAAGAAAATTGTGGTGAAGATTATATACTACAGCACTATGTATTCAAATCACCAATACCGTTTTGCGGATTAAGTGAAAAAGATCAACGCACAGCTCGCTGGTTGCGGAAAAATCATCATGGGTTCTCCTGGATGGACGGACATATTGAATACGAGGAACTACAGTACATTTTAATAAACAATCTGCACGGAACTCGAATCATCTATACGAAGGGAGAAGAGAAAGTACGCTATTTGAAACGACTGCTACCATCAGCGCCCATTATGAACTTTGAAGAAATAACAATTTGTCCCAAGTTGAGAATCATAACATCAACATACACTAGTCCTCGATGCGGTCATCATTCCGGAGCAACTTGCGCCATGGAAAATGTCATATCCATATACAAATATTATTGTAATAACATTTAAACATTTTTATTGTAAAAAAAAAATATTTCTTTTAAAATAAACTTATTAAAATAAGAAAAAATTAAAAAAAAATTAAAAATAAAAAAAATGTGTTTTTATTTAATAAAAAAATAAAAATTAAAAATTAAAAAATAAAATGTGTTTTTATTTAGAGGAAAACCTGTATAAACCTGTTTTCAGATAAAAATATACAATCATATGATAAAATTCATTTTCGCATATTAGAGAGAAATCTTCGCTGTTTGATATCAGTTTACCTTTAGTGACGTCAGCTGTCAGTTTAAGCCTGTTTTCAGATAAAAATATTATAAAATTATGAAAGCAAGGCCATCTTTTAATGGCTAGTTTAACTATCAAAAAAAAAAGGTTTTCGATGCCATCTATTGACAATTTTTCAAACTTACACACAGGAATCCAGACTAGCAACGCCATCTAGTAGCGAATTTACAGGCTCGAAGGTGGCCGCGCCATCTAGTAGCGAATTCACAGGGCTCGAAGGTGGCTGCGCCATCTATTAGGGAAATTCTTAGGTTAGAAAAATTTTGTTAGGTTACACCAAATTTCCTTAGGTTCTCTTAGGCTGGATCAAGTTCCGCTAGGCTAGAAAAAAATTTTGCTCCACCCACCGCCGCAGGCTTCTAGAACCCACATAGGTTACCTACCTCCTGCCGAGGTCGCTCAAAAAGTCGGATGGTGGGATGGTGGATCTAGAACCGGCCAATCCTTACTACTAAAGGTATTGAGTAATAATCATTCCTCCACACCTGTAAATAATGCCTAACTTTCTCAACAATTAACGGATATGTAATGAGTGTGTTCTTCAGTAGGAGTAGAAAAAAGCTTTTATTTAACTTGCTATG
This sequence comes from Brachynemurus nebulosus, assembly GCA_035578155.1. Lineage (NCBI taxonomy): Eukaryota > Metazoa > Arthropoda > Insecta > Neuroptera > Myrmeleontidae > Brachynemurus > Brachynemurus nebulosus. The sequence goes on along the minus strand of JAPWDM010000001.1, from coordinate 88,401,702 downwards.
TTAGTATGTTTGGTTAGATCAAATCTTGCAATCAAAATTTTAATTGAGCTTGAGGTTTCAAATTTTGCGTATGTGTATAACTTTGATGACAATGCAACATTATATAATTAGTTTTGTCCCAAATTCCCTCAAAACTAGAATTGTTGATTTTTAGTTTTGTGCAACTTTTTGACATTTCGAACTAACAAATATTGTCCATCGATTTTACATTACAGTTTTTAGTTTTCATATTTATATGTTTGATTAGGGTAAATAACCGATTAATAAAACATACAGGTAAAATAATTACTTCTTTAATTATTGTTTTAACTAATTGTGATCAGACTAAAAAGTATAAAATAAAAAGTAAAATATAGTTCAAACTTCACTCAAAATTTATACATTTTAGTTCATTTTTAAACAAAAGTTTGCCTTAAAAAACTATTTTTAAAAAACTATTTTTTTACTTTTTATTATTTTTACTTTTTCACTATTTTTTTACTAGAAAAATCGTACACTTCCAAAATTATCTTATTTTCTCTGTATTTTAAATATGGGGCCATCTACAGTAGTATTTTAACTAAAAGAAAGTTTTTTAAGGGGAATTCTGAGGTAAGGGGATTACAAATATTTTAAATGTTAACCAAGGCAACACTGACAAATAAATGAAAGAGAGATAATTATATATCTTTTATATTCAATAAAAAGAGATAAATTGTAACTAAGAGGAATTTATGCTCTTTCTTTTAGTTAAAATTCTACTGTATCTAACCTTACTTTACAAAATATGGACTCCTCCCATTAATATATAATGAATTTTTCTTTTTGCCTACCTACTAGTTTTGGAAATTTGGAAATATATATATATATATATATATATATATATATATTTTTTTTTTTTTTTTTTTTTTTTTTTTTTGTTAACCGTAAGGCAAGTTTTTTTAAATATGACGTAATTTATGCATGGCCCAGATGGTTTCTGCAGTGTAACCCAAAAGAAGCGTCTCTTAATTTGAATCATTCAATTCGTAAAAAATTGTATAGATCCTGAAAATTTCATTCGGTTGGGAATATTCTATGCAGTTTTATGTGAAATAGCTGAAAGTCAAAATTTACAATTTTCAAGCTGAACGCGGCATGTATTGTTATTTAGCTAGTGCCTTAGAATTTGCATGGCTTTAATTTTTCATGTAAAGGAATAAATAAATTCATGTGTTCAAAATCAGAAAAAGTGAATACTTTGAAGTTTCTTAGTAAAACTTAATTCTGCACTTCTTATTATGTAACTAACTGGCTTTTCTTTTGACCACTAAAATTGCGCGTTCTTTTTTTGTCAGAACTGTGTGTAGAGACTGTGTACATACATATATGCAGGTATGCATGTATTGTATATTTTCGACTTTAACAATGCCTTTTGAACTATTGAGTATCGATGGTAAGTAATAATAATACATGTCATCTGTGGTTGGTGAATATTCAACCAACAGAGAAATATCTTTCTCCTGCACAATACATAATATAAAGTTGTATGGCTAAGAATTGCTCAGTTGAATGCTTGCTGTCCCAACGAACATTCGTAAAAATAACAGCAGCGGCACTACGCTATACTAATCACTGTTTGCTTATACTTACTGTATATCCTTATCGCGCAATCTTACAACATGTGAATTTTACTAATTTTCAAATAATTTCACATTTTAACTAAAACTTTGTGAGTTTTATTTATAACGAAAAAACAGTTAAATTCATTTAAAAATAGCAAATTTATATATACTTTTGTGCTATATTTTGAAAAACATGAAAGTGAAACTGTTAATTTTATTTAAATTTTCGGTTCTTTACTAATTTGAGGTGAGTACTAAATAATACTTGATAGTAGATAGACTCTATATCTCCCGAGTTTTAGGTATGTTTTCATAAAAATTATTTAAGAATTTAATGTTGCGTTTGTTGTTAACTATAAAATTAGTTAATATGATTTTGATGCAAATGACATTTTTATATCATATAGTTATGCAAAAGTAATTTTCAAGTTCAATTGGTATCTATGTCTAAATAGAACTTACTAAAAAAATTAGATAAAATATAAATTCAAAAATATATTTGAGCAGTTAATTGAGATTGTTTTAACAGAATGCGAAACATTGCTTAATACGTACAATAAAGGTGAGTAGAAGAACTCGTTGGTTGCAACAATAAAATCTTTTCCGACGCGCATAAATAAATTTTATTTCATTCATATTGACGCTTATAAGATTAGAACCATTTAATACAAAGTATGTGTTCTAAGGCCAAAAGTTTCATTTTCCATAATAAATATTTATTTTAATTAAAATACTTTGAATTCCTTAATTCAGTTTGATAAATCGTTAAGTTGGATGTGCACTAGTTATTATTTATTATTGGAAAAGTTATCTTTGTTATTAATGAAAATTACGATTTATAGATGGAACTTTCTTTTTTAATAGTTATTTACACTGACTAATTTATATAACTTATGGTAATATAAAATAAATTTACGCAAAACAAATTTACCAGTTAAATGCATAAAAGAGTTTTTAGTTAATTTAGTTTTTAGGATTTTCCTTTGTAATTTTACTGGGCATTTTATTTGTTCAAGATTAAGGAGCGGACGTCTAAATGGTATGAATTTAATATTTAAAATTAAAAAGAGGTTATTAATACTTTTAGTCAGATTTATCTAAATTAAAATTTTTATTGTAATTCTTTTTATATTTGGGTAGAGCTGAAAAACCAAAGACCTCTTTTGAACATATTGGTATAGGGGATTTTTTTTATATTCTAGGACTAGACGATTTTATGATTGTGTAGCTAAAGTAAATTCAGTAGGTAAATTTAGAAAAAATATAAAGGGTAAGTTTTGTTTGTTAAAGATTGGTACTAATCTACATTTAAACTAGCAAGTCTCATGTCTATAGGTATATTATGATATTAAATTATCATAGTTTGTATCTATGACTGAAAACTAAAATTAAGGTAAAGAAATATTTTTTTCAAACAAAATATCTAGCTATATTTTTTTTTTTTTTTTTTACTACCAAAGTATGTTGGATGTTAAAACTCGAATAAAATATGTTTAAGTAAATTTTACATGCATATACTTGAAATAGTTACCGTTTATTTTAACATGAATACTGTTTACTACAGTATTTATTATCACTGAGGACTTTATTATTAAAAGTTTCTTAATATATGATTATCGGTATCTGAAATAAAAAAGGACAATTTTTAGGAAGGATTTAATCGACGAAGTCTCTTTTAGAACGAGTATTCATCAAATTTCAACAATCCAGCGAAAAATCAAAATTAAACCAAAATATTTGTACCTAGGAATGAAATAAAATTAGCTAAGTGTTCCGTGATAGTTGACTATGGTGGCGGTGCCAGTAAGTATTTCCAGTTGTGAATTTTTATCTAGTTCACTCTACGTGGATTTATATGTACGTGCTAATGATTTAAATACATATTAAGGGGTACTTTGACCACAACTTTATAGTGTGTATACTGGTACTTACTTCAGTTTTTCTTAGTTTTTACTAATATTTTTTTTTTAGATAAAAATTAAATAAACAATACAAATTAACACTTTCAGTCCCACGGCTTCGGCATTCGAAAATAATCAAAACAAACCCAGAGGCCGATCGCGATCAATGATTAATTGATTACGCATTATGTATGTGTGTGATGTTACCACACCGATGTGTATATACTCAATTCACACCAACACACACTACTCTCTTGGTTTCTATAAAAAGTTTTAAAATAAACAATATAAAAACTAATAAAAGTATTTGCTTGTTTTTTTTTTTTGAAATTTATTTTTACCAGTTTGTTATCTAAACTTTATGTAATTCTTTAATTGATTTGAATGTGTTTGAATGTCAAAAATATGTATGTACGTATCACATATATGTACATGTTGAATCATTTTGTATTTGTTTATATAACGTTTCTTTAAAAATATTGTAGACTTCCGGGGAACTTTACTGTGAAAGTGCTCGAGCCTCAAGCTGTTAATAATGAAATTATAGTCTTCAAAAATCAGATAGTGCTGCCGTACCATTCGTTTTCTGAAACATGTTGGTATTATATTTACACTTTAGTGAACAACTTTAATAAGTCATTGTTTCGAATTGTATTACGTGTATATGAAGCGCCATTTGTTATTTCCTCTAAAATATTAATTAAAGGAGATGATTTTAATTTTTTTTTCATTTAAAGACGTTAATAATTATTAAAAATGTGCGAATTGTAATTAATTAAACAATCACTGTAGCAATTGTCTGACAAAACGTGAAATAATATTTTTAAAAATTAATTAAACCGAATTGGTAACATATTGTCTGCTTGATATTTTCATTGTGCTTTTATCATTCAACGTTAGTTAATATTAAATATCGATTGAATGAGTAATTGCTTATAATTTCGTTTTAAAATCCGTCTCACTATTGGAGGCATTTAGTAAATTTGTATCGAAAGATTCTATAGATTGTTTATAAAATGGCAAATGAAACAAATAAAATGACGTAGGAGCTTTAAATTAGAAAAGTAAATAGATTATTTATCTATTGTTATTATGAATTTGCTACAAATATACATACAGCTGTATAGTGTTTTGCACAAATCATCACGGTTCAATTCAAAAATTCACATTTATAAATATTTATGTGTTAGGTATTTTTTATAACTAGGATGTTAAATAATAATGTTAACAAGGATGTCACATATTTATATATTTCAGACTTTGTCAAAATACAGTGGATTTCAGTTATAGCGACCTGAGTTATAACCACTTCTTGGTTATAATGACGTAAAAACTATATTCTTTGAATATACACCATCAGCTTCATATACACATGGTAATAAAGCAATTGTAAAACAAATTCTTGACATTTTTGAAATCCCAAACATTTTAAAAAAAAAAGATGCTAGTAACGACACACTGTATTACTTACGTTTATCGTTTATCCATTAAACAGTATCATCATCGACACATAAATACGTCTTTGACTAAACCAACAATATTATATTTTAACTTTTTTCATATTTTGTATACAGTAGCGTAGCTGAGGTGGCTGGTCCCCTGGCCAGACTTGAAAGTGGCGCCCTCTCTTTGATAGAAAGAGGGGGGGAGGGTTCAGTAACTTAAAAAAATCCGCCCCCTACCCACAATCACATCATATGTCTCCTCTTCTCTTTTGCACAAACTACAGCCACCTGGACTTCTGAGCTTGAATTATCGAACTTCACGGAATTACGCGATAATGACACTCAGTTCCTTTGTTTTCCAGACTTGTAGAAATGCCAGAAATCATTTTATTTTCAACTTGTAGCCTAGTTTAAGACTAGCCAGTGTAGCCATATATCTTAACTGTGATTTTATCGCAGTCTATGTTTTTGAGTAATTTTTTCAATGTTCTTTGTATCAAAATCAGGTGGTACCTATACTTTAATGATTAAGCAAAATCGTAGCGGCAGCGCCCATCTATTTCAGCGCCCATGGCGGGGGCCATCCCTACCACCCGCTTGCTACGCCACTGGTTGTATACATTCGTTTAAATAACCAACGCATTTCAATTTAGTTATTTTTACACATTTTTACATAATAAATAGACCATTATTATCTTCAAAATTGTATATTATTTAAATTTTAATTATATTTAACTTCTGTTTAAAATATTTTTTTTTTTTAAACATTTATTTACAAACAGATTTATTATTATATTGAAAATTTCTTGCACATATAGTAACGGAAACGATATAAATACAAAAATATTCGTCAAATGCGTGTTTTTGACACGCACTAAGTAATGTCATCTCAGTGAAAGTGTTAATTTATGATTTTTCGTTAACTCTATAGTTGTTAACTCTACAGCCCTCTTGCGTTTATTCAATATGGATGTACAACTCAATAATTATTCAGTCACACAACCATATTAATATGTCATCTTCGATGACATAAAAATATTTACTTTTCATTACATTTACAGGTATTTTAACAAGTATGGAGCTTAGGGTGTTTCATTTTTACAAAGATGTGGTTTTCATCTGACTTTGCTTACGCCCCAAGTCTCAGTGATGTAAAAGACATATATGCCAAATTTCAAGAAAATTGGATCATATTTAGGGGTTGCACACATTAATCACTTTTTTCTCTAACTAATAAAATTGCTAATATTGCAGTACTTTGTACTAATGGAATTCTCATGTACTAATATATATATATATATAAATAATATTGAAAGGAGTGTCTGAGAAGTGTGCTGTAGCATAGAATCAAGTGGACCTAACTTTTGGGAAGTTCCAAAGTCTGTGGGCTTCATTTGACAAGGAGTCATATACGACAATGCTGGATGAGGAAAATCGTATTCAAGGTTTTCTAGAAGAATAACAAGTCGATATGTTTAACTACATTCAAAATGTCTTAAAAAATGAAAGTTATCGAAAAGAAGACTACAAAAAAATTATTACAGCTCTCACTCCTGTGCCTCGGTGACTGGTCTAAAAACGACTTCAGTTTCAGGATCCCAGTGGCTCTACATCAAGCATGGTGGATGGTAAAGGATAACTGCACTTAAAATTGTCCTCTTCACTAAACTTCATTCAATTTCCAAAAAGCTGAATATTCTTTCATGATAATTAACCCTTTCGCGACGTGCGATTTTCGTATTAAGTATGCCCATAAGACGGGCAGTTTTCGAGGTTTGCGGAATCGTACGGTCTTCTAAAGTAGAATATAAATTTGGTTGTTATATACTCGTAAAAAAATACTTTTTGAAAAAAAAAAAAACTTCTCTAAGTCGGATAAATACGGTCTTCGACTATTTGTCACATTTTTTTATCACGGGAATATACGGTCTTCGGCGCGAAAAGGTTAAAGGAATGAAACATGTTTGACATTTTGGCAGCCTCATATAGGTTCACTTTGGGCACGAGGCAATTGTGAGTCGATGGGCTCCAAATAATGATTTGGATACGCTAGTTTCTGAGCACTTATCAGATTTAGATATTAATAAGTGCTCTCATATTTGCTAATCACCTAAAGCATCTTTCGTATTTGCTAGAAACTTTCTTTGTCTTTTGGATTTTTTGGACGGACGTTTTACTCAGACTGATAAGTAAAATATGTCTAAAAATTTAGAAACCAAACCTACAAAGAAAAAGGAAATGAAACGATCAGAGCCATGTGAGGGTCAGGGACGAACAACAGAAACAATTCTTTACAATACTTTTACAAAACTTATCAAAGTGTGCAACCTCTAAATATTAGCCAATCTTCTTGAAATTTGGCATATATATTTTTTATATCACTGAGACTCGGGGCATAAGCAAAGTCTGCAAAAATTTTACATTTAATTTTTTTTCCTTACATAATGGAACACCCTAATGGAGCTGTGTCGCGGCAATCATTAAGCGGCGACATTTTAATTTTCTGGAACAAAGGTCATAGTCTATGATACCGTTGAAAAATTTTGCGCTTATCTGTTTTGTTGGTCAAATGAAATTTATATGAAAGACTACTATCAATCAGAGGCGGTGTTAAGAGTATACAAAGGGTACGACCACACTTAGCTTCGCGCCTTTTGGGGCCGCGCACCTGTAAAAGAGATAGTAGAATTTTATAAAAGTGGATGATGGGGGAATGTCACCTAATTTTTAGGGAAAACTTTTCAAAAAAGTCAGAGAAAAGAGGGCATCGAAAAATATATTTTGGGCAAAATTTTTAAAAATCAAAGAAGGGCGCCCGCAAATATCATGTTGAATTCCTTCCATTTTAGTCTTGCTAAGGAATCCATGAGGAAACATAGATTGGTCGACAGATAGTGTTGTTAATAAAGAAAGGAACAAAATGAAAGTATGTGAAAATACTAGCAATTACCCGCAGTTTCGCCCGTGTTGTATTTTAAATTATGACATTTAGTTAATACATATAAAAGTTATATCGTGTCACTATTGAGAACTGTTATTTTTTCTTGGGAATTTTCCCACAGAAATAAAATGTTTTCCTCAGGTGAAAAGTAGTCTATAACTCTCTATTCTATCTCTATTCTATTGATTAAGCAGTTGTGGAGTGAAAGAAGGACAAACAAATCTCACTTTCACATTTATAATATTAGGTAGGATACTCGTAATACAGTGTTTTTTTTTTTTTTTTTTTTTGGCAGCGAAGAAAATTCTGGGAAAACCCTTAGGAATGAAATGTTTCCTCGGGGAAGAAAGTATTCTATGTTCTTCTACGACCTTTTTGCTAAAAATCAGCAAAATTCAAATGAAATCAATTCGATTGTTCCTATTTTAAATATATTTTCATACGGGAATCAAATGTTTACCCGAGGTAAAAAGTAGCCTCTATCTGACCTCCATTTTTTTTAAAATTCACTGGTTCACTTTAAGTATACCTTCCCTTGGAAATGACATATTTTCTCAAATTAAAGTAATTTATATTCACTTCTGTCCATTCTCCTAACAATATGTAAAGTTCGAATGAAGTCAATAATGTTCTTCTAGTAAAACTATTTTCATTTCCGTTCTTTTTTCTAACAATATGTAAAGTTTGAACGAAATGAATAGTAAACAAATTTTTTAATTAGTTTTAAATACATTTTCCCATGGGAATTCGATTTTCCACGAAAATCAGATGTTTTCTCTAGGTGAAAATTTGCCAGTGTTCTTTTTATCCCCTTTGTAAACATTTATCCCCTCTATAAACAATATGTAAAGTTTGAAATCGATCATTTGACTTTTTTAATAGTTAATTATCGTTATTTCACTGTTTCCTTTTAAATACACTTTCCCTCGGGAGTAAGATATTTTCTCTGGGTAAGAAGTAACCTTTATTTATCTCGCTTCTTTCTGTTAAACATATGCTCAGTTTAAACAAAATCAAAGAATCTTCTTTTTGTTACATTTAAAATATATTCTTCTACAGAAATAAGTTTTCCCACGGGATTGAGATACGCGTTGACAATGTAAAAAAATTTGAAATCACTCGTCCCTTTTTAAATGGTAAAATGTTATAATTTAATACATTTTCCTCAGGAGTGAAATATTTTCTTAAGATAAAAAGTGCCCCCCGCCACCCCAAGTTTTGTTAATGAAAAGTTTAAAGTTGATTGGTTAAGCTGTTGATGTGTGAAAGTACATCAAACAAACAAACAAGCAAACAAACAAATAAATAAACTTCACATTTATAATATTAACTGGTTAGGATATGTTTATTTAAATAAGTTTATTCATTTCAAGATAGTAAAAGTGTAAAGTAATGCTGTTTTTAAACACTATTATGTATGTTGCTAGCCTGTTTGCTAAAAACTTAGTCTCGACTATTGAGGTACTTTCATTTGCCTAGTTTTTCCGACGTATTTAACTAAAGGATGCCCTTGCTTATTGTCAGTAGTTACGTTAGAATCTGCAAAACTGTAATTATCCATTTGATCCAAGAGAATTTATTCCAAGGTGGATATATACTGTTAAAGAAGTTGACAATAGTAGAAATTTCAAATTCGACATTTCGAAATTTTTAAATTTTAATTCTGATTTTGGGATATAATTGAGATAGGAATTGTTATGCAAAAGGATACATCTGTATAACAAACTACTTCATTCATTTATTTTTTATCGCTAATTAATAAAAAAAGTAAAAATTATACAATTATCACCTGAATTTTACCAGTATTTAAATCAAAATTGCGCTCTTGCGTAAAGTTATAGATTTGCAAACGCAGTAAGAATAGTGTATAAAGTTTGATGGATGATTTATTTTTTGTAGTTTTGTACGCATTTATTTACTAATTTCGATCTCGATGCGACTTTTGGGATTTTAAAACTCCCTGATTTTGAAACACCCTAAAATATTTCGAAATTTGTTACTCTAGCAATTATCGAAGAGATAATTTTAAAAGTACACATTAACTTATCAGTTAAAAATAAGTGATTTAATTTGAAGCTTTGTTAGTATTTTTTGGGGGTGAGGGGGGTAAGGGTGGGGGGTGTATCTTTAAGGGCAGGGTATGGTATTAAAATAATTTTTTTTGCATTTTTTTTATTTTTTTAACTGAATGCATAATATCTCAAGAATATTGTCTCAAAATTTCAAGTTGATTGGAGCAAAATTGACGAAGTTTTAAGCATTTTTGTTGTTACGTGGTAGATGTTTCGCTCTATATATATATATCTCTCTCTCAGTTATAGAAATTTCAATGGAAGTACTAATGTGTTTATACCTGTACTGTATATTTTGTCAGTGTAGGGTACAAAATTTAGTTTAGTAGTAAGTATTCTATATCAGTTTTATACAAGAATTTTTAAGTGTTCAAAACTTTAAAGCGTTTTCCCCACAGCTCACGTTTTCAAAGTCGGTGCCCCTCATAATTTCAAAACTACAGCACCGATCCATTTGAAATTTTGAACAGTATTTCTGTACATAATTTACGAGGTAACGCTGGAGAGTTTTTTTTCAAATTTGTTAATAATTTTTATGTTACAATAACAAATTAGCCAATTTTTTTCACAAAAATCGTGTTTTTCCGTTCTAAGTGTTCCAAAAAAGTGAAAAACTAAAATTTCGAAAAACCCTCCCAACGTTACCTGAGGGAAACTATTATCTAACGAATGAACTTTAATTTTTTATTTCGGATGATCCAGCACCAAGTTATGAGGGGCACTGCAGTTCTACTTTTTCCGAGACACGTTCGAATAATTGCTGCCATTACTGTATTTTTTAATATTTCTTCGTGAAAATTTTATACAATTTTCTTCGAATGTTATACTTTAATGTACCACTGGTTTTAATAAAGAGATTTTAACTGTAAGTTTTTAACCTTACCCTCTCCTTAAGAGTAATATTGAATGGAATAAAATGAGGTTGAATCTGTTTGAATCTGAATTTAACGTTTTTCATTTACTTCACCTTTTGTGTACTGTACAACGACTTTTGGAGTTTTAACTAAAAAATTAAAACAAAGCTCCGCACAAAATTTTGGCTACTTTCTTTTATTGTAGTCAAAAATTAATTTTATTGACCATTTATATTTTATTGAGCCATTAATAAATTAGAAAATTAAAAATTGGAATTATTTAATATAAAAATTATTTTTGTTTCAGGTGCCGAAATTTAATTATAAGAAGATGATCACATACATCAGTTAAAGAAAAATCTTAAAAACAAGTTTATAAAAAAATTAACGTTCAGAATAAGCAAATTATTTATTTGAATTTTTGATAAAAATGGATAAATAAAATTTCAGTTATCATTAACACAGACAGTGAATTATATGCTTAAACGATAATTTTTTTTTATTTCTAAAAGAAAAAAAAAACTTATCAATTTTTTGCGAAAAATAATTACGACATGTACATAAGTGACATATGAAGAGTATCATTTATTAGTTAGTTCACTAGCCAGTATTGTTAGTATCAAGTTCAATGTAATTAATACAATATTTTTATTTAGTGATGCCAACAAATATTTTACTTATTGTTAGTGTACTGAACATTTTCGTAAATTTGACTTGAAAAAGATTTTGGACACATTCGAAAGTTAAATATGAAGTCAAATGGACTGCATATAATTTTTATTTGGGTTATTTTGTTAATTTTAAGTGATTTTACAAAAGGCATTTGTGCTAACAATTTTATATTTATGAATGTATTACCTGATGGAGAGAAAGAGTTACACATACATTACAATGGAGTTACAGCGAAGGAGACAACTGTCGGTTACACGTAAGTACTTTGTTCCAAAATTTTTAAATATGAATTGGTGTTTTAACTTACCCTTATAAATGTATATAAGAAGAAACATAGCGAACTTACTTGTTGAAGATAGCGATTCTCCAGTTATAACAATTATTTTCTTGCGAGATTTCGCTCACGTAGGATAATGATCCTAAAATCTACTTTATATGATCTTTTTAGCGTTCCGATCGAAACTGGCAAAACGCAACACTTACGACGCAATCACTTCGGTGTCTATCCAGCTGAACTCTTACTGATAAATTTTTTTTTGCTCTTCATTTACTTCATCTACTTTAAGAAAAAGTGTACAAGTTTTTTAGCTTTTTGGGACGACATTTTTCACAAAATAGTTAGGGAATTTTTTAATAAAATTTCTGGAGAACCTGGAAAAGTCAGGGAATTTGATCTTTAAAAAATCTGTGGCCGCCATAATAACCAAACAAAAGGATTTTGTTAAAAGCAAAAACAGACGAAAATTTTATGAAGATTTTTTTAAAACTCGTACATTTTCAAAAGTTTTTGTGACATTTTTTACATCACTGGAAAGACGGGAAAAAATCACTTAAAATAGGTTTTTGAACTATTATTGTATGTAAACTGGTTTCCGAAAAAAACTAATTTTTGTAAACGGACATTCGCTATGTTATGCAGGATGCTGCGACAGGGGTATTTTTTGCCCGAAAATAGTTCTTTGTTGATTAATCATTGCATATTGAGTAGCAAATATAAATAAAAAATTTGTTTCGTCACAGAGAGTAAATAAATAAACATTGCCAAAAAAGAAGGAGCTGAATAGCATTCACTTGACAAGAATGCTATTTGTATCTGTGTGCATTTATATGAAGGGGATGAGAATTGATTGAATAATGCAAGTAATAAATATTACATTTTGATTTTCAGTTACTTGATACACTTGTGTGTGTTCTATCATGTGATCATAATGTTATTATAATTTAATTATAATAATATAATCTTTTACTTCAACATTAATATTTAATACATTCATTTCATTTATAAACAATCCCTTTTTATTTACATTTGTTGTACTACACCCATATCTATATCAGTGACAGGAAAGTTTATGCCTGAAAAACTATTTAATTTTCATTTTTACAACAAACCGAAAAAAATTTACTTTTTTTGACTTGACCTCTTCGAAATAATTAGATTAAATTTTAACACTGGTTTAAATAAAAGTATATTTTGCCAAAAATTTCATATTATAAATTCTGTTCTGTGTACAGAGGTCTATTGATCTAGCCTCGCTGGAAATCGAGATCAAATAGGACCGTTTTTTAGTGAACTTTTAGTGCATGTGTGTGGACATGAAAAAATCGTTGAAAATTTGATTAATTATTATCATTTAAGGGAACAAATTTTCAACTTTTGTCGACAACACAAAAAATATATGTTTCGGATTACATCTCTTTCGCATCACAAAAAACTTATAATGAGTTTGCTGTAACAGGTCTATGTAGATTTAGAGACTTCGTGATACTACAAAAATTGAGAAAATACGTAGAAAATTTTACTTTAAAATTAAATATATATTTAAAACATTTTTAATTTTAACAAAAAGTGTAATTCTTAAATATTTCAATTTTATAGAATATTTTGATCTAATTGAAAAAATATCACCAATGATTTTTCATTGGCCTTTTACGCTGTGATAAATCTTCCTTTTTTAACAAACAACAAAAATTGCCCATCATAGGTGGACTCTGGTAGCTGACTTCTATAGTTTTGACACCTTGATGAAACTCCATATTCATTATTCACTGTACAAAAGTTACTACGAAAATAATCTACATGAGAATGTAGAAAATTAATCCTAAATGACATTCTGCATCCTAAGTTTTGATATGGGTGAGGCAGTTCCTGTATCAATACTTCATAAGGATATAGCAGGATAAGTATAGGTGAATCTGCCCCGGAGCGAATTATTTTAATAACTATATTACTGGTGTGGTAAGACTGTTAGAAATTGATATCTAGAATTTTGGCGGCCAAAACTGAGTAGTTATGGAGATAACTAAAAAAATTTTAAAAATTACAAAAAGTTTTTTCTTGGTAACTTACTCAACTTAGGAAAATAATTACAAATCCACATGAAGGCAAACACTCTCAAGAATATTAGACATATTTATTATCGTATCAGTCCTCGTTATTAAGGATAATAACAAGGATAGTATCTGATCCAATGTTATTTTTATAGGGTTATAGACTACACCACATTTTTTGACAATTTTCTATTATATTTCCATAATGGTTTTGTTTTGATCTAGGGAAGTTATACATATGAAGTACCTGCAATGTCACATAAATGACAATACAGTTACTATTGCCTTGTGTTTGCCTTCATGTGGATTTGGAATTATTTTCCTAAGTTGAGTAATGAGTAGTTACCAAGAAAAAAATTTTTGTAATTTTTTAAATTTTTTTTTAGTTATCTCCATAACTACTCAGTTTTGGCCGCCAAAATTGTAGATATTAATTACTTACAGCCTTACCATACCGATAATACAGTTATTAAAATAATTCGCTCCGGGGTAGATTTACCTATACTTATCATGCTATATCCTTTTCTGCTTTGTTATTACCGAGAAAACCGTTAATGACTGCGAAGAAACAATTCCAAGCTTTTAGGTTATTTTTTGTTTAATGTTTGAATAAAAATACTGTCTTGGATTAATTTTCTTATTTGAAGACCTGTAAAAACGCCTTCTTTTAGCTTAGCATCGTAAATTATGGGAAAATCGAGCTATTGCCACCGACTTATCGTAAGCGACAAATATCAAATTTTACAGAAGAAGGTTTTTTAAAATATTTTCACACAGAAATGTGCTATTAAATTGAAACTTAACATAGAGTTAACTCTGTAATTAATGAATTTTGGAGGGAAACATTACCAATGCTTTGTCCGTTACAATTTAAAATGTTACTTACAATAAAAATCTCAATTTTAATAAAGGTGTCACTTACGGTAAATCGGCGGTAATGGCTCGAAATGTTCTTCAAATACTTGAGGGAGCGTTTATACATACGATTTTGATTGGATGAAAATCGAAATAAAAATCGTTTAATGATACTTGCGAGTTTATGCACATACGATTTCTTCTTTCGATTTTAAAAAAAGAAAATGGCGCTTACATAGAATATTAACTTATAAGTATTCACACAATCTCTCTAAATTTATATGTATAAATCATTATAGGGGAAAGTGGGGTAAGATGGCGATACTAAGGAAAAACTCAATTTTATCATAACACTTGTTTATTAAAAACAACGAAATTATAAATTTAAATAAATTAATATATTCTCTTTCAATTAGGAAAACTTTTAAAACCGAAAAACAAACCAGTTCGTAAATAACATAAGAAATTTGATGAATTGCATTTTCATCATCTTACCCACTATAGCGGGTAAGATGACATATTTAGTGGGGTAAGATGACTATAAACATAAATTGCATTTAAAATCTTCGACTCCCCCATAATTCGTACAATTTTCATGCCACCATGAAAATTTTTCATTGGAACAAGATGCACACTGTATCCAATTTTCGATAGGAGGATCTTCATACAATTCTAGACAACCCGGGCAATAATAGGTTTTATTACTTGCAATACTCTTGGATTTTGCTGATTTTACTCCTAATTTTCTTTTTTACATTTTTATTTTTTTAGATTTTCTTTTTCAGCAATTTCCTTTTGTCGTTTTTCTAAAGTTTCTTTAACTGGAGTGTTAGAAATTATACAGGATGACATCTTCCTACGAGTTGTTTTAGAACGACACGAAGGCAGTGGCCGAATGCTAAAAACGCTTACACCAGAACAGCTAGGTTGGTCTTGAGTGTCAGGGGTTATTTATATCTCACCGTGAGTTTGAGCAGAAGTAGCTGACTGAATCCTACCTGCAATATTTATTAAAGGTTGGTCACTGTAAGAATCACTGGAAGAAATATCTCTATTTTGTACTAAATCTACAGATGTTGCTACTTTGTTAAAGCCTCGCAATCTCGCAATTGAAGTTGCTTCAGGAGTTCTAAGACTAAGGTTATTTTCTTCATTAAAAGATGCAAACCAGTCTTTCCCAGCAATCTTTTTCTCTTTATTGAACCTGTGCTCTATGCCATTTGTCTCAGCAGATTGGAGAGCCAATTTCCGAACTTGTATAGCTGTAAGCCCAAGACCCCTAGCATTACATTCTGTAATGTAATTTACAAAATCCTTAGTTTGTTCGGGTGTAAGCGTTTTCCAGAAATCTACCAGCATGTACTGCCAACTGAATATTTTGAAAATGTTTTTTTAAACAACGCCTTAGTGTAGGTTCCGGAATGTTAAGGTTTCGCTGCGGCATTGCACACTGCATCTCCTTCTTCAACAGCTCGAATTGCAGCTTTAAGTGCTTCATCCGACAATAGGCGACGTTTACTTTTCCGCACATACTTCCCCGCCATTCTATATTGCGCAAAAAATGAATTTAGAAGTTAGGAAATTAAATTGTCATTTGGCTGGGGTAAGTTGCGAATCGTCATGATACCCGCCAATTATGATCGTCATCTTACCTCCGTCATCAAAATTAGTTGTCTTAAGATTATAACAAAACATCAAATTGTAATAATTAAAATTCTAATTGGGGTCATTAATATAAATGATAATTAATAAAAAAATTCTATTAAAACTAATTAAATACCTGATAATATACACTATTTCACTAAATTCCTTTTTAAAAATATTATAACACCGTTGTCAAATGAATTTGTTCACATACAATTGCATATAAAGTTCAACGAAATTATCAGCTGAGCATAAGATACAGAAATTTTAGTATTACATACTATTATTAGATGACACTGTAAGAATGAAACTTCTAATGTTGTTCACTATTCAAAAACCAAGCATTTCGCCATCTTACCCGACTCGTCATCTTACCCGTCTCTCCCCTACCTGAATGACCATTACAAAATATACATAAATATATGAAATATCATAAAATGTCAACCATACAGTTGCATTTTTCATTATTTTTTAATCTTAATAAAAATTTAAAAATTGAAATGTCAATGGAAAAATAAAATGCACGCACACTGATTTTTAAAATAATAAAATATGCACATGATCTTTCTTAATATTTTCAGTTGGCGCCATTTTGAATTTCAAAAAATCGAACTAAAATAGGATTACAAGATACCCGAAGTCAGAGCTTGTGACGTCACTGACCGATCTAGGATCGGGTATAATTTAAAAAACAGAAACTAAAAAATTACTCTTTAAAATATACCTCATTTCAGAGCCAAAATCAGGTATATTTTCAAGTACAAGAATAACTACTACGGGTATTTGAATATCTACCCGACCATTAGTGTAATCTTACACAATTCGCACCATGAGATTAAGACTGCACTATCTGCAAAAAAATTTAGATTTTGAATTATTGGTACCTTCGGATTCAGTTTTTTGAGAACTACAATCTGATATTAAATTTATTCATTTATCGTGAAAAATAAAAAAGATATGTAAGATAAGGCCTTTTTAAAATATGTATTATGAGTTAATATTTGATGCATAAATAGCACTATCTGCATTTAGTTCTGTAACGTGTCAAGTATATTGGTAAGTATTAGAAAATGATAAAGCACTATCTGCAAATAATGCTTTTTTATATTGAATTATTTCGTGGGAATGATTCAAAATGATATTATGTTATGGTTTCACAAAGTTTGTCTATTTTGATTTTATTAGTGAAAAACAGTGTATTTGTGCTCACTTCGTATTTGACGAATTTTTATGTTTAAAAAAATGACTAACAATGAAATTGTTCCGGATATCAGTAATTTTATAACAATTTAAAAACAGAATATAAATAAGAAGAATTTGTTTCCAAAAAATTAAATCTATTTTGTTTCTAAAAACATCCTTAATTTTGCCTAAACGTCTTTAGAGATACTTAATTTTTATAATTTTAAGAATGTATAAGGCGGCCTGGCCAACTTTATCACTAGTCAATGCGGGACAGTATAACAATATTGGAACTTATTTTTTATTCATGTAATATTTTGAAAAATTCTGAAAAAATTATTTTCAAAAAAAGTATTGATATTTATCTTGATAGTTATATTGTAGACGAAGTGGTCGGAAAACGACATTTCATATTACACGACCAATGTTATTAAAACTAATGATGGAAATGATTCCAGGTTACAAGAATTCTATTCAAAATTAAAGAATGACTTTCCAATATTTCTCTAATGCTTAAGAAAGTGTCAATTGTATCTGAATTAGATGATAGACGAAGTGGTCGCAAAACGACATTTCATATTACACGACCAAATATTATTCCAACTAATGGGGGAAATGATTCAGGGTTACAATAACACTATTTAGAATAAAAGAAAGGCTTTTAAATATTTCTCTAATGCTTAAGAAAGTGTCGATATGTATCTGAATTAGATGGTAGGTGAAGTGTTCGGAAAAACATATTTCATATTGTGTAAATGTGTAATTTAACAAAACTGATAACTAATTAATATTAGAAAGGTCTACATCCTTTTAACAATCCTTTTAGTTTAACAAAAGCAGCGACCTGATGGGGGTGTAACTTTTTGTACAAATCAATACATATCTCTATTTTTGACAATTTAGCACCGTCCGATACCTGTATATTTTATTCTTTATTTCTTGTAATTAACGTTCACCGCTGTTTTCACGTGTCGTAAATGTCGGGTTTTGACCCAACTTACTTCAGTCATTTTAATGAGATTACACTTAACCTTTTTAAAATAAAATTCGCTGTAGGTACCTATGCAAATAATACAAAAAAATTTTACTTTTATCAAAAAAATTTGTTAACTTGGGATTTCCCTTCCTCTATCTCTAACATCCCCCACTAATACATTATTCACTTCAATTTATAATATAAATAGTTTCGCCTAAAAGAACAGTTTTTAGTTAAGTTTTTCACCTGATGATGGCGTAATGGCCGAAAGTCGACTCGTGTTTGTACGATTTTTGTTGTAAAAAGTGACAAAGCAAAGATCCCATGTTTTTAAACTGATAACTGTCATATGTGATTATAAATGTGACTGGTCCGCACATAATTATTCGAGATTTTACCAAGCCGTGACTGAAGAAAGGTTAAGAAACACTGTTCTACAATATATTCAAATTTCATCAAACTCGATAAGTCCGGTCTTGGGACCTTTACTTATTAATCAAATTTTTTGTGGGAAAAAACATTCAAACATTTTGTGCATTCAAACTGAATGCGGGACTTCCGGGACGAATTAGACTCATTCCGGGATTATTTTAACAAAAATTACAATGTGGGACAGCAGCTACTTTTCCGGGACTGTCCCGCAGAATCCGAGACGGTTGGCCGCCTTAAGAATATATTATTTTTATTTTTTTGTTAAATAAAATCATCCTGAAACGCTATTTACCTGAGTTCTTTTTTTTTTAAATTTTATTCCAGGTCAAGCTGAAAAAAATATTAATTCTAAAAAGAAATCATACCAGTCAGTAGGTATCATAAATGTCTTAACTGGCAGATAGTTCCTCTAAACATTACTTTTTTCATCTGGATGAAATAATTTTTTAAAATAAAAAAGCATCAGCTAGTAGATAATTCCTCTACACATTACTTTTTTCGTTTTGATGAAATAAATGTTTAAA
Source organism: Brachynemurus nebulosus (assembly GCA_035578155.1). Taxonomy (NCBI): domain Eukaryota; kingdom Metazoa; phylum Arthropoda; class Insecta; order Neuroptera; family Myrmeleontidae; genus Brachynemurus; species Brachynemurus nebulosus. Next base: position 88,382,293 of record JAPWDM010000001.1, on the reverse strand, counting down.
ATAAAAAAGCATTAAGTGTAAAAAGACATGACTATGTTTTTTAATATAAAATTTGACTAAACAATATTGTGTAGCTTACTTTCATTTCACGATATTCCAAATTTGAGAGAAATTCATTAAGAAATGTAAGTTTGGTAGCTGTTTTAAGTTTTTAAAATCTTTAACTGTTGATATCTCGAAAGTAATAATTTTGCAGATAGTGCAGTCTTAATCTCATGGTGCGAATTATTAACAAGGTATATTTTCAAACTTATTTCAACTGCCAATTTATACTCGATCTCAGCGTGTCTCAAATACGATCCTTTTTATATAGGTACTCCTGCACACATGATTTAAAACAAGCGTTACTTTGTTGCAAATAAAAATAACCGTTACAATTTTTTGAAATAATTTTTAGCTTCTTCTTATCTTAATTTCTAAACGTTAGCGTGTCAGTTAAAGGTGCAAAATTTGTTTAAGGTAGTAGTCTGCTAACTCGCTGTTTTTCATACCTATTTTTAGGGGCATTTTTTCTTTTGAGTAAGAACAAATGAAAAGTTTTGAATTTTTAATATGTTTTTATTTACATCTTAAGGTACCAAAAAAAATTTTTTTTTTTTGAATAAATTAAATTTTGTTTTATTATTATTATTATCATTTGAAGTTAGGGTCTCAAGAAAAAGCACCTGGATGGCTCGTGTGATTTTGACTCTTGGGGACATCTGAAATCAAAAATTCTTAATTAGTCTTCATCTATAGATATGTCGTTCTGGTCGGAACTAGAATTATGAAATTCTATCGAAAAATAACAAAATGGCGAACTTCGAAAAAAAAAATTGAAATTGAAATTTTTTCAATGGATGTGTCAAAGGATGTATTAGGTTGGTTAATAATTTTTTAGCCCCGAAAAAAGATTTATAAAATTAAATTTAGAGTAAAAAAATTATTAGCGAACCTAATACTTCCGAAGTGGCCCCACATAAATTTGATCAAAATAGAACCAGGGGCTTCGGAGATACGCGACAAAATTCCTCAATGACGAAGGTCTTGAAGTGATGATTCCCGATTTTGATCAAACTTGGTAGATATATAGAACAAACAAAAATAATAGATAAGTAGGGGAAGGTTCGCCATAGTGGCCCAGGCAGGTAAAGTGGTCACCACTAGTTTGCAAATGAACCAAGGGTTTCCGTTTCTTGTTATTTGGTTTAAATAGTAGATTGACAATTTATACAGTGTCATGGTGAATATCAACTCTTTAGATGTTACTTAGAAAATTTTATTTTAAAAAAAGTGTTTCTTGTGCCCTTTGATCCAAGGTAAGTACTTACAAATATTGTATAAAAATATTGTTTTATAAATACTTGGTTTTTGTGAATATCCCCTGTGTCTATTGTAGTTCTGAAGTAATTAATTTTATAATAAAAAATTATGAATCATCCGTTGGGGCGGGAATTATTTCAATTTTTCCATTGTACTTAGTTTTGGGTAATGTGGCCCACTACGTGCAAAGGTAAAGTGGCCTAGTAAATTTAGTAGTGATACCAGAATTATGTTTAATCGGAATCAAAAACAGAAGATGACTGGGTACGATGTACGATATGCAAAAGATGAGCCCATGAAGTTTGCTATGGTTGGAATGAGGAAGATGATGATTTTACTTGTGAGTTTTGTCTTAAAAATGAATAGCTACAATCTGAGTACTTTGGATAATTAAAAACTGTTTTAATGATTACTAATTAGTAGCAAATTGTCATTTTTTTGATTAAAAATTATAATTTCATCTAAAAATTAAAAAGTCATTTAAAAAGTGAATTTTATTTATGTTAATTTTTAATATTAATAATACTATACCACTTTACCTACCCAAGGTGGGTAATGTGGTCACTTTGTCACTTATGAAATAATTGAAAATTTTTTGTTACTTTGAATATGTAAACCGTATGTATGTTCTAAAATAAAGACTATATTAAATTTGTAATTGCATTATGTCAAGAAATGTTAATTTATTAAAACCGTTTGGAAAATATTATATCAATTTAAATCTTAGGGTGGCCACATTGCCCTACCTTCCCCTATATTTTTTTATCTGCCACAAAAGTCATTTAAGGAGTAAAATCGGGTCTCAAAATAGGCGTAGAAATTAAATTTTATAAAATTACTCGAAAACTATTATAGCTATAATTTCACTTAAATTTAGCTTTATATCTTTCATTGTTGCAAATGCGTAAATTTTAAATTTGCAGTTTGTTTTTAGAAAAGAATAGAAGATTGACTTGTTTCAAATATAAGAATTTTTTAATTTTTTAACAATGACTCATGCTCAATTGTATTTGAAACGAAATTGTATCAGAAAAAAAAAGTTTAATTTGACACAAGCTTTTATTTTTAAAGGTCTTTCTACCGACGTACTAAAATCCAGTTTCGGACCTATTGGAGGGGTCTTGACAATAAAATTGGGTATAAAATTTGAAATAGGGTGAATTTGGTTTGACCAATCAAAATATTAATATCAAATATGCAAACTGCATTAACAATACTAGTTCAACTATGTTTTTTTAAAAGCCGTAACGCTACAATTAAAAGCTTAAATCTCGATGTAAAATCTGACATGTGTAGTCTATATTTTATCTATAATACCTTTAGAAATAACTATTTAAACCGTTTTTACTTGTTGTAATTATACTTTACAATCAATATTGAAACGAAAGTATTCCATAAATTTAAAGAAAATATTCCATTAAGGGGCTTGTATCAATTCCGAAAACTCTAGATAATATTAAAAAAAAGATTGAATTATTTTAAAAACAGAATCGACATAAGCAAAATTTAAATCCTCAGCATATCGACTTGAAGTTGTCGTTGAAGCTGTTGCTTTAGGAGGATAGGATGATTACGTTAATATTATAAATTCAAAATTGGGAATTATCACTTGTATCAACCTTGTAAGACATTCCGGGTCACTCCAAGGGTTCAATTAAACCCTTTTTAAGAAAAAAAAAATAACACCTACTTCAAAATAATAATAGTAAGAGCACTTAAAATTATAAAATAATTACAAAAATCCTGTGGAGGTTGACTTGGCACTTACATCAAAAACTGAAAAATTTTATTTCTATATTTAGGTACGTCTTGATTAATCGCGTAATTACTTTATACTTTTCAGTGCTCTTACTATTATTATTTTGAAGTATCATATCAGTTCAATAGTCTCCTCATATGGTATTGTTATGTAAACTACCTTCGTATGTACGTAAAATTTCAGTTTGATCGGTTAGTGGAAACTGAATTATAATTCGAGTACAAATTTTGAAACAGAATGACATATTTCCTTACATGGTATGTACTTAATTACAAACATATAGTAAGTTAAATAAAAGTTCATAATAATAATAATAATAATAATAATAATAATAATAATCACTGCAGCTCAAGATGGAGTGTGGAACACCTTAACACACCAAAAATATGTGATGGGTAATAAAGGGGTTTCGAGTACCTCGTGTCGGGCATGCAAAGCATACCCGGAAACCTTAATGCACCTGACTTCAGGTTGTTCTTATTATGCTAAATCCACCTATATCCATCGCCATAATGCAGCGTTGCGTGTGATTTATTTTTATCTTCGTCATCATTACGAAGTTGACAAAACACCAGTCTTGCCCTACGATCCTGCGGAAGTAGAATCCTTTGTTGCCAACCAAAAGTGCAAGATCTTTTGGAACATGCCGGTTGCAACTACCAGGCAATTGAGCGCTAATAAGCCTGATGTTGTGCTCCAAGATTTAACATCTCAGACTATGTATGTTATCGAGTTCTCTGCTCCGGCGGAAACTAACGTAGTCGAAAAGGAGGAGCAAAAAAGGATTAAATATCAAGATCTAATACACGAGCTGCGACAACTGTACCCGGGCTATACGGTCCACTTGGTCGTACTTATAATCGGATGTCTGGGGGGTATGCATAACTCCTTTGTGCGCAATCTTAACATCATTCCGGCTTGTAGATCTCACGCCAACATGTTAGCGGTGTCAATGCAAAAAGCAGTTATTATCGGGACGCTCCGCACGCTTCGGTCGCACGAGACGACTTTTTCCGGGAGTTCATGAACACCTTTGAACCCCATGCCCCGTTTAGAGCGGGTCCTCGAACATCCATTGGACCTGCCCTCGAATCTCCCACTGCCATGGTTTTGCAGCGAGGTTCGGGGATTTATTAGGTAGGGAAGACCAGGAAGGGGATGCTGTATGACGGACATTACGTACCTGACCTAGAAGTACCTGACCTGGTACGCTGCACGGACACTTTTCCCTCCGCCTGGGGGTTTTTGAAGTGCAGTCGCGTTATCTCGTTAAACTTTCTAATAATAATAATAATAATAATAATAATAATAATAATAATAATATAATAAAAAAAATTAATTAAAAAATCAAAAAACTCGACTGCGTAAAAAAGCAAACTAAAACGGTGGAAAAAAATCGAAATGTACACAAAAAGAAATACCCCTGTCGCAGCACCTGCATAATATAGCGAATTTCCGTTTATAAAAGTCCGTTTTTCTGTGATTTTTCACCTTTCTAAGTGATTTTTCCTTCTCTTTCTAATGGTGTAAATAAATGTCGCAAAAATTTTTGAACTTGAGACAATTTTGGCAATTTATCCCCTACTTTATACTCTTAGGGGATGAATTTCCATAAATCTTTTCTCCCTCTTCCTTTTCGTCCCTTACTTTGGGGATGAATTTTGAAATTTCATGTAGCCTATAGCACTCTCGAGATTAAGACGGATCTAGTGACACCTTCTTTACCAAAATTCGTCAAGCTGTTTGGGCTGCAGTCTGCGCCACAGAAACAGACATAGACACAGGATACATACGTACTTCCTAAACACAGTACTAATAATAAATAAGAATGAAGTTGTTTAGCCAGTTTAATAAATATATTACGTATGTAAATTCTATTAACAGAGTAACGATTAACAAACAGTACAGTGCTGTTAACACTGAAAATAAAAAATAAAAAAATGTGAAAATGGTGCATGTGGTATGTACGTACATGTATATAATTATGTATATTTATTGTAATGTTTGTATAAATTAATAATGCACGCCGTCAATGTACACATCAAATATGAGGGCGAATTTATCTTGTGCACTTTTGTTGGAATATGTTTGTATCCCCAAAAGAATATTAGTCGAATCGCTGGGGTTGAAAGATCATAGTTGTCATTTTACAAATAAAAATGTATCATTATAAATTGTGATAAACTTTTGTATTTATTACTTACGTGGGTATGTATGCATCTAACTTGATCTAACAAAATGATTTGAATATTAAAATATAAGAATCGTCATTTACAGTCAAGAGTGTGTGAAAAAGAAATTGTTTCCGTAATTTTGGTGATTATTTTGAAAACATTAGACTGAAAGAGAACTGAAAAAATTACGATAAGAACGGCGAGAGGCGAGAGTAGGGGCGCTATCCGTTTTCGGACCCGTAGAACACGATTATATAGAAAAAAATGTCTGATATATATATATATATATATATATATATATATATATATATATATATATATATATAATATATATATATATATACAAGGTGGTCCAGAATTATGTACCGTTATTGGTAGAGCTCGTAGTACGTTCAAAAATAATGGTGCCTTTTCATGTACACTTTTTTTCAAAACTCAATAATAAGGGAGATACAACTCTGTAAAGGGGTGAAACGAAAACCATTATTTCTTAAATATTTTCCAAACGCTTTTGAATAACGGATTGATATTGTAGGGGTACTTATTTTGCGTTAGAAGGATTAAATTTATGTCAACACTTATTCCACCACTCATGACTAAGGGGTGGTTTTGGGTGGTAGGTGTGAGTTATCACGTCTTTTCTTTTTTAACTTGCAATTATTTAAACAAAATCCTTGATAATATGATTCCTCAGACAATTTCACGCAAAAAAGGTATACTTGTTACATTTCGATAAATATTACCGTTTTCGAGTAATTTAAAGTAGAAGTATCTATTTCCAAATTATCCCCTAATCATAACTGATGGAATAATTGATAACATAAATTTAATTATCGTAATGTTCATACGCACCCCTAGATTATGAATCGAATAATCAAAAGCGCCCAAAATTGTTTTTAAAAGAAGAAGTTAGTTTCGTTCCACCCCTCTACATTTTACCCCTCTGCTTTATCTCCCTTATTATTGAGTTTTGGGAAAAAGTGTAGATGAAAAGGTACCATTATTTTTGAACATACTATCAGCTCCAGCAATTACGGCACATAATTCTGGACCACCCTGTATATATATATATATATATTCCCGCTACCTTTTAATATGTGTAGGCCCCCCCTCTATGGAAGTTAAGAGCAGAAATTTGGTAAGCGGAGCTCATTCCGATGCACAACAATACTATCTAAGTGGGGTCAAATTTTGGGCAAATTTTGGATCCGACCCAACCTTTAAGGGGGTGATGGGAGGCAACAAAACAATAAAATTTTTCCAAACCGGTTTGAAATAATGCTTCGATCAATTATCTACAACATATCCAAAATTCAGCTTCCTAGGGTGATTTGGAGGGAGTAGAGGGGGGAAAAACGATTTTGGCTGGATCTAACACGCCCCCAGCCCCCCAGAATTAACGTAGAGGGTTGAAATTTGGTGTGTTGATAAAATTCGTACCTAGGTTGTGCTTTTTGGAAGTTTTAATATTTTACCCCCACCCCCCTCATTTTTAAGCTACAATTTCATGCTTTTTTGACGTTTTCGAAGTTTGTACCACTCGCATAAGTGACCCAAATAAACCTAGAGGGCTGAAATTTTGCATTCGGATTGAGTTAGTATCATGGGGGTACCTTTTGGAGGTCTCAGCTTTTAACCCTTCCCCCCACCATTTTTATACCAAAAAGAACATGATTTTTCTTGTTTTTTAACAGTTTCGTTCGGGTCAAAATCTCCCGAAATAAACCTAGAGGGTTGAAATTTTGTGCATAGGTTAAGTTAATAGCCAGCCACTGCTTTTTGGAGGTTTCAACTTTTAACCCTTACCCCCACGATTTTTGCACCAATATTTCCTTAATTTTTTTGCTTTTTTTCTAACACGTCTAGAGACTCTCTGAGTAAACTTAGAGGGCTGCAATTTTGTACATGTATTGAGTTGGTATCCAGTTAGTGCCTTTTAGGAATTCCATATTACCTTGCCCCTCACTTGTCCCATATTTACATCGGAATTCAGTGTTATTGTTATATCTGTTTAAAATGTTTTATTTTAATATTAATACAAGTAGGCACAGTAAGTTAAAAAAATACCCCTGTCGCAGCATCTGCATAAAATAGTGAATTTCCAAAGACTGGACACTGGCGGATCTCATATAAGGTAATTATCCCAGTTTCTGACCTTTTAAGGAAAAGCGAAGCATTTTATGATACATTTATCTAAAATTACTGTATGGAAAGGAATATAAAATAGGAATATAGGAAGAAAATTGATCTTAGAACATAATAAATCATTTATAAAAGATATCAAGTAATTTTATTATTTAAACATTTTTTAAATACGATGTGTATTTGTCCCAGTTATTGACCCTAAAAAAATTTAATGTCCTAATTTCTGATCTCACTAATGTCCTAGTTAATGACCGTCGATTTGTTTGCAACAAATAAGTTGAAGTTAATTCAAAAGTGACATAAAATAAATAAAGGTTAATATTTTTAAGAATTTATTGAAAATAATAGTCCAAACATTTTATTTAATTCTTTTAAATTAATTTATACTATATTTTTTTTTATCCATTTTTGCCTTTGATGTTCGGATTCCTTTTCCGAATCCCGGTTGTTTTAGCTACTTCTTTCAATTGCTTCTTTCTTAGTCTTTCTTCTCGTTTTAATTTTTTGTGTTCTTTTAGTTTCTTTTTTTCATTAATTTTTAAATTATAATATTCTACCCACGCATCGGATGTGAGTACTGCGGGTATTTTTTCGGTTTTGCGTTGTCATTTTTGTTGTTTCCTTTCACCGGGCTTTTAAAAATAATGCTCTTCTAATCGGAGAAGGTATATCTGAAGGTGTAGAAGTTTATGATTGTGAACTCGACTGTTGATTAATGCCTTTTTCTTTATCAACTTCTTGATCGGATTCAGATACTTCGTTGCTCAAGTTTTCATTTAAAATGCTTTTGTGATTTTCCGGATCACTTGTAATGTTATAGTTATCTACGGCCACTAAATATCCGTTATTATCGACCTCAAATACAAAAACATTGTCTTCAAATTGATCGCCTTGATCCATCTGGTCATTAGCGAAAGAGAAATCATCACTTCCCGTTAATTTATCATTTCCTTTCATTTCTATGCTTACATCATCTGGATTTATCTAAATAGGCTGGAAAATAAAATCCCAAAACAAATATAATATAAATGAAATTGAATAAAATAGACCAGGAGCTCCCAAACTAGGCGCCTTGGGGCACCGTCAAGAATTATAAGGGTACCGCGGCTGCCTCGCTAAAAAAATAAATAATGTAAATGTTAAAGGTAAAAAAAGAGTGGCTGTGAAATTGTTTATTTTTCTCGTCAGTTATATTTCTTCAGGAAAAATAATGAAATAAGAGACAGTTACTACTGCAAGTTTTTTTTATAAAATTTGGGGAAGTTTTTAAAAAATTCGGTTTTTAGGAGCAAAGATGCCTTTTGTATCTTAAGGGCTCCGCGGGTCTAAAAAGTTTGGGAACCCTTGAAATAGACGGACATTAAAATTACGGAAAGAACAAACTACAGACTCATTATTATTTAAGATATTAAAAGAAATTAGAAAACTTTCGAAAAGTTAATTTATGTATATAGAAAAGATTTAATTTTAATAAAGTTAATAAGAAAAAAAGCCGTGAAATACTATTTGATTTACAGGATGTAAATTTTCTGTATTTTCTACTTCCATTGATAAATGTTTTTTACTATTGTTTTCAGTTCCCGTAACAGAATTTTGAATCTTCTTACCATTACGCCAAAACTCAAATAAACTTTCGTGTTCTATAGCTCCGCTCTACTCAATTGTGGTATCCTGTTTTTTGAAATTCTTGAGAACTTCCGCATTTACATTGCTTTCAATAAATAAAATATTATGTTTTTCAATTTCAGTTAACCCCGTAGCAGATGTTTTATAATCATTATTTGAAGTTTTAAAATAGTTTTTAAAGTTAACACTTTCAGGTGAAAATGGATGTAGACCAGTGGACTAGAACCCATTTATCAAAATTTTTTTTGGTATCTAATGTATCTAATGCTTTGCTAATAGTGGTGCAAATTCAGTTTTAGTTAACGTTCACCGTTATTTTCCATCCTCTACTGACGTGTACTATTGGACTAGGCAGATTTAAGAGGACGAAAGAGCGCAACGTCCATCGACTGAAGAATATGAGTTGCGTTGAGGTAAAGGGCTATTAATTCGATTTTTTTTCTCGACAAAAATTACTTAACACGTAACTTAAATATGATGTATGCCCATCTAAAAATAGCAAAATTGGAAATATAATTCCTTTCTGTAATAACCACGGATAGAACACGTTGGCAGTGTACTCAAAAAATTATTGAGCAGTCATCCATCCATTATCAGAAGTTCCTATACCCCATGATTGGGGCACTCTTGACACAATATGTTGAGGCTTTAATTTTTTTAACTTTTTCAATATGTTGTCCCCGGTCTACTAATTTCAGGCTTTAAAATCCTACGTTTTTTATATAGTAACGTTGGTTTAGGAATCCTAAATTTTCTCGCCACTGTTCTAATGGGAACTCCAGTTTTACTTCAGCTAGTGCTTCCTGTAACGCTTTCGCACTGTATTTACCATTTATTGTCTTTTTAATTTTTTTGGTTTTTCTTGGCCTCCTACAAAAAAATATTTAAGAGTGTTCAACCAAAAATCTCCAAAAACAACGTTTACTAGAAACAATTTTGAGGCTTTATTTTAACTTAAAAAATTAAAATAAAAACATAATTCGGTAGAAAAAAGACTGTAATTTTTCGGATGGTCATTGATTTTTAAAAGTTAAATCATTTTAATTACAAAAAATTGCTCTAAACATCACCATTTTTGAAATATTAGAAACAAAACTGAAGCTTTAGTATTTACTTAAAAAATTTGATTCTTTTTTTAAAAATTGCGTAAATACCTTCTCTTTTTCGGATGGTCATTTAAAAACCATTTACATTAAAACTGACCTTAAAAAAAATTAAAAACCTTAAAAATTGCCAAAATCGGTTTGAATATTTCAAATTAAGTTTAGTTTTAACAGATGGCAGTGAGTTCGTTATAATATTTGTAATTTTTACTATAGGGATATATTTACAATTTTTATGAAAAAATGAAATTGTGTTCATTTTTGCTGGGATTCTCAACATAAATATAATTGATTAAAATATATACATGGGTTACTACACGACCAAGTTTTAAAATTATTATTATGTTTGATTTGATTACAAAAATCCCAATTATTATTATCAGGTGATGGGGCAGTTGGAAATAACTGAAAGAATTTTGAAAAGATTTTTGTTCATTTGTGCTATACATCACAAACCACAAAAGGTTTCTTATTTGAAATTTGTAAGGATCAAAATTTTTGGAAAAATAAAATGGAAGAAAAACTTATTGAATTTTATGACTCTAAATTATTACCCGAAATATTAGACCCACGACATACACAAAAACTTAAAATTTGTGACTAATTTTTATTTTTTATTTTTCTTGTAAGGAAAATTGTATTTTCATATAATAACACCCATTGTAAAATTTATTCAATTTTATTGTAAATACTATAATATTTTTTATAATATAATAATACTTTATAAAAGAAATGGGGCGCTCTAGACCCAACAGTTGACGCTGAAAACGTTTTGGAGTTATTAATTAAAGTTTAAAGTTAACATTTTGTGTGTAAGTTTATTATTATTATTTCTCATTCTTTATTAAAATTATATAAGAAGGACACAATTAATGAAAATATTTTAGCAAAAGATTCTTCAAAAATTTTTCAGGTCAAGATCAACACTCAGATCAAATTTCTAGTTTCTAGCACTAGCAGAAGTTCTCTAACAAAATAACCATTTATTTGGAAATATAAAATAATATTTGTTTTTTAAAAAAAAATCAACAACCTTTTTTCCATTCATTTGTGTTACTATAGTATTAACTGGTATTAATAATAATATATACACGCATACATATACAGGCTGGAAACAGATTTATCGAACATAGGGCAAGTATAGTGAGAAATTTTTCTCAGGATCAATATGATCTCTGACACTTTTTGATCAATAATATTTCATTTTTAAATCGTGTTACCATGGATCTGCAATATTTTTGTGTTTGTCAGATTAAAAACACAAATTTATTGCGAATTTATCTCTTGCAAGAAAAAGAAGAAAGCTGGAATGACAAACTAAGGTTCATTATGCTATCGAAAAAAAAAAAATTCAGCTTGTCTCATGATGTTTGGCGGGCAATAGTTATCGTGAAACACGTGAATTATTTAGTGTGTTTTACGAAAATAGACAAGTCCCCAGTATAAGTACTATAAAACACATTGTAGATCAATTTCGTATCACGAGTTGTGTAAATAGTGCTTGTTTAAGACCACAAAATGATCCAAGAAACATTAATGAAGATTTGGAGATGGATGTTTTAGCTGATTTTGATCTAAATCCCAATACAAGCTTCAGAACAGTTGCTAAAGAGAAAAATATTAGCCATACTAATGTACACAGAATTTTGAAAAAAGCAAATTTACTCTGCATCCAAGTATAAACATTTGCATGAATTTTTTCCTGAAGATTCGGATGTGAGATAATTAATGATGAGCAAATCAAATCTAGATCCTGATTTTTTGAAATTTTTGTATTTTACCAACGAATGTACACTTACTTTACAACAATATCCCAATTTCCAAAACTGCAAGTATTGGGCAACCGAAAACCCACATGTTTATGTAGATTGTCACACGCAGTACTGACAACAGCTGAATGTATGGACAGGAATTTTGGAAGGCAATATTATAGGATCATCTTTTATGAATGGAGCACTTACGGGCGATAAATACCTTCAGTTAATAAACGGCATTGATCCAACAATCGAAGCTGTGGTAAATGGTGAAAACAATATAGTCTGATTTAAATTCGATGGAGCACTTGGACATTATTATAGATCAGTACGTGATTTTTTAAATCAGCATTTTCAAAATGCTTAAAGTGGACGTGGGAGCGCAATTAAGTGGCTCCACATTCTCTCGATTTACCGCTAAATAATTTATTTCTTTGAGATCACTTAAAAAGCAAAATTTACACATCAAGGTCCCACCCAAATACGCAGTCTCTGCAAGGTATTATTGTAGCAGCCTATTTTAATATTACTACCAACAAAAAAACTAAATATTCGCAATGAATTTTACAATAAATTGGGATATTTTTTAGCGGTTAATGGAGAAAAGTTTGAAAATTTAATTTAATAAAATTAATAATAGTATTTATTTATAACAATTAGTTTGTTTACTTTTAATTTTTAATTTTATTTCAATAAACCATAAAAAAATATATCTATGTCATTTTATTCTAATAAACGGCGTAATAGAAGTACACAGTTATAATGTTTTTTAACACTAGCATATTACATTAATGATCCATACAAAATCTTCCATTTTATTTGCCCTATGTTGAATAAATCTGTTTCCACTTTGTATATATTTGCATAAAACATATGCATTTTTATGATATTGCATAAAATGGATACAAATTATCAAATATTAATCAAAAATTTTTCTAAAGTTCTTTTAGGTCAAAACCTACACTTAGATACTAAATTTTAAATTTCTAGTACTAGTAGAAATACCCTAACAATACAATTACATTTGAAATTTGAAATAAGTCCCCATAAACGTTTTCAATGTTAAAAATAATTTTTTTTTATGTAAAATCATTGTGTAATTTCTGTTGTTCTTATGGTTTTTGAGAATCCTACCACACATTTATATGAAAGTTAACAATAAAAATACCTAATAAAAAAAGATGAACATATTACTAACTACTAAATTATATTAAACTACCCTTATTTGAAGTGTTGTTGTTAGGTTTTTTTTTGACAGATAATGGGGATATATAAAATAATAAAAAAAGAGGTAAAATACATTTTAAATTGTAAACATATATTTCGACTCTTGTTAGCACATTTGTTTCTTAACTAAATAGTTAAATATTAACAATTTTCAAAATTTTACCTCCGCCTGCTCGCCCCAAAACAAGTTGCCCGGAAACAAATACGCTCGTATAGCCTTAACATTGTAAACGAAGTATTAAATTGGAGCACTTCATCAATAAATTTAACAAAAATATTAAAGAAAATACTTTTAAGGTTATAGATCAGTGGTTCCCAAACTCCTTTGGCCCACGGACTCCTTTTCATAGCTAAAACTTGCTCACGGACCCTGCGTGAAAAACTACATAAATGTATAATTTAGAAAAAAACACTAATTTTGATATTTTGAAATGGTACCTAAATGGTGGCGTAAAGATAAAATATAAATAAAATATTTTGCTAAAGTAGTAGATATTTATTGAAATTATAACTTTTTTTTTTAAATACAAAAAAAAATGACTTGAATAAACCTGATAGGAGGATGTTATGAGTGTATTTATGTCCGGCTCAATGTTTGTGAGTAGCAACCGCAAATCCCCACGAGTATTAATTTCTGGTCGATTTCTTTTTTTGGGATGAGGCTTATAACTGCACTGAACCCACATTTTACCAAATAGGAAGACGGAAAAGCAATCAACAGCTTCTGCACAATAACCCATAATGCTCATTCAGTAGACTTGGACTTCTCAACATATGATACTTCGTTCGAATTATCGTGCTCACTTAGTATTTACAAAATACTAAGCTACCAAAAGAATGTATCTAAATACAAGATACAAAATGAATTTTTTTTAAAAAAAGTATTTCATATACAATATGAACTGTATTATCTGTACTCTGTATTTCAGATACTTGTATCTTAAATAAGTCTCATCTCTGATCATTAATAATATGTATATTCTTTAGTGAATGTTAAGGGATTACTGTATTGTACTTAGTGAATGTTAAGGGATAACTGCAATCAACTTAAACAAGAGTATAACTTTTCTTAAATAAATTTAAATGAAAAAGAGATATCAATTTTATTCAAAATTATACTTCTTTTTGTTCAAGACTAAAAAAATTTGTTGTATGCACTTCACATCACGCATAACACCACTAAATTGTTGATTAGATTTGCGACTCTTTTATAGTTCTAATTAGTTAGTGCAGGTATCGGCTCTATTGCATTCCTGTATAAACCTGTATAGATAGGCCTGACTCACCGCGATGCCTGTTACTACTTGTGTTTTATGCACTTATCTATGTATATGTCAGGCTACGAGAACAAGAACGGCCTATATGCAAATTTTTTGAAACGAGATAATGAAGATGATAGTTACGTACTAATTTTAAAATTTTATTTTTGTTTTAGCTTTGGGCTTTTTTTTCATTTTAGTTTTGTTTTAGTTTTTTTAAAAAACCTTTCAGATATAAAAGTGCTTAAATTTTATTTTGAGAGTTTCTATGACAAATTTTGCTGCATATAGGCCGTTTTTGTATTAACAGTTATGAAGGCAGTATCAAATTTGTAAAGTTAGGCCTTTAATGCTGCTTTATAACCACCTTTAAGGTAATTAAAAGAATTTTTTTATCTCTGTTAGGCAAAGATTTCTAATTTGGATAATAAAAATAATGTGAATTTTAAGAATATTATATTTTAAATTTATTTAAATTAGTTAGTAGTATAATGTATATAAACTTAGAAGCATTCAAAAACATTGTCTGTATTATTTGAAGAAGCAAAAAAAAAAAAAAAAAAAAAAAAAAAAATGATTCCCATTCACATAAAGTCTCTGTGCATTCCTACATCTTCAATAACATCTATTGCGGTAGCACTATCTTTCAGATTTTGATAAAAAGCGTGATGAATTGGAGGAATGAAATCCAGTAACGCTAAAAGATCTTTCTTCTTTTCTTTAGTTATTGTCCTAGTTTGAGGATGCAAGACTTCTAAGTCAAGATCATCTATCGGCCTGCTTGTTCTTTTTTTTTTAGACTATTTTCTGTAAAAAGTACTTCTTCGTCATTTGAGTACTTAAAAAAGAATGAAAATGGACTTGTTTGACGATATGAAAGCTACTGAATTTTTAACCACTCCACTTTTCCCCTGTCAGTAGAGATCTTCCTATTTACAATATTTTTTTCCAATATCATCGTTGAGAAAAAATCTTCTTTTCTCATCTACATTATTTGGAACGGGTTTTTTTTGTTCGCAGCCTGTACAACGTCTTTCCAATGTGCTGGCTCGTAAATGTTGGAAAAATTTTTTTTTGCCGAGTAACTAATCCAAAATCCTGATCACAAGGAAGGTAAGAGTGACCGCTAACGAAAAATTTATGGTCAATTTCTTGAACAGTAAATTGCGAAGAATTTACATATTATGTACTGGCATATAAGAGACATTTTGATGTTTTGCTTTTGTCCTCCACATTGATCGGAGTACATTATTAATTTATTGGTATTCACAAAATTTTTGATAAAATGAATTAGACAAGATCCTGTCTCTTGTGGTCCTCGTGATGCTATGCTTTCGTTCCACATATACATGTATACTTGCTCTGTAGTTACATCATGTATACCTAAGCAGAACGTCCAAAGTTGTCTATTATAATAAGTAATACGAATACCCGTTGATAAAACTGGTGTTGGCAAAGTTTTCATTAAGTCAAAACATATAACAACTGTGTCGCCACTGTTTTTTCAATATCTATTTTGAAATTTCTTCGTGCACTTTGTGCTTTTAAAAGATGTATTTTTTTATTATTTTCATATTCTTGTTTTTCGTTACCACATTTGAATTTAATTTGATTTTCTAAAAAATCACATTTTCGGCATGAATCCGATATCGGTGTATGAAAACTTAAATTAAAATTTTCATTAAAAATCTTTCTAAAGACAAAGTATGAAACCGTTTGATTTTCCTGACATTCATTACAGTATATCGAAAACATTTTTGATAAATTTAAATCCGGTGGCAAGTATTTACGTGATGACTTTTGTAAAGTGTAGTGAGACACATATTTTGGAAATCTATTAATAAAGTCGACTACAGACTGAATTTTATCTTGACTGGTCTTTTTTTTATGGCTGTCTTCCCCTTTGATCAACTGCAGCAACAGAATAAATTAATTTATATTTTAAAAGTCTTGTGAGTCTTCCATCGGATACTTGGTACACATTTTTGAATAATGTCTTACAGACTGGTATTTCCTTTCCATTACTAGGTAGAAAATAAATTCTAGTATTTATTCTTCTAGAAACATTTGCTTGTGTGACTTTACGAGCTACATTTTGAACTTTAACGCGGGAGTAAAGGAACGATGTTTGTAAATTATAGTCAGATATCTGGTAAAATTTTTCAAACAAACGTTTTTGCTCTTAATTGTTTATTTTTGTATGACACTTATTTCGACATGAACATGTTATAGGATAAAGTTTTTTAGCTGGCACCAAGACACCTTTAGAATTAGTACACTCTTCTCCATTTATTTTCTTTCCTTTACGAACGTTACGCTTCCATAACTGTTCTTATCTTTTGCGTTTTCTAAACCTTGTGCGGATTTCAGTGTTAGCTAAATCTTCACTTGGTAAACTTGCAGTTTCTTCTCCATCAATAAAAACTTGTCCTATTTCTTCAGAAGAAAGACTCGTATCATCTGGTACATAATCCGAACCAGAATCTTCCAATTCTTCATTGTCGGATTCGAATAAATCTTTAAGTAATAAACGTCAAACTAAGAAATAACGTTCATTATAAAAAATCTGAGCTTAGATTATATTATTTCTAGTCCTTATTGTAATTATTATTTATTTACACCACAAATCCAATTTTACGTAGTGGTCGGTGCAAATTTAAGGGGAAGTACGTAAAATCGGAAGATCAGGGGCGTCGGTAAACTTTTGTTTCGGGGGTTGGTAAACATTATTTATCTGAACTTATTTAAAACAATATAATCTTAAGAGACAATTTACACCTAAAATTCGGTTGTGTAGACAAAGGAAATCGAATGTTACACTAATGAATATGAGTGACGACTTTTAGAAAACTGTTGAAAAATCAATTTCACTATCGCATTCATCAGCGTAAAAGACGCCAAATAGTGGAAGCTGACAAAAATTCTAGAATATTCTACTTGTGAACTAGCAAAGATACCAAAAAACAAACTTCACTATTGAATTGGGCACTAAAAATTAGATTAAGCAGCGCATTTTGACAACAATTCTAGAATGTTCTATTCGTCAATTAACAAAGATATCGAAAAATCGATTGCACCACTTAATTGGTCATCGAATAAAAGACGGAATAGCACATTTTGATAAATGTTCTAGAATATTCTATTTGTCGAATAGCACAAATTGTTTGTCAAAATCGGACATTTGATTTACATTAGTTTAATTTCGGTTGGACAATTAAGTGATGCAGTAGATTTTCCAATATCTTTGCTAGTTGACAAATAGAACATTCTAGAATTTTTATCAAACTGCGCTGTTTAATCTCATTTTTAATGACCAATTCAACGGTGAAGTCTGTTTTTTGATATCTCTGCTAGTTGACAATTAGAATATTCTAGAATTTTACGTTACTGTATACAAAATATGTGCATATATATCTGCAGTGAAATTTTAAAATTTTTAATGGCTACGAGACCCTCAGACAATATTACCTACGGCCCTGACTCTGGCTTGGTACATAAATTTTCACCAACACAGACAAACAACAACATATCTGTGAGAGGAGAACCCCACTTAATCGCTGACGTCACTACCTAAAATCGGAGTACGTACCATTGGATGGCCGCTGTGGTTATAGCAAATTTATTAAAATACATACGTTGCAAATGATTTTCTACGGTATTATTTTCTTCCATAACTTTTGCCCTACGCGGAATCTTACTTAAAATTGATTATTTATATTGATTTTTTGTGTTATTACATTGTTTTCATGTTAGCGTCGCTTTATTCGACCACAGCTAACTACAACGATACTAATTCCTGACATAAATTACAGTAATCAGTATTTTTAGCGAATTTCGAAAACTCGAAATTCAGCTATTATTGCCGCTCTCATGACGCAATCTGAGGCCGAGACTATAACAGAAATATGTTTTGAGGCCCCTAGAATACGAAAATGATATTCACTAAAATTTATATATATATATATATATATATATATATATATATATATATATATATATATATATATATATATATATATATATGTATCCGCGCGATAACTCTCAAACGAAACGTTTAATACTTATGAAATTTTGTGTGCGTACTGAAGACTAGATTGGCTCGGCTAGGTTCGTTAGCCAAACACGTCGGATGCCCAGAAGTAGGTCAACCAAATGAGTTTTTTGCCAGAATTAAGCAATTTTTCAAAATTTTTTTTTTCACCAAGCCAAAATAAAAGGCAATATGTGTAAAAAATGTTTTTACACCATTGCTCTAAATTAATTACTTTTTGAGGAAATTTAGAAAATATGTTGGAAGAAATCATTTTTTATTACACTCGGACTC
Organism: Brachynemurus nebulosus; assembly: GCA_035578155.1. Taxonomy (NCBI): domain Eukaryota; kingdom Metazoa; phylum Arthropoda; class Insecta; order Neuroptera; family Myrmeleontidae; genus Brachynemurus; species Brachynemurus nebulosus. The sequence continues at coordinate 88,363,620 of JAPWDM010000001.1, read as the reverse complement.
ACAGTCTTTTTTTTCTGTCTCTTTTTTTGCAATGTTACATTAAAAAAAAACGGCTTTATAAGTGACGTGTCATGATTTTTTTAATCCAATTTAACAATTCAGTTATATTACATTTCTCTGAGTTGAGAAAATCTTTATAATCTATCTATTCTATTTTTTTTATAGGAAAATTACCAAGGAAATTTGTTTTATGTGATACGGTCAGAATTTAGATTATGTTTACACCTTACTAAAATTAATAAAAGTTTGCTACAATCGCATAAAAATTACGTTAAATCATATTCAAACAATAATATTTTTACGTAATTTTTTATCCAAATGACAACACTGTTATAATTGTTATGTATAAACACAGCATTTTACTCGTAAATAAATTTGCACATTCATTTTTTTTTTTTTTTTTTGACAACAAAACAAATAATTTTAAATTTTGACAAATTCTATCATACATTTTTGAAAATATTAAATATTTTAAGGCGAAAATATATTAAAAAGCAGAAATTTGTTTAATAAAAACCAAACATCTGCTCATTTTACCTCAAAAATGTCGGAAAATAGAATATCTTTCAATAATTAACCCAAAAAAAAAAAACATATAAGAGGTAACTTTTATATTTTTTTTTTTTTTTTTTTTTGAAAATTTCAAAATAAAATAACTTTTGATAGTAGTGTCACAAATGAGTTTTTTTTTATTTTGTAGAAGCTGGTAATTAGAAATCGTAATAAATACTCGTCTTGAAAAATCAAGCAAGTATTTAGAACAAAATACTATTTCTTAAAGAAAATATTAAAATTATGTACAAATGCCGTCCGGATAAACTGATATGTTCTGTCTATCTTGAGCGCTGGAGCCGATTTTGAGGAGCTGGATTTCCTCCAGACAAAAGCTCATAGCGAATACACACATTTTTAAAATGTCCTTTTGAATTTCGTAACTCAATCATTACAAATACATAAAATCTAAATTAAAAAATTTATATGACCTGTTTTTTCTCAATTTTCTAGCATCAAGTCTAGGGGTAATTAACTAGGGGGTGATTGTGTTGATATTTTGATGTAAAATCTAATTTTTTTTACCGTCTTCAAAATAACGGTTCGATTTTAACAATAAAAAAGATTTAAAAAAGTGTTTAAGTTCTGGCAAGATTGTCAAAAAGGGACTGAAATGTTTTTAGATGTTGATATATACAAAAAATATTAATGTGTTAAGTACTTGCTAGACTTATAGGTTTTATGGGTAGTTTTAGCGAATTTTCAGAATGGAATTTAGCTATTACAGCCACTATCATGATGCGCTTTAGCCCGAGACTATGGCAGAAATTTGTTTTCAGGTCCCTACAAACAGAAAATAATATTCACTAAAATTTATGTATTATATTTGTATTTAGTCCCACACCGTTGGACAAGTTCGTTAGCCAGCCATGTCGGATGCCTGGAACATGGTTTTTTTGGTAATTTTTAGTGACAAAAATTAATTTTTTGCCAAAATTGTCTCAAGTTAAAAAATTTTTGCGACATTTATTTACGCCATTAGAAAGAAGAGGAAAAATCACTTAGAAGGGTGAAAAATCACAGAAAAACGGATTTTTATAAATGGAAATTCGCTATGTTATGCAAATGCTGCGACAGGGGTATTTACTTTTTTAACCAAAGTCTTCTACAGTGTTATTAATTATTATACATTTTCTTTAATATAAAAAATATTTAATAGCTAATACACTTCACAAAAACCGGATGGTGTATTAATGCAAAAATGCCTAAAAATGGCCTATCTAACTTAAGCCATTATTGCGCATACGTAAAACACAAAAACATTAATGCAAAACATAGTTTAGGAGTTCCCATTTTTTGGAAGTACTATAGATTGCACTTACAACATTTTGATTGCAAAGGAGACATATCTCACAAACACATAGGCCAAGAAAATGAATTTTCACAATTTTGTTGGTTAGGCCACATTTATACTTAGGACGTAAAAATCGCTAATAATTTGTTCATTGTTATTTAACTTCCATATTAATAAAAATTTGTCACAATCCTTTTATTTTATATTAAACCTTGCGCGGACGTTGATCAGGGACCCTCAAATAAATTTTAAATTTCCACGGACCCCCTGAATGATCCCGGGGACCCGTGGGGATCCGGAGGGACCACTTTGGGAACCACTGTTATAGATTAATAAATTATGTGTCAAATAAGAGACTCAGTAAATCGCTCATAGGTCTCAGTAAGTGATCGAGTTACTGACCCGTATATTTAACTAAAAAAATAATTAATTTTAAGCATTTTGATTGTATATCTAGAGTTTTTTCTAATATTTCTAAAAAAAAATTAATAACTATATATATTACTTACATCGTAAAAACCTTATATTTTAAAAGAACTTTGCACTAAACAAAACTGTAACGATGTATTAACAACGGTGTTCAAACTGCATGAGCATAATTATATTGAAATTTTATTTATAAGAGGTATATTATGGTAACAAATTCTTGGTTACAAAAAAAAGCATACATCAATGTTTTATATTCTGGTATTTATTTTAAAGTTAAAATAAAATTCCATTAATTAAAATAAAATTTGCACCAAAAAGGTCACAAACTGGGACAGGGTCAATAACTAGGACATTTACCTTAACAACTTCTATCCATTTAAAATAATTTAGCTCTCTAACTGTTCTTGCTCAATATCCTAATATTAAGTCTAGGGGTAGTTAACTAGGCGGTGATTAGCTAGTGACGATTGCACTACGGCAATGCACGATTGCATTGACCACAACGAGTTGTAGCTGTTTTTACAAGTGTTATAACACGAATTTCGCATTGTGGAAGATTTTTAGTGACTACAACGCGTTGTGGTAGATTTTTTCATTCAATGAGCGTTTTCGATCTCTTAAGGTTCATTCATATCTACAGACACTGAACGTCACAGACACAGAATAATCAGAAGCCAAGTTGCTATCTCTGCACTAGTGATACCAATGTAGACAAAAAATCCCCTCTATTTCCCACCACTATGTTGTGTAAGTACACACTGTGTGTAGTGGTGTTAGTTTGATCTTTGCAACTGTGTTAGTTGAAACAGACACAATTACAAAACATATATTGTCGGACGGAGCAAGGTGGGGTCCAAGCTAACAATGGTCCAACAATACATAATAATGCGTTGTGCATTGAGTGACGATACCGACTAACTAAATGCCTTAAGCGGTATCAAGCATACACTGGCACACTGCTATCCGCAGTTTTCTACAAACACGCTTAGGGCTTGGTCACAGACACGTGTCGTGACAGACACGACATTTATAAAGTATTCATATACACAGCAATTAGCAGACAGACACAGACAGTAGATACTATACGTATAGCACGTATAGTAGGTATGTATCAGTGAATTACAAAAATTACATTGTAGCAGACCTGACAATGTTATGTGACTTTTATACTGAAGATTTTTCCGAAATTGTGTTATTATTGAAAGAGGAAAAATTTCCTTTCTTGCTGCGTAATTCTGTTGATTATCGCCAAATTTCTTATCAGTTTGTTTGTGGACAAATGTACATAACCTAATAAATTCGATTAAATATTTGTTATTAAGATCTTATATAATTAACAGAAAATGTTTATTTTCTAATAAATTCGATTAATTTTTCGCTGTTTATACTTCATAAAATGAATACAATGAAAATTTATAAATAAATTCCAGGAATTTTGTTTGTACGTTTCGAAACATGCATTAATATTAACCGCGCAAAGTCAACAGACACGTTCCAGCACAAACAAAATATTCTCCTCGAGAATACTGTGCGGACACTGTCTGTCACTGTACGTGTCTGTGCGCTTACGTTACGCTATAATATGAATTACACCCATAAGAAAAGCATTAAACAATATTTGTCGTGTTTGGTACGATACGTGTTTGTTACGTTTAGCATCTATAGATATGAATGGACCTTTAGCGTAACATATACATACATAACAAATTGTACAGAGATATTTTTATTGTTTGAATGTTATATAATAAATCACTGCTCAAACCGTAAGTTCTAAATATTCAAACAGAATATAATATTGATATATTGACATAGAGATGACAGTTAGACAATGTCGCAGAGTTAATAGACATTTAGTAAATATTTCATCCACAGAGGTCATTGTGGTTTGTTTACTTGCGTTTTCTAAAATATTCGGATTTTTAAATTAGTTTTCAAAATTGTTACTGGCATTTTTTTAACGTAAAAACTCAGTAAGTAATAAAGTTTTTGAATTTTTAAATATAAAATTAATTTAATACAAAATTGAGTACGTATTTAACAGAAAATTTTTTAAATATTTTGTGGGTATGTTAAGTTTAAATAAACAAAATACATGGCCGATTCATAAAAAAAAATTTTATGGGCTGTTTTTTTTTACCTAAAATTAAAAAGTAAGTAGACTGCTCATAATAACGATGTGTTAACATTACCTATTAATTAATACCCCTGTCGCAGCATCTGCATAATATGGTAAATTTCCAAAGACTGGACACTGGCGGTTCTCATATAACAACTTGTATCCATTTAAAATAGTTTAGTTCTCTAACAGTGAAAAAACTTTCAAAATCAGTTGAATAGTTAATTTTTGGCGCTTTTTTGGTCTCCAGGACCCTGGCGGATCTCATATAGTATAGAATAATATGTATTTAAATGAATTTAAATTTTTAAAGGTGAAAAAATTTTCAAAATCAGTTGGGTATTTTTATTTTTGGCACTTTGGGATCCCCGAACCCTGGCAGACCTCATACAATATAACTTATATCCATTTAAATTTTTTTATCTCTCTAAAAGTAAACAAATTTTCAAAATCGGTGATAACGCGTTCTTGAAAAGTTAGTTAATTTTTATTTTGAAAAATGAAACAGATATAGATATTGTTATTGTAATGATAAAAACAATGAAACATCTATTGTAAAGAAATTAAGTAAAGGGCATAGCCGGGTAAGATAGGGAAAACGGCCCTTGACGCAAAATTGATTGTTTTTATAGGAAATAATACTTCTTAGCCCCAGATACATTCCTGCCAAATTGCAACCCTTTGAGGCTAATAGTTTATGAATACACGAACAAACAAAAATTTTCAAAAAAAATTATTTTTTACGAAATTACTGAGCCGATTTATTTGAGTTTAATATATATTGTACTGTACCGAACATGACATGCATTTGTATTGAAATATTACTATGTTCTACCAACTAAAATTTTTCCGTAAAAATATATATTATAGAGTACTAAGGGACATATTATTGAACAAAAAATGGTGGGTGTCGCTAACGCGTAAGTGCCAAAAAAAATTTACTTAAATTTAAAAATTTAAAAAAATTAGTATAATAAAGGGTTATTACGTTTATTTTTTTTTACTACTTTGACTAAGGTGGGTACACAATATATATTAAACTCAAATAAATCGGCTCAGTAATTTCGTAAAAAAAAAATTTTTTTGAAAATTTTTGTCTGTTTGTGTATTCATAAACTATTAGCCTCAGAGGGTTGAAATTTGGCAGAAATGTATCTGGGGCTAAGAAGTATTATTTCCTATAAAAACAGTCAATTTTGCGTCAAGGGCCGTTTTCCCTATCTTACACGGCTATGCCCTTTCTTAATTTTTATTTTCATTTCTAGTTCATTTAGAACAATGTTTTAAAAGCTTATCTAATTTTTTAGGCTCTTTTCGATGGTGTAAAAAAAATCAAAAAATTTTTGAATTCTGGCCAAATTTTGCCAAAAAACCACTAAAATTGGCGAAAATTGGCCAAAATTTTGGCTTCCAAAAATCGGATGTATCTGGCTGACGAACCCATCCAAGCTATTGTGACTTTTAACCTACACACCAAATTTCGTAGCAATTACAGGCTCCCTTCGAGAGTTATCGCGCAGGCACACACACACACACACACACACACACACACACACACACACACACACACACACACACACACACACACACACACACACACACACACACACACACACACACACACACACACACACACACACACACACACACACACACACACACACACACATATTTTAGTGAACCTTGTTTTCGATTTGTCGAGGCCTCAAAACAAATTTCTGCCATAGTTCCGGTCTCAGGTCTTTTCATGGCACTCGCTGAAATAAGTGGATTTCTAAAAAGCAAATTCACTTAATATTCAGATATTAATTGTGTTAAGTCATTTTTCGACATGTATACTGATGAGTCGAATAAATTTATTTTCAAATCTTATCTGAACACTGCAGTTGAAGGTGAAAATGGAATTAAAACAGTATTAGAATCAGTATATGACACTATGTTACGTCGAGTAAATAAGTGCCTGAAAAGAGGAACATTTTCAACATTTACTTTGAACAGTAAAATAGTTATTAACGTTTGTATCCTTTTTTGAAGTGATATTTATTTGTCTCATGTAGAGTGCTACAGAACAACTAAAAGTAAATTTTTACATTGTTATTTTTCGAAAAATTGTTTGGTTGGCTTAGAATATGTTTTAAACTAAAATATTCAGTAATAGTATTTAAATTTGAAGTAGAAGTTTCCCCATTACAAAAATTATTTCACGCTCATGATGTATAAATTTGATCACTCTTTGCTGTATATGCGGATATTTTATAATTTATGTACGTTAAATTGCCTAGTGCATAACATTCAAACATTAAAATTCTCACTGTATAACTAATATAATAGATACGTATGTAAATACATTTCAACATAATATGACATGTATCATGAAAAAAGTCATTTGATGTTTAGTTGAAGTATCTTTTACGAATAAGTAATAAATTAAAGTACTAGTGACGCGTCAGTTATATTTGTAAAGTGAAGAGAATAATAAAGAAAAAAGTAGTTAAACAAATATATGAAATATCTGTTATACATACAATTAACTAGCTTACTTTATTTGAACAACGCGACATGAACAGAGAAAAGTCTAATGTTATGTGTGTGTGTAAATTAACGATGTTACAGATGTGCTTTTATTGGAGTCGAAGATGAATCGGAATCGAAGACGAAAGTGACACGATCAAATGAACAAAGTGTATATTAGACTTACACACTGACACTTTTATTGTGTATACAAAACTATAAACAAACGACATTTGTAACTTGTCGCAACATACATTGCAGGTGACATGGAGACATTTCGTTATGTGTCATCAGGTGTTGTTACGCCGAATCGGTTTGTAAACTCTGATAAATATCTTTTTTGAAATAATCGGAACCGGAGTCGGATTCGGAGGTGCATTTGAAACCGAAAGTTCCAACCTTCTGGAGTCGGAGTGAAGCTCTATAACATCTCTAATATGTATATGTAAATACTTATATCATACATTTTCCTCACAAACATTTAAAATTTAAATTTGAATGGAACAATTGAAAAACAAATTTCTTTTCTATACAATTATTAAAATAGTTGAATATTATTATCACATTTTCTGTCAATAATTAAATGAAGTATATATATACAAGGTGGTCGAGAATTATGTACCGTAATTGCGGAAGCTGATAATACGTTAAAAAATAGTGGTACCTTTTCATCTACACTTTTTTCCAAAACTCAATAATCAGTGAGATAAAATAGAGGAGAAAAAGGTAGAGGGGTGGAACGAAACTGACTTCTTTTTTTTTTTAAATTTTCTGGGTGCTTTTGAATAATGGATTCATATTTTAAGGATGCATTTGAACATTAGGATAATTAAACCTATGGTACCAATTACTCCATTACATATGGTTAGGGGATAATTTGGAAATATATACTTCTACTTTAAATTACTCGAAAACGGTATTATTTATCGAAATGTAACAAGTATACGTTTTTTGCGTAGAACTGTCTGAGGAATCATATTGTTAACAATTTTGCTTAAATAATTGCAAATTAAGAAAGAAAAGACGTGATAACTCACACCTACTAGACAAAACCACCAGTTGATCATAAGTGGTGGAATAAGCGTTTACATAAATTTAATTCTCCTAACACAAAATACGTTTCCCTAAAATATCAATCCGTTACTCAAAAGCGTTTCGAAAATATTTAGGAAAAAATGGTTTTCGGTTCACCCCTTTACAGGATTGTATCTCCCTTATTACTGAGTTTTGGAAAAAAGCGTATATGAAAAGGTACCATTATTTTTGAACGTACTGTCAGCTCTAGTAATTACGGTACATAATTCTGGACCAGCTTGTATATATACATACTTCACATATACGTCAATATATATATATATATATATATATATATATATATATATATATATATATATATATATATATATATATATATATATATATATTATTTATATATGTATATATATATATATATTATATACATATATATATATATATATATATATATATATATATATATATATATATATATATATATATATATATATGTATATAATATATAAGATTTAAAGAACATTCCCTATTAAAAACGTATTAACGTTATAAATCATTCAGAAATCATACAGATATAAGAGCTTAGATAAATCTTTTTCTTTTCCAAATAGCCCCACCGTTTTCAAATAGTCCCATTTCACGGTATATATATATATATATATATATATATATATATATATATATATATATATATATATATATATATATATATATATATATACAGGGTGTAAAGTAAATAAGTTTCATCCTTTTGAGAGATGGTTTATCTCGGTGTAAAATTGCCGAAGACATAAAAATTTTTTCGGAATTCGCTATCTGAGAAAATCGTATCCCAGCCAGCTCATCGTTTAATATGAATTTCTCTGAATACGCCTCTGACCAAACTAAAATTATTCGCACCCTGTATAATAAAAATTTTTTAAAAATAAAAATAATTTTTTTTTCTTATTTTACGACAATATGTAAACATCTGCCGACTTTTGAATTGATAGGTACTGTATAGTAAAAAAAAAAACCGAACACTGTTTTTCATAAATTTTGGTTAAAATATGTTTGAAATATTTTTGTATGTTTTTATTTCACAGGACGTTATGAATATTGCAAGAACCGTAACTCTGGTATTGTTGCATTTCTTTAATTACAAATATTTAGTTGCATTACTTTAATTACAAGTATTAATTTAATTAAAAATTACATTAAAAATTACACTTGAATTTTTAAACAAACCAAAATAAAAACTTTCCTTTAACTGTCATAAAACATTGTTGTTAATATTGTTGGTACACAACACAGATTAAAAAGTGAATTTTTATTCATAAGTGAGTAACTTTAGCGGAAAACTGTAACAGAGAATTCCAAACTTCGGCATTAATTATCATTATTGTAAAATTATTTTACCAAATTTGTTCTATTATACCAACAAGCTGATACAAAACACATTTAAAAATTTATGTACTATAAAAATACATAGTAGTCCGTCTATTGTGTAAGCAAATATACAGTAAGGTAAATGTCCCAAATTCCGACACTTTAAGGAAGAACCAAACATATTTTCCTAAAATAATTTAAAATTCGTTGGGAAGGCTGAAAGCCTTTGTCAACAACCAGACCAAAATTTTTACTTTAGATAAATTATCACTTAAGAAAAATAGAAAGATAAAATACAAAAAATAAGAATTTTTGTACTACTGCAATGGCACATAATTTCGACATCTACCATAAGAACTTAGCTCTAAATTCAATATCTTTGTGAACTTATTTTCGTGTTTTTAAATTCAACAGTGTCCATAATTTTGACTATAAACGCTTTAGCTCAAATAAAAAAGAAAAAAAAAATGATAAAGATGCATTTAAGTATAATTTATTGAAAAATTGCTTTATTTATTACACGTACATATTAGTTAATAATGTACTTTTCCAATTTCTGCTAATATGAAAATTAATACTGTTGTATATTTCGCAAAATAAATAATTGATCATTAATTTTAGTACAATATTTGTTAAAATAATATAAACGTTTGATTTTAAGACACTGTCTGATTTTGGGTCATTTACCTTATCTATTGATTCATTCAAATTGATAAATATTCCTTTTCATTTCCCAGTGTGTCAAAATCGTCAAAACATTTTTTTTAAATAAACAATTACAGACATACATATGTACTTGGGGATTCACAGACAATCATGATTTCATGATGATATCATCACATCAACCATAGATAATCAAGGAGTTGGCCAAGTGCGTATTTAACACACATTAAGCCGAGTTCCTGAGTTATTTGCGTTTTTGTATTTTTGGAGATAAAATACATCGCATAGCATATTTTTTTACGGTTTACTGTGAAAATAAATAAATATATTTGTACTTGTGTTACTTAAGGGTCAATTAAGTGGTAATTGGATTCCTTACAAACCACATGGACTTCGACATACAATATTTCTGAAACAAGGTGTAAAGATTAGAAGTTGTTAAAAGAACCTTAACTTGATTTTAAAAGATTTTTTTAATGATATGCTGCAAACAATTATTTTTGAAGGAACTTACGAAAAAAAATTTTCGTAAGTTCTCTTCTCTTCTAAATTTCTCTTAATAATTTTAATTTGAATTTTTGGAAATTTTATCTAATATCAGAATATACTTTGACGTAAAATTTCACTTACTGAGTGTACTAAAAGTGTTTATGCCCAGCTTTAAATACGGAAGATGGGTACCATAAGAAATTAAGAAAGAAATTGTTTTACTGACGGTTAATTGAGATATCTATCTGTAGCATGTATTGTATTTGCAAAATTTCGTTTTCATACATAAAAGGCGTGGAAATTCTGAAAATGTTACAATCAAAAAATTATAAGAACTTCCAGAGTTCTTCGGAACCCTAATTTTTGAAAATTATTTTTTAAAGACATACATAAACATAATATTTTATTACCTGTCAAACTGAATATATTTATGTGTTTTGGAAACACCAGTAACCTATTTATTTTAAACTTTATAAATTATTATGCATTTGTAGTTGAATGTGTATGTGTGATTATGTGAATATGTGATCCAGAATAAAGATGGAACAATGTGATTGTTGCATCAATTAACTGTGTGAAAATAAATTAGCGATTTATAATTTTTTTAAATCAAAGTATTAAAATTAAAAGTACATATGTGTATGTGCGTGAATAATAAACCAATTGTATATTTTAGAAATGTTTTAAAATCTAATTGTTGTGTCATAAAAATACTTCAACTTAACGTACTTACTCTGAAATAGTCAGGTACAAAAGTTTATCTCAGCAAAAAAACTTTATTTTATCAAAAATTAAATAATGTATTGATATTCTTCAGTTATTATATTTGTATACCACTTGTTTTTTTGTATTTCCGCGCACTAATGTTGTAGCAATTTAAAAGAATTGTTGAAAAAATGTTGTAAAAACGTAGTAAAATGATGTTTTTAAATTATATTTCAAAATCGGCGTGGTCAATAATTTTTATTTCTTATTAAATATGGTTTGTAACTTTGTATTAAATAACATTCAATTTTTATCAAATTCCTTTGACACGTTTTCATTTTATTCTAAAAAAATAGAATTTTCCCATAAGAACCCGTGTTAAAATTACAAAACTTTGAAATCGTTTTTCTCAAAATTGGGGTGGTCAATTTTTTTTTCGGTAAGGGCTCGTATTATTGGTATTGGAGAAAATAAATATCTAGTGAACTTTGTTAAATTTCCAAATAATTTAATGAGATTTGACGAAATCGATCTATTTGATATGTGACGTAAATTGTCTCATTAAAAATTATGTTTAAATTTTTATGGACACTACTGTATAACTATTTTCAAAAGATTCCGTAAACAAGCAGGTAAAAATATTTTGTTGACAAAAAAATTTACATTCAAAAAAGCAAAGGAAAAAAATGATAAGTAATCAGAGCCTGATTAAGTTTTTTTTTCTAGGGGCCATTTTTTAACACGTTTTTGACAATCGAAAATTTCTGAAATGAAACTTGATCGGTAAAATTTAACTAGCAATACTTAATTAGTAGACTGAGACCTTTCTCTCCTGCAAATTATGAAACTTATTTACTTTACACCCTGTATATATATATATATATATATATATATATATATATATATATATATATATATATATATATATATATATATATATATATATTGTTGGATTCCCGATGAATGAACAGGTCCCAATGTAGAACAAGCTTGTCACCAGGGCAGTTGATGAGTTAAACTCCGTAAACTTGTACCCGATCCAATGTTGATTCGGTAACTAGGCTACTACTCTATGTCTCCGGATGTCCAATGATCCTTGTTGTTGCACTGTTCCCGATTTTAACTAGGCTCCTAGTATATTTCCGATAGTACTTGGCTATTAGTATAACTACTACTCACGACACAGCACTTCACGAGTAACTTATCCTTTAATAGTTTAATGTAATGTTCTTACTTAACTCACTGTAATAAATCAGGCTTCCTTTTAAAGGCTTTTTCTTAAAGGTCTGAACTTCTGAGTCTGAACTCTTAAACGTCTGAATAATTGACGTAAACTACATGAAAAAAATCGTATCAGAAATAATAGTGAACAAGTTTATTACCATTTTCTTGCTGTTATTTATTTTTAAAGCTGTATCAGCTGTATATATATATATATATATATATATATATATATATATATATATATATATATATATATATATATATTATATATATATATACGCAACTGTATCAAAAGTAATTAAAATGTTTAAACAAAGTGGTTCGATGCAGACAAGGTATAAACGTCAAAAACCGGTAATATATATACTTTGTGGTGAAGTTTGATATAAGGTGCATAAAAGAAAGAAGTAGCTATCAAAGTAATATGTATTGTAAGTATGTAAAATTTACATAAAAATTAACAACAAAAGTAATTCCATTATAAAATAAATTAGTAAAATAAGGAAAAGTAAACAAATTTATGTGGTCATTAAAATAGAGCCATTACATATTTTGTATTTATAACCCTAAATTTATTCAAATATATTTAAGTTCCAATCATTCAGTTTTTTCCAGTCACAAAGAAATTTAGTAGTTTGACCGTCCTAAGGCATCACAACGTCGTGGCAATGATTCAAATAAGTGCTGACGCCGGATGATGGTAATAGACGTCTATTATTTTTGAACCTCCTTCCATAGTTGTGCTTTATTGATTTTATAATTTCCAAAAGTATTCTATAATTGTATACATTAATTTTGAGTCGGATTGAAGTGGGATGATTGAGAAGGGCAAGGTAAATCCGACAATTTATGACCTACGAAAGCTCTTTTTGCCTTCCAAGACCTAGGTTTCAGAACATTGTCTTGTGTTAATGTCCATTTAGTGGCACATTTTCCCCAGTAAATGGGAGCACAGTATTTTTAAGTATGTTGGTATATTCGTGGTAATCCTTGTTTTCTCTGATCCAAGAAATTGGTCCAACTTCATATCAATCAAAAAATATCTCCATAGTTTTATGTTTCCACCTTTATGTTTAAAAGTTTTTTGATATGTTGTGGAAGAAATTCTTTGCTTTGGGGCCTTCTAATGTAAACCCGACCATCAGAGCTGAATAAATTTATTTTTGTCGCATCATTTAGTTTTTTCCAGTTTTTTGTGCCTTCAGGACCATTCCAGATAATATGACCAATGCAAATTTTATCCGATTTTTATTATTTTTAAGAGTCGCCAGAAAAGTTTCCCATTTATCTACCGTTAAAATTATGTTCTTGCTGTTTTCTTCGTACAGTACGTGAACCAACATCAAGATTTAATTCAGCCTTAATGCTTATCGAAGACCTGAATGGATCTTCTTTGAAGTATGAATGATGAGCCGATCAGTTTGGACCGTACTTTTTCATTTTACCCCACGATTTTCTTTAGTTGGTTTTGGTTTCAATGCATTTTCAACCATTTTCTTTCAACAGCCGACAATTCTAACTATTTCACGTTGAGATTTTCCCTCGTCTCGTCGAGTTACAATTTTTGTTCTTTCTTCGAAAGAACAATGTATTTCGTTATCCATTTTAACATTTATTTGAATCACTACCACGACGTTGTGATGCCTTGTTAAAAAGTGATGGTCAAGCTACTAAATACTTATTAAAATTGAATGATTGGAACTTAAATATTTGAATAAATTTATGACCACATAAATTTGTTTACTTTTCCTTATTGTACTAATTTTTTTTTTTTTTATAATGGAATTACTTTTGTTGTTAATTTTTATATTTTTTACATACTTAGAATACATATTTTTTGATAGCTACTTCTTTATTTTATGCACCTTATATCAAATTTCACCACAAATTTTATGAAATTCTATACAGTGGCTCTATTTTTGTGACCATCTATATATATATATATATATATATATATATATATATATATATATATATATATATATATATAGGGTGTTAATGAATAAGTGCGAAAGATCTTAACAAGTGACTGTAAACCCAGGTCCGAAAATGGTTAGTTTCGACGATACGCAGTAGATGGACTACTAGATAGCTCATACCGGTTTTGTGATAACGACAGTAACGGGAAATTATTTTTATCTTGAAAACGACTATATGAGCGACAAAAAAGCAAGAGTTCGTTTTTGTCAACAATTTATGGGACATTTAAAAAAACATTTTCGAATTGGTATATGGTATATGTGTATATATATATGGCATATAGTATATATATATATATATATATATATATATATATATATATATATACATATATATATATATATATATATATATATATATATATATATATATTAGTAGTTATATAGTGTATATGTTGCAGCTATATTGTCAAAACCGTTTTATTATAATAACACTAGTCAAATTATAAAAAAACCAAATATTGTCAACTGATGTTGTCCCTTACAATACACCTAGTAAATTTCAGCGCTATTATAATTTCGCTAGACTCATTTAGAGGAATTGTGAAGCAAATAACAATTGGTATCAAAACTAATAAACCGATCTCAACAAAATTTAGTAGAAATATTTTATGGCTTAGAATAACTGATAGGATAATTTATATGTTGGGTGAAGGTTTCTGCGGGATATTAATACGAAACTAATTAGTGTAAAACTACAAAATTGATTTCAATTAAATTTAGTGAGGACACTTTTATACTTTGGAATAACCAAAAGGAAATTTGATCCCGATTAAAGGCTCCTGAGGGATACAAAATAAATTATTCAGTTAGGTCAAAATTACTGAAGCGATTTCAGTCTGATTTCATATATAAACTTATATACTTTGGAATAACTGATAGAAACATTTTTATCCCAGTTAAGAGTTCCAGTGGGACACAGACTAAATTATTGAGTCACCTTAAAATTATTGAACGAATATCAATTAAATTTTTTTAATTTTTTTTTTAAATTTTTTTAAAAATTTAGATACATATTTATATGATATGCTTTTTAATAACTAACGGAATAATCTGTATCCCGTTTGAAAATTCCTATCGCCTATTATTACGATAAGAAATAATATCAAAACTACTGAAACAATTTTAATCAAATTTAGTATTGGCATATACCTTAAAATAATAAATATTTGGTATACTTTTTTTACAGGTTGGAGGTTCCCGTGGGAAATGAACTACTATTTCATAAACTATTAATGTTGATTTTCTTTAGATTGTTTATTGATTGACTAAAGACTTTAGAAATAATTTTAAATTGCTGTTCCGTTTTTTTCGAGATATCGTTCTATAAGAACATGGAATTTATTGTAATTATATCAAAGCAGTTGAACTACTTTATTGTCAATTAATATGTACAATAGTTTTATCCCGGTTTTCTAAAGGAAAAACCGGACACATAAAAGATTTCAATTTAGAATATTTTTCAGCTTTTTATTATTAGCTCGAGTTTTTTATTATTAGCTCTAGTAAAATTGTCATTAAGGGGTAATCTAGGGTTTAAAGCTCAAATACTAATATAATCTGGTTCATATCCCTGATGAGTCTTTCCATGGCATACAAATTAAAATTCTTGTACTGTGAAGATCATCAGGATTTTCTTTTGAAATTCACATAAAAATATCTGATTTATAGCATACGTATTCCAAAATATAGAAGTATTCATATCAAATTTGACTGAAATCGAATCAGTAGCTTTGACATTAATTAATTTCATATTCATATCCCTTAGGAACCTTCAATCGGGATACAAACTATCCCAGCAGTTACTCTAAATACAAATTAAATTTAATTGAAATCTGTTCAATAGTTCTGACATGATTGAATAATTTATTTTGTTTTCTGAGGGAACCCTTAATTAGGATGAAAATTATCCTATGTGTTGTTCCATGGGGTATAAGTATCCATGCCAAAACTGAATGAAATCGTTTCAATAATTTCGGCCTGACTGAATAATTTATTTGGTTTGCCATGGGAACCTATAATCAGAATAAACATTTTCTGTTTGTTATTCCAAAGCAAAAAGATATTCATACCAAATTTGATTGAAATCGGTTTTGTAGTTTTGATACCACTTAGTTTCGTATTCATATCCTGTAGGAACCTTCAACCAGGATATAAATTATCCTATTAATTATTCTAAACCATATAAATATCGCCACAAAACTTTATTGAAATAGACTTAGTAGTGAAGACATTGTTTATTTTAGTATTCACAACCCACGGAAACTTTTAAACGAAATAAGAATTTCTTATCGGTACTCCAAAGCATATTTATGTAAATATCTAAGCTAAATTTACTTAAAATCGATTCAGTAGTTTTTTGACATCATTAGTTTCGGATTCATATCGTCTTTACTTTTACCACACATATTTTCCTGTAAGCTGATTTGCTTATATTGCCAAAAAACATTACACTTCACAATTTCTCTAAATGAGTCTAGCGAATTTATAATAACACTAAAATTTACTAGGTGTATTGTAAGAGACAACATTAGTTCACAATATTTGGTTTTTTTATAATTTGACTAGAGTTATTATAATAAAACGGTTTTGACAATACAGCTGCAACATATATACGTATGTATTAAAAAAAAAGAACTAAAAAATAAAAACTAAATAAATAAAAAAAAATTGCGAATTCATTATTTATTAAAAAATATTTGAAATCATTTACGAGAGTTTAATACATATTATATATTATATTAGTAGTATATATATTATATTAGTAGTGTATCAATAGTTATATTAATTATTTAGTAGGTATATATTATACAGAAAAAATGGAAATTTATTTTTTATTAAAGAATATACGGAGTCATTTATTACAGTATTCTAATGACATTTACCTAATTTATTTACATTATTTAAGTTTAATCCCGTTCTTGGAGCTGCCAGGAGACTGAGAATTCTTAAATATTCTTTAAAAATCGGCTAAATAAAGTTTTATATAAAAAAAAAACAGGTCCGCTCTTCAAATACAACATATTTACAACTCATACAACTGAAAAATTTCTTATATCCACAATATTTTTCACGAAAATGGTGACTAGGATACTGACAAGGAATGTTACGGAAGTGTACCCCTGCGATTTTGTTCGTTTTAAGATATATTGTAGTACTTGACAAAGTAACAAACATATTTTAATTATACGTGCCCAATCCCATATTTAGGGCATAAAACACCCCTTCAAAAATTTCCTGAAAAATCATATTTTGGTATTTTTCCCATACTAGCCCTTACGCAATTTTGATGAAAAGTGGTCAAAAGATTTAGACTGAGGTTACATTACTATAGAATTTTTTTCATTGGGGTCACTTAATTTTTAAGGGGTGAAACACCCCTAAGAGTGGGTTTTTTAAAAAAATTTTTAGGGAAACCAGCCCAGATTCTTTGAAATTCTGTAAAAAGGCTACAAGTTATTAGTTAATAAATAATTCGTGTTACTCACTGTAGTGGCGTGGCATAATTGGGAGGCTATGGGGGGCTCTATATGGGAACGAAATTTTTAATAAAAAAATTAAATATTTTGGGTTTTTCTCACTCTAAAATTTATAAAATTGCAAAAATAAGGTAATTAATGATAACAACTAAAGGGACTACAGGGAAGATACAACCACTAGATGTATACGGATTCCGAATATGGAAGAATTTTATTAAGCGGTTTTCGAATAGTATAATGCTACTCAATTACGATATCAATCTTGATTCTCCTAACAACATAATAAAGCTGCAATCACTGATTCATAACCAATTTTCTTCTCCTCGATATCAAAACTTATTCCTTTATTTATGGTACAAAAGCGGATAGATAAGTAAGAAACCAGAAAAATTTGAGAATCCAGTTGCATTTGCTCTTCAAGAAAATTTGTCCCCCAAATGCGAAATTGAAGGTTGTGAAGAATTATCTACAATCGACTTTCATTAATGCAAACCTGCGATAATTCGAATCTCTCTATAATTCAAAGTTATCACGAGTTCCCTACAAATATAAAATATTACGAATTAACGAGAGTCGACTATCAAACACTCTATAATAAAATTCGTAATAGGTATTTTAAGACTCCCTCGAGTTTCGAATTAACGAGAGTCGACTGTATTATAAGATGTTCTTGGTGCAAGAAATCGGTCTGCTTAAAACACTTCTTTAAAGATTATCATTACTGCGAAAATTATCATCCATAATTCTAATTAACATTTTTTAATACTTCTATAATATTTTATAAATACATTGTAAAACACAAGCATACTGAAGCACTTTAACGTCTGCTTACTGTACCACTAATCAACATCTACTCAAAATAATAAATAAAACTTAATTTATATTTTTACTTGTATATTCTTCCACTATTCTTCATAACCCATCACATTTAATTACAAGCTACAATCAAAAATTTTTTTTCATAATGCTATTTCAGTGTTTCAGAACTATCTATTTCAAGTCAAGGAGTTTGCCAGTTAACCTTATTTTTGCTATTTTATAAATTTTATCGTGAGGAAAACCCAAAATATTTTTGTTAAAAATTTCGTTCTCATATAGAGCCCCTCATAGCCCCCCCCCCAGTTACGTCGCGTCACTACAGTGGGAAACACGTATTATTTATTAACTAATAACTTGTAGCCATTTTACAGAATTTTAAAGAATTTGGGCTATGATTTCCTTAAGAAATTTTTTAAAAACCCACTCTTAGGGGTGTTTCACCCCTTAAAAATTAAGTGACTCCAATAAAAAAATTCTATAGTAATGTAACCTCAGTCTAAATCTTTTGACCACTTTTCATCAAAATTGCATAAGGGCTAGTATGGGAAAAATACCAAATGTGATTTTTCAGGAAATTTTTGAAGGGTTGTTTTACCCCCTAAATATGGGATTGGGCACGTATTATTAAAATATGTTTGTTACTTTGTCAAGTACTACAATATACCTTAAAATGAACAAAATCGGAGGGGTACACTTCCGTAACATTCCTTGTGAGACATTGTCTGGACCGAGTACAATCTCACTTACAGTGTTAACTGAATTAGTTGATACGAAATTAAGTAAAACATGTACTTTATTTTATTTATCTAGTGTTTGTTTGGTGGATTTTTGTGTAAAGTTCACTTATTAATTTTTAGGAGTTGTTCCACCGTGGTTGGGTAATTTAATTAAAGTTTATATGCATTAAAAGTATATCAGATATATTTCGCTCATTTGAAGAGCTCATCAGGTACATGGTAATTATGACTAGTTAAGTGTTATTTCTTATTAGTTAAATTGGTTAAAATGTATATTTTTATAAACGTTCTTATTGATTATGTACATTTTTGTAAAAAAGACGATATTTTTTTAATATATCTTTGTCATGTATTACATTCAACTGAATTAATAAAATGAAAATGGTTCATATCCATGTGGTTTGATTATGATGTTTGTTTCAAAACCTTATTAATGCCTGTTTTATTTGTAATTTTTTATGTTTGGTATCTGATGTTGTTTGATATTGTATTTAATATAGTAGTATAATAATGATTTAACAAAAATAGTTCGTTACATTACAAAAATCACATCTTAAATTCAATAATTAAAAGAAAAGAAATTAAACGAACCACACAATTATATTAAAAAAAAGATAAAATGTTAAATCAAAGTAATATGTACATATGAAGTCAGCAATATGATAAAGGAAAAGATAAATACAATATCAAACAACATCAGATACCAAACATAAAAAATTACAAATAAAACAGGTATTAATAAGGTTTTGAAACAAACATCATAATCAAACCACATGGATATGAACCATTTTCATTTTATTAATTCAGTTGAATGTAATACATGACAAAGTTATATTAAAAAAATATCGTCTTTTTTACAAAAATGTACATAATCAATAAGAACGTTTATAAAAATATACATTTTAACCAATTTAACTAATAAGAAATAACACTTAACTAGTCATAATTACCATGTACCTGATGAGCTCTTCAAATGAGCGAAATATATCTGATATACTTTTAATGTATATAAACTTTAATTAAATTACCCAACCACGGTGGAACAACTCCTAAAAATTAATAAGTTATTTTATTTATTATATTTCAGTTAATTACTATGACAAACGATGATTTAATCGGAATATAAATTTTTTATATTTTTAAGTGTTTTGGTTTGATAGAAGAATGATGCAAAGTTCGGGAGACAGAATTCAATAGAATATTTCTTAAAGAAAATATTAAAAAATTAAAAAAAATTATTTATACAATAAAAAGTACCAATATTATAGATTACTACTGTAGTATAAATTTTTTTTTATACATTCAGAAAAAATAATTATTTAGTCTGCTATGTTTTACTTTGGAGAGGAGACATGTCAGCAGACTGAGAATTTTAGATTTTAAGTGTCATTTTTTATAAAAAAAATATTTCGAAACCGGGTTATTTTGAATGACCAGTTAGATGCAGTAATGGTTTACAGTTTCCATCTAGAAAAAATGTATTTTTCAAAATATTAATATACAGAATGCGTTGGGCCGTCCAAAATTGCCTCGTTTGAAGAACTACCCATATATACTCCTCAAAACAAAATAAGGGCCACTTGAAAGTTTGTATTTTAAAACTGATTTATGTCGATCCACGTTAAAATAACTTTTCTAAATGACTGTTGTTATGATATTAAGTGGTTGAGTAAATGATAACAGTTAGGCTTAAGTGATATTATTGTTGAGGGAAAGATTTAAACGTTTTTTTGTCTCGCACAGCGTCAAGTGGTTAGTTTTACTTATTTTTTTGAACTTGATTTTAAATCAGTTTGCGCTAGATTATTGATTTCTGAGGTTGTTTTTTGAAGTTTGGCGTGTTATTCAATCATTTATTTTTACAATGCCGAGAATTCGACACCATATGGACGAAGCTACTGCTACCAGAGCCGTAACGATGATTGAGGGTGGTCAATCTCAACGTTCCGTGGCTCTGCAGTTGGGTTGTTCACAAAGGGCTATTCAAAATGTTTGGAATCGGTATCAGCAGACCGGTAGTGTAACCCGGCGCCGTGGCTCAGGAAGAGTTCGTGCTACCACTGCCCGTGAAGACCATTACATTCGACTGTGTGCACGACGTGAGCCGACTGTTACCGCAGGTACTCTGCAAAATCGCCTACATCGATCTACTGGTACTGTTGTCAGTAATCAGACCATACGAAATCGTTTGCATGAAGACCAACAACGTTCAAGAAGACCAGTAATCCGTACCAAACTGACCGGAGCGCATCGTGCAAACCGTTTAGGATTTGCACGTGAACACCTTGAATGGGGCTTGGAGGAATGGCGTCACGTACTCTTCACGGGTGAGTGCAAGGTGAAGTTTTTTAGTGATGATCGACGTGTAAGAGTGTGGAGAAGAAGTCGGGAAAGGTTTTCTGATCGTCACATTCATAAACGCGACAGATTTGGCGGTCCTAATGTCATGGTCTGGGGTGGAATTAGTTTGCAAGGCAAAACTGAGTTTGTTTTCCTGAACGAGGGAACTGTAACGGCTCAAAGTTACATCGAACAGGTTGTCAGACCCCATGTGATACCCATTGCACAACGAGCGGCCGACGGATTTATCCTGATGCAGGATAATGCCCGAGCGTATACCGCTCGAGCGACGACAACTGTCCTTAGGGAGGCTAATATACAGGTTTCACCGTGGCTTGCAAATAGCCCTGACTTGAACCCAATAGAACATCTTTGGGATCAATTAAAACGGCCACTCAGAGCAGCCGGAGAGGATGTGCACACCCAACAACAACTGATTGATGTCTTGAGAAGATGTTGGGAGGAGATTCCTGATGAAACCGTTAGGCATCTTATTGAAAGCATGCCGAGAAGGCTTCAAGAATGTGTTTTAAAAAGGGGAGAGCATACTCGATATTAAATCACCGAAAAGTTGCATAATGTGTGCTTTTACTCAAAACGTGAACGTTTGTTGATGACTGTAAAAATGACTATAAAAATGATAAAATCCTAAAAAAGTGTAATTATGGATTAATTTTTTATTTAATCTTATTAAAATTAATTTTATTTAGTAAAAAATTAGTTCCTTAATTAAATGTAAGCATATCTTATACTGTAACTTATATAAAAATAAACTTATGCAGCAAAACATGAGTGGCCCTTATTATATATATATATATATATATATATATATATATATATATATATATATATATATATCATAACTCAAGAACGAAGCGTTTTATTTCTGCGAAATTTGGTGGAAACTTTGAAAGTCCAGAAACCTTGGCTAATTTCTTCAACCAGATGGATCTGATGCCAAAAACATTGTTTTTTGGACATTTTTCGTGAAAAAATTATTTTTTTGCAAAAATTGCCGCAAATTTTTTTTAGACCATTGGAAGGAAAAATCACATAAAAAAGGTTCTTAAACAATTATTCTATTTCAACTAGTTTCCAAAGAAAACTAATTTTTATAAACGGAAATTCGCTATGTTATTCCCGATGCTGCGACAGAGGTACATATCTATATCAATTTATAGCATTTGTGAAGTAATAACGTTGAAGGTTATAGCCAGTACAATTTTTCTGGTAAATGGCTATGAAATCATTAAAATCAAATGCAGGTTCTGTTTTCATTTTGTTGAATCATTATAATTACCGATCAGTGATCACAAATAATAACTGCATCTCAAGTAGTTAAATTACATCATCGTCACGAGACGATATTGAACATTCAATAAATAAAAATTAGAAATTTGGATTAAAAAGTTAAGGGGTGAGAAAAAATGTCACACGACTTTTACTGTTCACAGGCCATTATCTGGCTAAATCCGGTCGCGGTCTCAAAAACTGAAAAGTTTAGTACCGTCGACAATAATTAGCCTAAAATCGTAGATTAAAAAAGAACAACATAATATGAATACTCAACGTTTTAAAACTGGGAGGCTAAAATAAAGTTGAAAGAAACAGTTGTAATGACTGATATGTATAACTTTTATAATTTTAAAATTACGGTGACTGAATACGGCTTCAAATTACGCTCCTTACTAAAGATTAATGAATTCTGTTTTGATGATTCTTGATGCCATTAATATTGTAAATTTTTTCTTCTTTTGATTCTAAGAAATTTGGAGAGACAGGTCTATCTACACTGTCAACTTCCCATTGGATGGCCTTAAAGACTATTGCATATTAATAACTTTTTTTTTAATTCAGGGGACTCCTACACTGGGCCTCCGAGAGAGGCTTTGCCCCTTGTGCCACACCGGGGGATTCGCCTTCTGTACCTTTGGGTGGGGGCTCCACCCTTATAAAACAAATGATAACATCATTTGTTCGCAAGATACGCGAGACAAAAAATATTTCACAAAAAGTTTCGTATTTCGTTTTACCGTTGTTTTTTTTTTTTTAATTTTATAATAATTTACTGGCGTTTTTAACATCACAGAAGGTCAAAAAATTAAAAATTATAAATTTTGTGGCCATTATAAAAAAAAGACATCCAGGAAGGTGAAAAAAACTAAAATTAACACAAGAGAATTCCTTATATTCATTCTTATTATTAAGCACAATTTATTAAAGTATTAAACAATTTATTAATTTTTATTATTAAACAATTTATTATTTATTTAATATATATTATATTTTATATTAGTAAATATATATATATATATATATATATATATATATATATATATATATATATATATACATATATATATATATATATATATTTATATATATATTTATATATATATATATATATATATATATATATATATATATATATATATATATATATTAAATAAATAATAAATTGTTTAATAATAAAAATTAATAAATTGTTAAATATATTAGTAGTTATATAGTGTATATACCTATGTATTAAAAAAAAAAATTAAAAATAATAACTAAATAAATAAAAAAATAAAAAAAATTGCCAATTCATTATTTATTAAAAAATATTTGAAGTCATTTACGAGAGTTAAATACATATTATATATTATATTAGTAGTATATATATTATATATTAGTAGTGTATCAATAGTTATATTAATTATTTAGTAGGTATATATTATACAGAAAAAAAGGAAATTTATTTTTTATTAAAGAATATACGGAGTCATATATTACAGTATTCTAATGACATTTACCTAATTTATTTACATTATTTAAGTTTAATCCCGTTTTTGGAGCTGTCAGGAGACTGAGAATTCTTCAATATTCTTTAAAAATCGGCTAAATAACGTTTTATTTAAAAAAAAAGCAGGTCCGCTATGCATTAGTTTTTAGGCCATTATATAATGAAGACATGGTAAAAAATCCATATAATCTATGTTACGTTAATAAAGTTAATTCTGTTCTTTTTTTTATCACAAAAAACCAACCGCTAATCCGAATTTGCTGAAAACTTTATCCGGTCTTCATTTTTTAATTACGCATCTAATGAAATTAGTCCGGAGTTGATATAATTTATTCTCGAGATATGCGAGACGAAAAAAATTCACTAACGAAAGAACTAACGAACGCACACATAGACATCACGCTAAAAACGATGGATTCGAATTCTAGTGACCTTGATACGTGGAGATATGACCAATTTAGCGATTCGTAAAATCAGACCCATTACAATAACTTTCAATGGGAAGTTAATAAAAGTTTGTAAAAACATAATTTTTTTTCGTCGTGGACCTCGTACCGATTTATTGTAGGTCTCTTTTTTAAATTATCAAGTATTTATATCAAGCCTTAATTAAATTGTATATTATGTAATTCTTGAGATGCTTATATTTTAAATATTTGTAGGATCAATGTAAAAATATTTTCCTAGTACGTATATCTATTTATTTATTTGATTCTAAAATTTAAAATCGAAACTACTAGATCAACGAAACAAAACAATTTACGAAAAATTGATAACATCTAAATGAGGGACAAGTTTTACCTGCCACAGGGTAGTTTGTTTTATCACTATACCAGTATTTATTTTACTAATATATTATGTATTTATTAAAAAATGTTTTAAATTCTCAATAGTAGAAAATCAAATGTCTTTGGTTTCGTAATACAGAGCTTTCCAAATTGTTTGAGTCGTCAAGGTCATTCAATGTATAATTTTAACAATTTTGCCGCTTGTGTTATAGGAAGTACAAAACTATCGTCCAATGGCGGTATAAATAATAAATAAAATAACTTGATTAATTTAAAAAAAATTTTATTTCCATATATTTTTTGTTTACAATTCACAAAAATGACTCAAAATGTTGGTCTCCCACTTCCATACACTTGGCCATTCTTTTTTCATATTTTCAAAGACAGCCTAAAAATTCTTCTATCCAACTCTGTTTCAAAGTCAAGAAATTGAATGAATAGTTGAATAGTATTTATTTGATTTATAGTATATTAAATTTTACAATATCACTTACAGTGGTGTATTATATACAATTTATAACTTAAGTCATCTATTACAGTTGCCAATGAAAATTATATCATTTTATTTTTATTAAGTATAATTATATTATACACTTTTTAGTTTAAGGTAGACATCCTTGGAACTTATGGTTGCTTATTCTTGATAGAGAAATTGAATATTCAATTACCGTAGTGTAACGTGGTAGTCGTACTTCTATATACTTTCAGCGGTTTCTGTTGCACTTTTGAAATATGCTTTCAATAAAAAGCCATCCTCCTCTTTGTTAAAAACCATGCTACACTAAAACAAAACGTAAATTTACTTATTAATTTGAATGTTTAATTTATAATTATTATTTTTAAAATAATACATAAAAAATTAAACATTTGTGTGAATAACACCACTGTTATTTCAATAATTTCTAATATGGCTGACTTTTTCACAATTACAAAACAATTTTTCATATTTCAACGAAATATTATTATTTTAATATCAAATAACTTACCTAAGGATAATAAGAATTAACAGGAACGAAAGCAGTACTCAACAAAAATAGATTTAACAAATGGACGCTTCAGAAAAACACAAAAAATGATACACTTTGACAGATGGCTGAACAAAACAAAAGTGCATATCTACAAAGTACAAAGTAGGAAGCAATTCCTGTATGTTGTTATAGTAATATGTTCCACTGTGTTTGGTTTGAGAACCAATATACGTTAGTTCTAACAGCAATTTGTGACCTCGAGCGACTCAATCTTTTTGGAACACCCATTATACATTATATGCATAATATAACCACCCATACAAGAATATATGGGGTTAGTCAAATATTTCAGAATGGATAATTATTTCGAGAAATACCTTTTGAAATAAAAAAACTGGTGAGAATGAGAGTTTATTATTTTTTATATAAGGAAATTATTTCATTATATCAGTTACTACCTGTTCTCCGTATTGGTGGAAATTTTAGTATTCTAAATGAAATTCTTCATTTTCAAATACTCATTAAATTAAATACTTACATGGTAGAAATTATTCATGACCCTAATCTTGAATATAGACATGTTTAATTAGTTCTTTTGAAATATTCTAGATTTAGATGAAGGAATTTTATATAAAAAAAATAGCAACAATGGGTTTAATTAAATACATAGTATGTTATACAGTAAGGGACTAAAGTGTGAACTTTTAAGTGTGAGTATGAAGTTTTTTGCCAAAGGGGCTTGCAAAGGCCCGACGGCAACAATTTACACGAGGGATAAAAAACACTATTCCACTTGTATAACACTTTTAAACACTTGCATATATTATCTTTTGCAATTCCGGATAATTTAAAATTATAAAAATTAAGAAAAGAATTGTTTAAATGTCATTCAAATTCTATAATTATAATAATATCACATCAAGTATACTTCGAATCGAATTACACAATACAATACAACTGTTTTTCCAATTCCGAGACTAAAAAACATGATTTAGTCCCTCATAATAGGGAGTAAAGTGCCACTTTTAGTCCCTTTAAAAGCAGGAGCAAAATAATTTTTTAGTTCTTTGGGACTAAATGAGCACTTTACTTCCTATTATGGGGGATTAAATCATGTCTTTTAGTCCCGGAATTGCAAAAAATTATATTTTGTAATGAATTTTTTTTTTAAGTGAAACTTTTTAGGCCCCGTTTGGATGACTTGAAGACTAAAATGGAATAAAACGCTACAAATAATTATTTTGTTACAGAATGTGTGTAATGTATAAAATAAGTGTTATTTATCTTAGGGCGTCACTTTCATTATATTCGACCAGAAGAGTTTCAGTCTAAAACATTACTAATAATAAAAATACCCATGTCGCAGCATCGTCCATAACGTAGCGAACTTCTTATGATTAGTCTACTGCAGTTTAAAAACTAAACCGCTTTATTAACACTATGAGGCCCGAGCACTTTCACAGTAAATTTCCCCGGAAGCCGACAATATTTTTAAAGAAACTTTATATAAACAAATACATAAAATGATTCAACATGTACATATATGTGATACGTACATACATATATTTGACATTCAAACATTCAAATCAATTAGATAATTACAAAAAGTTTAAATAACAAACTGGTAAAAATAAAAAAAATTAAAAAAACAAATACTTTGTAATTTTTAGCTTGTTTAAGTAGTATTTAAAAATTAAAATTATTCTATCCCATATTTTAAACTATTTTAAACAAGTATAGTAATTTGTATGTTATTTGTACGCAACTGATAAATAATTAATAGATACAAAGGGTCTAGCCGGATAAGCATATGAAATTCTCTCAGCGTCCGATGAAATCATTTTACCTTATATTTCTTCATCTAAAATATCTTTACATCTAATGTTAGACCTCTAACCCCAACCGTAAGGGAAAAATGGGAGTGACAACCCTTAACATTAAAATTATTTTTTCGGGAACTATTTGAAATATCTCAATAGAATTGGAGTTATTTATAATAATTATCTGTAGATTATATTTGTATATTTGGAGAATTTTTACTCAATTGAAAAGGATAAAAAACGAGAAATTTATTTTTTGGGAATAGATTTTTATTACCTACCAATAAAATTGATACCTATCAAAAAATAAATTTTATTTATTCAAGTTAGCTCTCATATATAAAAAGTGGGGATGGATCGAATTGGTGGAATGTAATTATTAAAAAAGGTAAAAATCTGGCTTAAGTGCCCGGATAAAACAGTGTATTTCGGCTAAATTACCCATCCATAGTATAATTACGAATAACAGTAATTTAGTAATAATAAAAATAATAGGGGGAGGGAGTAACGTCCGCTCTATTAGCAATAATCACAAATTGTAATGCAAAATAAGTCTAATTTGACAAGGTATATTATGCCTTGTTTTAAATAAAATTGTTTCGAAAATAAACATTTTCTTGAGAATGGTTAAACTAAACTTACTATATTTTACATCAAAATTAGTAATCATTGTTAACAACAATGAATAACGCGTTTACAATACATTTTGTATCGAAAGATTTTGAAAACGAAAAGTACTTACTATTAAATAAAATTGAAAATTGCTCAAAATGTAACATTTGAAGTGCTGCCGAAAGTAAAGGATGAATCCTTTTACATCGGTTAAAATGTTTACCGCTAAGGAAACCATTAACTGAAGCTTTTGCTAAAACACTAGCTTGTTAAAGTATGTCAGAAATTCTACATCCATCTATATATTTTCCTGTTGTTTTAAAAAATGCCATTTGAATGTGAAAAGCACCTAAAGAGTGACCGTAAGTTTTGCCTATTTGACAGCCCTTGAAATCTAACTTCAAATGTATGCTAAATGATAGTTTATGATGAGACTTTAATCTCTTGAAAATTTCAGATTGAGGCTGCATTCGGTTCTCGAGATATCGAGGGTCAAAATTGTCAATTTCGCATCGGTTCATTACATTCAGAAGATAACATAGGTCAACATTTGATATACGGAGTATCTCTACATCTCACTAGGGTACCCTAGAGTTTGGGGTCGTCAGGTTCAAGGTCGTTTCAAGGTCAAAGGGCGAATAAATGCTTTAAAATGACCTTGAACCTGACGTGATAGAGGTCAACCGACCCCGGATTCCGAATTAGCGACTCCAAAAACCCTCAACCTCAATCTGAATGCAGCCTCAATCTGAAATTTTCAGGAGATTAAAGTCTCATAATAAACTATCATTTAGCAGACATTTGAAGCTAGATTTCAAGGGATGCCAAATAGGCGAAAAATGGCTTGTTTTGCGGTCACTCTTTATAAAAATATTCTCAAATTTAGGTGTTTTTGTCATTTTTATTTGCATTGCCATTTTGGCAATGGCTAAATCATAAGTGACGATAATTTGTTGTTGATTACATTCTTTAGCAATTTTTTGAGCATAAAGCATTGTTTCATTTACCACACGATATGATGTTGGAGACAAATTAATCTGTGGTAGATAGTCAATAATTTGATGTTCAGTATTTTCTAAACTTAGTTGACAGTTAAATTCTATCCACATGGGAGGTAACTTGAAAAGAGATATTGACATGGCCCATAGAAAATCTTTATCAATAGAATTTTTTACTAATTGCGCAATCGTGAATGACAGTATCAATAACATTTAATGATGTTGGAATTGTTTGAGCAGAAGGTTTCTTACAATATAACTATTTCTCTTCAAACCGTCGTCTTTTCCGTGGTTTATGTTCTTCAACTGTGCTCGATGGAATCTTAGAGCTACTTGTTTCTATATTGGGTGAATTCTCTGCGTCATAATTCTTAGGGAAAAACTGATAAATAATTTCTACGGTGTCATGTAGTGTGTCTTTATCGTTCAAAGTCTCAACAAAACGATCATAATTGTCAAAAGCCCAATGAGTACTGAGCTGTTTTAATGGATGTATGCCGGCTGGAATTATTTCATTACTCTCACAGACGGTGTAGGTCATTTCCGTTTCAAGTTCTCTGCGGCAGTGTACCCGACAGTATACACGAACTTATTTAATATTGTTAAAACTTTTCTACTGTTTGTCAGTGATTTTATTGCCAAGCCTAATATCATGTGTTTGGCCGGTCTGACACGTCCTTTGGATATAACATATATCCTGACACAAGGACTTTATTTTGACATAATCGTCCGTTGAATTTTTGCGCCTGATATCCAAATCCTGAATTAAATTAGAAATAAAATTAAATAAAAGATCAAGAATTTCAGTTTCTCCCTAAAGAATATTATCTACATTAAATTTTTGGGAAAATTGTTTCTTTGCTATTAATTTTATTTTTTTCCTTAACTGATATGCAACATCTTCGTACTTATTGGTCTTACTTATTTTATTCAATAGCGAATCTGTTAGAATAGTATTTAAATCAATCCCTTTCTTATAAACAATTTTCTTTTTGTAAGTTGTATCAGAAACGTTTGTAGGTGTTGAGCAGTGTAATTGATAAAATCGGATTCAGAATACATATCCTCCGCTATTTCTAACAATAAAATATTGTACTTTAAATATAAGTCTTGTAAGTAATATATATTCTATGCTTCTATTATTTTATTGTTAATAAACACATTTAAAGCTTCAAAAGCTTGTTTATGAACAGAACGCAATTGAAGCCAGTTACTGTTAAGTCTTTCATTTCTCCATATTTTTCCAGACTTCTCTGATATTCAGTTTTACATGCACCATGGTAAAAAAAATTGTTACTGTTCTTTAACTTTTCTACCATGTCTAAATCGTATAAAATATAAGCGTAGAAGTGAACTGCAGTATACGTATCAATCGAATTACAAGCTGATAGAAGTTGTCTACGTTGTGCTATTTTTTTGTCATGATTAGAACAAAAAATACAAATTCCACGACAATTCATTAACAAAACAGGTAGTTTTAATATTGGCATGTGTGTTTCGTCAGACTGTTCCGTTTCCAAAATTAATGTTGGTGAATCTAGCGTAGACTGATCTCAAGTATTTAAATGGAATGTTAAAAGACTTGGTACTAGTTCGGTAATTTCTGGTAAGTCCTGTATCAAAAACAAAATTTTTACTTTTTCATACTTAGGTAATTGATTGATAATACCGAGTAAAAAAACGTCATTAAATTACTTTGGTTATGTAGGGGATCGCTAAGAAAGGGTTTTGGAAAATTTTTAGTTTAACCGTAGAAATTTACGGAAAACCGCAAAATGTAAATTTTTTATTGTTGTATATAGTTACCTATAGACAACTTATAAATCATATAATTTTTGTTAGTGGCTAAATAGTTTCCAGAAAAATAATTTTTGTAATTTTAAAAATTAAATAGCTATGGTTACTATTTATTTTTGCATATTGTTTCTCCATTCTCACTTGAATGTTTTTTATTTGGATTTACTTACATTTAATTAATTATTTGCTGTTATCGGTTCTGTAAATTATATTAATCCTATTTACTGTTACCAAAAATAAAACAAAAAAAAATCAATGTAAGTTTAAGGCCTACTATTTTTATATTATTACAAAAAATGCGTTTTCAGATACATAATATTAGAATATCTTTAAGCGAAACAGACAAAGATATAATTGCATTGAAATTTGATCCGGTACTAAAGAAGCAGCCACAAAAAAAAGATTAGGTAGCATTAGAACTAAAGTTAATAGTATAGTTCCGGAGTAATCTTATATTTAAATAAAAATGAAATATGGACTGTATTTATCTGTTCCCAACTGTTTCAAGAAAATGGTAGTATATATTAAGAAATTGATGAAAGACAGACAACTAGGTAAAATTGGCATACGAATTGAAAGAAAAATATCAAAATTAAATCAAAGTTACCCGGCAAGACCGTAGGACTTCAAAAAAAGCTTAAAGTAAACGACTAGACGTATCATTGCAAATTTTGCGCAAATAGGTACTAAGGTAACGGGCCTAGTTTCTGACCTTTTAAGAGTGACGGCTGAGGTTAAACGAGAGTAATAAATATAAGTTTAAACTTAAGAGACAATTAATAATTTTATCAACTAATTTATGGCTTTCAAAATAAAGTCATACAAGTAAAATAATTATTTGAATTGAATTAATAATTTAAATTAATATTTTAAAAATTGACAAAAAGGACCCAGTTTCTGACCTTCAAAATTTCTCATGTGACAGTTTTTGACCCTGACAGTGGCCTAGTTTCTGATCCTTAAATTTAAAAATACAGTTTTTTAAAATTTAATTTATAAATAATTTTTTATGGATAAAAATGAACGTTTAATGTTATATACGTTATGAAAAATAACAAAAACTAATCGAAGATAACTATAAATAACAAAATAACTAACAAAAACTGGTTAGAATTTAATTGGGCCATACCACTTTAAAAGTGAGCCTAGTAATTGACCCTCATATTTCAATAATAAAAATCATTCTAAGGTATTTTATAAATATTTTAAAATAAATTTTAAACAAATATTAACCTGCTCATATATTTTTAATTAAGTTTTCATACTTACATGATGAATATTGCACAGATCAAAATGAGTACTTTGTAACATAAACTGTTAGGAAACTACCAAAAAAATAGTTTTTACACACATTTTAAACTTAAAAATTTTTTTTTATTTAGTTAATATATTCTAAACTTTTTAAATTGCTGTTCATTAGACACAGGATAGATTACTTTAAATTAAGAATTTATTTTTTATTTAAAATATAGTTTTTTTATTAATTTATAACAAAGTTGAAAAGTTCAGAAACTGGGCCAGGGTCAATTACCGGGTCTTTTACCTTACTGAGATTCTGAAAAAATAAATGTTGGTCAGGTTTGACCATACAATACTCCATTGTGCAGCGCAGTTTGACAAAAATTCTAGAATGTTCTACTTGCTAACTAGCAATTGTACCATTTAATTGGTCATTGAATGGCTGTATCTTCGTGAAAAACGGTCGTATTGAAGTTGTAAACAAAGAAATTTAAAGCTGGAAGTTTCTAGTTCTGGGATTTTGCGATAAAAAAATTTTGAAGGCAACTAGTATCGCTCAATCCTAATAAATACACTGAAAAAAAATTTTTCGGTTTCTTTTTTTGGTCCACGGACTTGGAAAAAATTTTGCCGACTTAACCACCATATGGACCGGATAACTTGTTCATTCAATTTTAATTTGCTTTTTTTTAGGCCTTTATAAAACCACTTCTCGCTAAGATATCGGGCTTTGAATGGAAAAGGATCATTTCGTCTTTGACCATCAATATCTCAGCAATCAATGATCACACAGAAAATTGAAAACAGGCTTTAAAAACTCGAATAAATTCTCTACAAGGATTGGCCATTGTTGTTTCGGGAAAAAATTCTTTTGCATACTCTACATAAATTTGAAAAATCGAGAAAAAAACAGCTTTTGGTTGCTTTTCGGAAAATCCAGCGCTGAATTAAAAATATCGAGCAAACCATTAATGTCAAGTGTGCTTTTTACAGTTCAATATACCCACAAAAACCCCACAGAGTTTCAATTTACTCCATCTAGCCGTTTTCTTGTTTCATTCGATTGGATTTTTTTCGTACCGAAAAAATTCCTGCAATTTTAGTGTCTACAGGGTGCTATGAGTAACCCCTCAAAAGGTGGCCACTTATTTCTCTGACACCCGTGTATATATATATATATATATATATATATATATATATATATATATATATATATATATATATATATATATATATATATATATATATATATATATATATGTATATATATATGTATGTATATATACATATACATATACATATATATATATATATATATATATATATATATATATATATATATATATATATATATATATATATACACGGGTGTCAGAGAAATAAGTGGCACATATACACCGTGAACCGTAACGACTGCCCCAAATTAAAACTGATGATAGGCCACAAAAAGTTGGACAAAAAATCTTAATACCATTTTTTTTTATGGTGCTTAGTTTTCGAAAAAATTAATTTTCAAAATTCGAGACCGCCGTTTGAGAGCCACTGAATAATATTATTATGCATGGGATATCAAAGTAACTATGGATATGGGATATGTACTGTTTTCTCGCAGTGTGTGTATGTGTGTGTGTGCGTGATGACGTGACAGGTGATTAGATGTTTGGCTGTTGGTGCAAGTTGTATGTATGTTAGTTGACGTTAGTTAACCTTGAAATTTGTGTGACCATTTGTATTATGTATCTCTCCTACGTAAGGACGAAAGATATAATCAAATATGTATGTAATGAATGACTTTGAACGAAGAAGTGTTTTTTAATTTTTTTTTTTTTTTTTTTTTTTTTTTTTTTGTACAAACTTTAAAGTGGTTGAAACATTAAATTATTCTGGATATTTGTGTTTTAAATTTTTTTGTGTTTCTTAATATTGTTATCGATAACTGATTTTACCTTTTTTTTAGTGTTAAAAAAAAAGGTAATGCTAAATTGCAATATACTATTTCATGCCATATTTTTTTTTAACCGGTAAACACGAGTTGGTAAAAAGTTAAGCAAGCAAACATATTTTTGTTTTCAAAAACTCAAATTTATTAATATTTTACACATTTTTTAATACTGACATTTGTATCATCATCTGACATATTTTTTAAACAAAAAAGAAAAAAATATCACATAACATAGCATATTGCAATTTCGCCGCTTATACTAACAAGTAAAGGTCCCGAGGCCGGACCTATCGATTTTGATGAAACTTAAATATGTTGTAGAACACTAAAAACTAAGGGACACGTATTTTTTTTTATCTGCGGAAAAACGGTTTGAAGGGGTGAAATCGCCCTCCAAAAATTGGGGTAAAAATTTAATTTTTCAAATATCTCGAAAACAGTAAGAGATAGAGCAAAAGTTTAAATTGGCGATATTGCTCTTTTTTAAAGAGCTATCTATTGATATGCAATTTGTTCATATTACATCAACAGGGGTGGTTGGGGGTTAAAATTTGGGGGTTAATTTTGCAAAAAGGGGGTGAAAAATAAACAATATAAAAATTTTGTTTACAGATTTGAAATCTACGTCAAAAAATCTAATTGACCTGTTTTTGCTCAATATCCTAATATTAAGTCTAGGGGTAGTTAACTAGAGGGTGACTATGTCGAATAATCGTACTATTTGGGTATTTCAAGAAGTTCTTCTTCATGGAAAATAGCTTAAGACAATTAGAATAACGTAGAAATGAAATTCTCGAATTCAAAATTGAGTTTGAGCAACATTGGAGAGGGGGTGAGTCACCCTCTTAAATTACATACTAGTTTACATACACTAATTAACACACTGACAGGGGGTAATAATGTCACAATAGATCGTTCTGAAGTTAGACTATCGTATGTAAGGTTTTTATTAGGTTTCGTTATTTTAGGTTAGGTTATGTAATTTTCGGTATCGATAATTTTCGATAAGGAAAACTATAATATCCATTAAAAAACAAACCTAATAAAGACCTTACATATGATAGTCCAACTTCAGAACCACTTATTGTGACATTATTTTACCCACTATCAGTGTGTTAATAACATAAATTAGTGTATATAAACTAGTATGTAATTTAAGAGGGTGACTCACCCCCTCTCCAATGTTGCTCAAACTCAATTTTGAATTCGAGAATTTCATTTCTACGTTATTCTAATTGTCTTAAGCTATTTTCCATGAAGAAGAACTTCTTGAAATACCCAAATAGTACGATTATTCGACATAGTCACCCTCTAGTTAACTACCCCTAGACTTAATAGTAGGATATTGAGCAAAAACAGGTCAATTAGATTTTTTGACGTAGATTTCAAATTTGTAAACAAAATTTTTATGTTGTTTATTTTTCACCCCCTTTTTGCAAAATTAACCCCCAAATTTTAACCCCCAACCACCCCTGTTGATGTAATATGAACAAATTGCATATCAATAGATAGCTCTTTAAAAAAGAGCAATATCGCCAATTTAAACTTTTGCTCTATCTCTTACTGTTTTCGAGATATTTGAAAAATTAAATTTTTACCCCAATTTTTGGAGGGCGATTTCACCCCTTCAAACCGTTTTTCCGCAGATAAAAAAAAATACGTGTCCCTTAGTTTTTAGTGTTCTACAATATATTTAAGTTTCATCGAAATCGATAGGTCCGGCCTCGGGACCTTTACTTGTAAGTAATTAGTTAAATTTAGTGTTTAGTGTGGACTATTAACTCTTTATAAAATTATTTTATTACGTGTTAGTTGTGATTTTAAATTTTGGTTAGAAAGTGAAATGGCCAATTACTCTGTTCGTGAATTAGCCGATATGCATTTAATTTATGTTGAAGATTGTGATGAAGATTTTTAAAATTTAATAGAGCAAGGCTTCAAATAATACGAAATAACATTAGCATATCTAACGTGTCCGTGAAACCGACTGAATGTGTGTCAGATGTATGTGTAGGTCAAGGTAGGTAGGCAACCAGTGGTTCTCAAAATTTTTTTAAAAGTTATTTTCTTCGAAACCGTACGCTCTAGCAAAAAGTGGTATTAAGGTTTTTTGTTCAGTTTATCATGTATTACTAATTGATGAAATTTGGGGCCGTCGTTACGGTTCACCCTGTATATATATATATATATATATATATATATATATATATATATATATATATATATATATATATATGTATGTATGTATGTATTTCTTAAATTAAGTGAGGAAACATGGATGCGAGGTGAATTTAAATTGAAAAATAATCATTTTATTAATAATAATTTTTCTTATCAGAGGTTTCTTTCAGAAATAACTTCATTAATATATAAATGTCAAAACTGTTCGGACATATGATCGTGTTCCGGTATAGGGGCTTTTACGTTACTGTTATTGATAAAAATGCGAAAAAAAGCCGAGAAAAATTTTTTTCCATTTTGTTTACGACTATGGAAGTTTAAGAGTAAGAAATTGATCCTTTAAGATCTGAGGCTAATTTCTGCTTTCTACTTTATGTAGACAGAATTGACTGGAAAATTCAAGAAAAAATTGTTAAACTAATTCGTACTGTCAAATATGGTGGTGGATCGGTAATCGGTATATTCACTTACAATCTGTCTGGGGGTGCATGTTTCAAAGTGGAGTGGAAAATTTTCATATAATAAAAAAAATAATAAATAAGTATGTTGACCTGAACGTATTGAAAGAAAATTTACATGAAAATGTTAAAAAATTAAATCTGGAGGATCGTTTTTATTTTTGAATGTATGATAGTTGGCTGTTTATGTACTGGAAAATACATAATTTATACATTTTGAACTTGTATGTAAATTTATTATTTGATTGTAATAATTAATATTAATAATAATAATAATAATATGTATTACGTATTAACAATAAATAATAATCAGTGTACTGATAAATAGATTTTCGTTTATTATATCCAGTATATATTTATTTTTCAGGTAAATAAAAATAAAAATTCAAATAGAAATAAAATTCAACAGAGTGAAAAATTATTTGATTGAAATAAGAAAACTGATTGCCCTAAATAATAAAGAGTTTAATACCAATAAAATTATTGTTTGCAATACAATATATTTTGTTTCTACTGAAACAAAGTAGGAAGTTTCATCAGAGCAACATTCAAATTCACATAAATAACATCTTTATTTGGTGCAAATTGCAAATTTATTTAAATCTCAAACGAAAAATTTAATTCATGGAAATGAGAAAGTTATTTGACGGTATACAAACGAGAATTTTATTTGGTTTGAATAAAATTTATTTTACTGGAATAATTCATGTTTTGGGTGTAGAAAAAGTAATTCACACAAGATTACTTCAGTTCACAGATAGTAATGACATTGTCCCTTACTTTCAATTTGGGTTGAAACGAAATCACTCAACAAATCACCAACTTTTGAGACTAGTAAATATAATCGAAGAGGGCTTTGAAAAAAATTATTTACAGTTGTGTTTTTTTTTTTTTGATTTTGCATAGGCTTTTGATAAGGTTTGGCATAACGGTTTAATTTCAAAAATGAAATCAATTCACGTGCCTCTGTTTTTGATTTATTATACAGTCGTTTCTGACTAACCGAAAATTTTACATAAAAGTTAACGATACGTATTCCGAGGAAAAGAATATTAAACCAAGCGTTCCGCAAGGATCGATATTGGAGCCTTTATTATTTAATATATATATATATATATATATATATATATATATATATATATATATATATATATATATATATATATATGCATGATATCCCTACGACTAATAAATAATAGTACAATCGCTATGTTTGCGTACGACACCATTATAATCAGTCAAAATTCTAATCTAAATATAGCTATTGCTTCTCTACAAAGTGGATTAAACTCACTTGAAGATTGGCTTAACAAATGGAAAGTTAACATAAATCCAACAAAGTGCGTAGGGAAAATATTTACCCTTCGAAACGCTAAGCAACCTGAGATTAATTTAAAAATTTATAATCAGAGAATAACCTGGAATAATGATTTTGTTAGATACCTTGGCGTTTACCTAGACCAAAGACTGACATGGAAACCCACATCTCAAATAAAACTTGAACAAGCAAATAGGCGGCTCATTCTACTTTATTCTGTAATTAATAGAAAATTCCGTTTAAAAGCTCACATTACAATCCTCTTCTACAAATCACTTCTCCGACCTATCCTTTCCTACGCTTCCCCCATATGGACAACGGCTTCTGTGACACATATCAAGAAAATTCAAGTATTTCAAAACAAAATTTTGAGAATAGCTGTGAACGCACCTTGGTATATTCGAAATAGACAGTTGCATCGTGAGCTGAACGTGCTAACAATAAATAACTTTTTGACCAAACTAAGAAATAAGTTTTTCAGCCGCCTCGATAGCTGTCTTGGTGCTCGTCGTTTCAAAATAGGTCGCATTCCAACAACAAGGAGGCTCAAAAGAAGACTACCACAACTCTTGTACTCATTGACATTCATCTCTAATACGTTACTGAGGGCCCTAATTGGGTGACCTCTTACTGACCTGTGTACCGTCATGCTTATTTTTGTTAACAATACAATGTATAACAGTTTATGTTGATCTTGTATAATAAAGAATAAAAAAAATAAAACAAAATAAAAAAACAACATAATATTGGAAACTGAAGTTATTCTAGAGAAGTGGGTCCAGATACAGTCAATTTTGATTTACAAGTCAGGTGATACTCTTAATCTTAGCAACTGCCGACCAATTGCGCTATTTAATTGCATTTCAAAACTATTCACGATCACGTCAATTTAAATTTTAGACTGACTACGTGGATTGAACAATGTGATATGTTACCAAAATCACAAAATGGCTTTCGTAATGGGAAATTGTATAGATAACTTGTTTATTTTAAATACTATATTAACGATACACTGCCGCTTAGAATAATTAAAAATTTATATAAAAATTCAAACATTAGTTTTAAACTTAATGAAGTAATCACTAAACCAATTGATGTCATGAACGGTATACTTCTAGAGGAAATCTTATCGCCAACCCTATTTAATTTGTATATTGCAGACTTGAAGCAATCATCTAGACAAGCTGGTTTCGATGGCATTTGCATAAATCAACAACAAGAAATAGTTTTATTATGTTACGCGGATGATATTATACTATAATATTTGGCCATTCCACTGGTGATATTTAACGAAAATTAAACTATCTTCAGCAGTATTGTGCAGAAAGTAAACTTAATACTATTAAAACAAAATTAACGGTTTTCTGCAAATCAGCCAAATGTAAAAAACTACCAACTTTTACTTACGCCGCTGAAAGAATTGAGGTAGTGTAAAGATATACATACTTGGAAGTTACGTTGTCTTTAACATGTAAATATCTTTTCAAGCAACTCACCATGCAATAAATAAATCGAATATAGCCAACGGAAGAGTAAGGAGGATTTTAACATCTACTAACAAAGAGATGCACCCAGAGTGAAATTCGGGATTTTGATGAAACTTCGCTGGTGTGTCGAATAAAAAAATATATAACGTATTTGCAATCAATAATAATGCAATATAATCTACCCTATTTTTTTCTGCCTTATATGGCTTAGATATCACACATATTTTGAAAAAACGCAAAAACACGTATCCCCTAATTTTTGGTGCTCTTTCTATTTATGATGGCAAAAATTTGATACATTGAACCTTTCGGGCTGTACACGAAAATTTACCACCATTTTCACCCCTCCAACCTAAATCAACACCAAACGCTATTGTCCGACTAGAATCAAATCGAACTCTTCTCTCGCTAAAGGTTTTCAAAAAAGTGTTACATTATTGTTGGTCAATAATGAACCGGTCAGAAAAAATTTAACAAGTGTCTGTTACCAAAAATTAAAAGACTACGACAATCAATCCATCAGTGACTCCCGCTACAATTGGTTTTCACAAATAAAAGAAACGTTAATCGATAGAAGCATATTCGAACAGTGGAAATTAAATGTCGAGCAAAATAAAAATAAAACATTCATCACTCAAATTTTAAATGTCTATCGTGATAAATTATGTAATGATGATCTTTCACAATATTATATGAGTCTCATTTTAGTATTATTCACAAAGAACTTTTTAACTTAACTAAGCAAAATTTTAACCTTTTAAATATTAGATGTAGTATTGCAAAATTAAGCTCTGTATGTCAAGTTAGAACCAGACAATTGTATAGATAAATAAATATCCCTGTCGCAGCATCCT
The DNA here is from genome assembly GCA_035578155.1 of Brachynemurus nebulosus. Lineage (NCBI taxonomy): Eukaryota > Metazoa > Arthropoda > Insecta > Neuroptera > Myrmeleontidae > Brachynemurus > Brachynemurus nebulosus. The sequence continues at coordinate 88,322,636 of JAPWDM010000001.1, read as the reverse complement.
GTATAATAGCGAATTTCCATTTATAAAAATCCGTTTTTCTATGATTTTTCATCCTCTTTCTAATGGTGTAAATAAATGTTGCACAAGTTTTTTAACTTGAGAAAGTTTTGATAAAAAACTAATTTTTTTCACGAAAAATGACCAAAAAGACCATGTTCCAGGCATCCGACATGACTGGCTAACGAACTTGTCCAACGGTGTGGAACTAAATATAAATATAATATATAATTTTTAGTGAATATTAATTTTTAGTGAATATTAAAGTGCCATTTACAAATATATATATAGTTTCCCTACCAAAGCTCTTACCATTTCCAAGATATTTAAGAAAATTGAGAAAAACTCAAATTTTCAGGGGTGAGTTTCGCCCCCTTAAACCGCTTACGGGCACGAACGAAATAGGGCTCGTGATTAGTTTTTATACGATCTACAATCCACCAAAGTTTCAAAAATTTTTGAGAGATACAGTTGGATACCTTTCCTTGTAAGCTTGACTTGTCACCAACAAACATTTATAATCAACTTTGTATGTAGTATGTACCTACATATACGATTACACAGGCCTGTGATGGTTTCCCCCTTTAAAATTTGACAACAGACTTTTATAGATTTTAGGGCGCTGATTACGAAAAAAATATTCAAAAAATTCCAGCACGTCAGAATTTTTAGATATTAGGTACTAAGATTTCTGACTAAAATTACCTAGGTTGACCAAATCAAGAATAGATTATTCATTTTTATTAGTCGAATTTTTCCTTGAAAAAATTAGACTTATACAGTCTATACGACAAGAACGGCGAGAGTAGGGGCGCTATCCGTTTTCGGACCCGTAGAACACGAATATGTAGAAAAAAAGTCTGATATATATATATATATATATATATATATATATATATATATATATATATATATATATATATATTCCCGCTACCTTTTAATATGTGTAGGTCCCCCTATGGAAGCTAAGAGCTCAAATTTGGTAAATGGGGCTCATTCCGATGCGCAACAATACTATCAAAGTGGGGTCAAATTTTGGATCCGACCCAACTTTTAGGGGGGTGGTGGGGGGCGGAAAAGCAATAAAAATTTTCCAAACCGGTTTGAAATAATGTTTCGGTCAATTATCTACAACATATCCAAAATTCAGTTTCCTAGGATGATTTGGAGGGAGTAGGGGCGAAAAAAACGATTTTCGCTGGATTTAACACGCCCCCAGCCCTCCAGAATTAACGTAGAGGGTTGAAATTTGGTGTGTTGATAAAATTAGTACCTAGGTTGTGCTTTTTGGAAGTTTTAATATTTTACCCCCACCCCAGTCATTTTTAAGCTACAATTTCACGCTTTTTTGACATTTTCGAAGTTTGTACCACTCGCACAGGTCACCCGAATAAACCTAGAGGGCTGAAATTTTGTATTCGGATTGAGTTAGTATCAAGGGGGTGCCTTTTGGGGGTCTCAACTTTTAACCCCTACCCCCACCATTTTTATACCCAGAAGAACATGATTTTTCTTGTTTTTTAACAGTTTCGTTCGAGTCAAAATCTCCTCAAATAAACCTAGAGTGCTAAAATTTTGTGTACAGGTTAAGCTAATAGCCAGCCACTGTTTTTTGGAGGTTTCAACTTTTAACCCTTACCCCCACGATTTTTACGCCAATATTTCCTTAATTTTTTTTTGCTTTTTTTCTGACACGTCTAGAGACTCTCTAAGGAAACCTAGAGGGCTGAAATTTTGTACGTGTATTCAGTTAGTATCCAGCTAGTACCTTTTAGGGAGTCCACATTACTTTTTCCCCCACTTCTCCCATTTTTACATCGGAATTGAATGCTATTGTTAAATATGTTTTAAATGCATTATTTTTATTCTAAATACAAGTAGGCGAATAGTAATGTTAAAAAAATTAAAAAAAAAGTGAATTTACTTTTATAACAAATGAAATTAATTTTAAGTAATAAAATACATATTAAGTAATTTAAAAATGTTATTAAAGTCACTGTTTATTTATAAATTAGGAATTTTGGATTTTTATTATTTATAAAATAGAAATTTTGGATTTATTTGGAAAGAAAAAATATCTTCATAAAAGCCTTCCAGTTTACTATTTAAGTTCCTTTTTTAATATTTAAAAATAAAACACAAAGGCAATTGGCGGATAAGCATGGGTAGGAATGCCCTCGTACGAATTGTGTTGGCTTTTTCCCTGCTAACTGCTATCGGCACAAAATTGAAATTTACTGAGATTCAGCCCTTAAAAACTTAAAACCTTTTTTTAAAGCCCCGATCAACCAGACACTCATCATCAGTTTTGAAACCACCAAAATGACAAATCGCTTGTGGACACTTGCTTGTAGACATTCAATACCGAAGATGAAAGGAAGAATTCGACTTCCGTGATGGAGCTCCGCTGCTCACGGCGTTTTTTTCTATTCAGTTTTAATTGATAACTAAACCTCGCAAATTTACGGTGCTAACAGGACCGTACTTATAAAAACTTAATTAGTAGGTAGGTACAAAAATACAATTTTAAAAAAAATATATATATCGATATTATTCTCTGTTAATCATCGGCTGTTAATAAAAATTAATTTAAGATAACTATAAAAAAAAGTTGAAATTCATCTAAAGAGGTAGGTAGTGAAACATTTTTTAGGAAACAGAAAAGTCCAGATTATAAAAATATAGTGAATAATATGCTCAGCAATTTCCATAAACTGGGTTGCAGTAAGAGTGTAAAGTTACATTTTCTGTAATCTCATTTTGACTTCTTTCCTGAGAATCTTGGTGCAGTAAGTGAAGAACAAGGTGAACGCTTCCACGCTAAAAAGGTATAAAGGTTATGGAAAGCAGATACCAAGGAAGGTGAGACGCAAGCATGATGGCAGGCTACTGTTAGATGTTGAAGAGAGATGAACCGGATAGAAAGCGTAAGAGGAAAAGATTGAACATGAGTTTCGAAGAAAGTAGAATAACATTATAAATCCTTTTAATTTTCTTAGTTCCTTTAGCATTTTTTTCAACTAATACTGTTGGTTTTTTGAGTAAAAATTTAATTCGTTAATTTATATATTTTCATAATAATTGTAAAAAAATTTTAAAATATGCATGTCATCAATAAAAATAAATCTTGATGTGCTAGAAAAAAAAAAACAGAGCTGTATTTTAATCTAACATACCTAGATATTTAAAGAAATACCATAATTATTGAAAGGGGGAAAAAAAAGTCAAATTTCGTAGGCCTGTGTTATTTATGGGGAGAGCTGCAGATTGCCGACCGAAAATGACTCAATACCAATTGTTGAATTTTTAAAAATATTTTATAACCACAAGGTAGCACGTATCTGACAATGCATCAAAGAAATTGTGTCTATCCGTCAAACCTAAATGCTTTACTTTTTTGTAATACTTTTTATTTTATTTATATTCAGTAGTTTAAAAAGCTACCGATAAATGTCCGGTAAACCGGTTTTGTTAAAAAAATTTACCGAATTACTGACAAATGAAAAGTCGATAAATTTACAGTCCTTAATCGTAAGTATATCTATTATTATTTAACGCAATACTTCTTAGAAGTTTTCTGTTCGTCGCATAGATCCTGGATTCGAAATTTGTTTGTATTTATATCATACTAATGTATACGTAATAACATAATAATGCATACTGAATGAAGCGGCTTGTAATATAAAAGTATAACACCATACATTGAATACTACCTATAGATATTAAGTTATTATTCTTGACGTATACTAAATATGCATGTCGCATTTTAATTATATATGTAAATACAATAGGTTAATATATTCAGGAAAGCGAGACTGATATTTAGCATAAATATTTGTGACTTTTTGTACTTCTAAAAAATATTTATTTGGTTTGTATCACAGAATATTACAGAACGAACGCTAGTATCTCTATGCTACTAAAACCAGTGTAACGACAAAGGATAGAAAATATCCCACCAATATGTTATACATGTGCACGCGGAGTTGTATGTGTTAGTGCGATGGATGGTTGTGTGTTTTGGTGTCTTGCATAGGCATATACATAACATACATGTGGCACGCATCATGTACGTATACCACGTATACCGTGTCAACACGACCGCAACAATATGACAACAATTGAAACTACTAACCCATTGGTAGCTACTAAGTGAATGACAACATAGTTCTGCAAAATGCACATAAATGCCCATAGGTGATTGCAGAAAAGAGATAGTTGTATTCCTTCCAGTGTTCTATGGTTTGTATTATTTTTTTTTCATTCGTGTAGTTATAAAAAAAATACGCGTGAGCAAGGTAGAAACTTTTCATTAGTTTTATAGATTAACACCTTAACAATCAGTCACGTTATAAGACATTAAGTAAAACATTACTAACTACTACTATCAAAGGCGTCCATACTTGGGGACAAGGGGCGGTCGCGACCCCCCCCCCCCCCAGCTGTTACAGAAACGTTAAAATATATAAGTGTAGTGTTCGTTTTTCTTTAACGTAGCCTAGTATTTTAGCAACAGGATAAAGTTTTACAACATGGTCGAAATTCGAACTTTTTATGACTACTTACAAATCGCCATTCGTTATCCAAAATATTAAAAATAATCCTTACCAACAGTTTTAGCCTCCCCCATTACAAATCATCATATGGACGCCCTTGACTACTAAACCACGTTATTGAACGTCAACAATTCCATATAGAGTACAATCTCGATAGTTCGACATTCTTTAGTCTGGCACGTTCTATAATCCGACAACGTCAACGTCCAAGTTCTCAAAATGGACTCTCAGTCAACGAAAAAGCGAAATAATCGACGAAGTGACCGAAATTGAGGCAGGTTATTCTGCATTTTTCTAATGATACCTCCAGTAAGCTATAAACTTCTATAATCCAACAAAGTTCCGGTCTTATATTTATCGGATTAGCGAGAGTTTACTGTCAAGTATATTAACTGCCAAATTAGTGCACCAGTTGGGCTTTTTGTCATTACAAGTTACGACGTGTTTCGTGAAGTTTCTGAGCCATGACGAAAAATTTAATTTTTGATCATTTTGAAAAACTTCAATATTGAAACTGTACAGAGTTTATTGTGGCAGTCTTCAGTAGCGTTAAACAAATAAGTCAAACTTGCTTTTGTTTCCTTTTCTAAGTGGGGCCAGCATCTTTTGAAATCTTATTAGAAAGCTAACATTGAAAGCTTTTCAATGATGTGGAATTTGCTTCCAGTACTTGATGCTATCGTATACTTTAATAACTATGTTAAAACTGAATTTTTGGTCCATAAGAAATGTAAAGAAGTTCTTTAAAATGGTACAATTTTATCTCCAGTAAAAACCGAAATTAGATACTGTGATGCTATGTGCTACAGTTCAGAAAAAGTGGCCCAGTGCCAGCTTTTTACTGATATTTGAAAAAAGTACAAATTCAGTTTTAAGAACTTAAATTACGTGATATCTTACAAGTTATTGAAGATTTTCAAAATCTGATATCATCACTTAAATTGTTGTTCCACTAGGTACAAATCAATTCTCAACAACGTTTTTGTGCCTTTGCTAATTACCAAGATACTTAAATTTTTCAAAAATTAAAACTTCATGTTTTCGCTATATAGCTCGTAAATGCGTAAGATAAAAGTGTATTACGTTTGTTTTTGGCTAGCTTAGTACTTTAATGCTATTAACCTATAAAAGCAACGAATGGTTTACACACTGTACATATCATGATATCTACAATAAAATGACTTTATTATTACGTGCCAATATTTCAGACAATTAACACGATAGTAATATTTATAATCTTATGCTAATTAAACATTTTCACATAGAATTAAACTATAACATTGCTTTTTTATTTACTTACAAACTACCACACTTATAATTAGATAGTTTTTGGAAGTTTGTATTTGAACTATTCATTTTATTCAATTACTCAAATTAGGGAATTTTAGCGAAACACTATTTTCATAAAGACATATAAAATCGTCAAGAAGTTTAGGACCAAAAAATATATGTAGTACAATTAGATATGGTCCAAAACTTTTTGACGATTTTACATGTTTTTATAAAAATGGTGTTTTATGCTTAAGTCCCTGCAAATTTGGCAAAAAAAAAAAAAATGAGAGAGCGCTGATTTAAAAACAGAACTAAAGCTTAGAATTTCTACTTTCAGAATTTTTCCTTAAAATTTTTTTTATATTTTACTGTTTTTGATTTATGAACAAAAAAACTTGATATAAGAATTTAAAATGGAATTTTTACGTTCAAAGCTCACTATTAGTTCGAAGAATTTTTTTCAATTAATTTTAATATTATATTCAAAAAGATCACTTTTTTTCATTTAATTTCGTTTTTTTTCATCGCTGTACGACAATTTTTAACCGAGTTATGGTATTTCAAAGAGTAGAGCACACACTAAACTTTGACTGTTCATAACTTCGTAACTAATCATCGTACGGAAATTTTTCGGTGGTCGTTGGAAAACTAAAAATGTGTTGTTTAATATGATAGAAACGTTAATTAAGAGAAAACAGTTTTTATCTATTAAAATAATTATATTTCAGTTCTTAAAAAAAACAGAGAATATTCAATTTCACTCTTTGATGTGACGTGATCGTCAAAGAAATGCCTAAATAATCTAAACAAGTGCATGGATTTGAAGCTAAATGTGTAATCAAATCCTATACACAACGTTGCTTAAATTAAAGTTTTCACTGGATAGATAAAGCCATTTAAAAAAAAAATTGAAGTGATCTTAAACTTTCTGTCGGGTATATATATATATATATATATATATATATATATATATATATATATATATATATATATATATATATATATATATATATCCTCACGATAACTCTCGAACAGAATTTCCAATTTTTACGAAATTTGGTGAAAACATTGGAAGTTCCAAACCCTTGGATGAGTTTTTCAGCCAGACACGTCCGATGCCCAGAACCTCGAAAAATGACTTTTTTCAATATCTTCCAAAATTCAAGTCTTTCGAAATTTTTTTATACCACTGCAAAGAGAAGGAAAAATCAAATAAGGTATCTAACCCTTTAAATTTTTCTATATAACCGAATGTTTGAGAAAAATAAATATTTATAATGTATGACTGGATGTATATTGTATATACGTATTAATATACTAAGGTAAAAGACCCGGTAATTGACACTGGCCCAGTTTCTGAACTTTTCAACTTTGTTATAAATTAATAAAAAAACTATATTTTAAATAAGAAAAAAAATAAATTCTTAATTTAAAGTAATCTATTCTGTGTCTAATGAACAGCAATTTAAAAAGTTTAGAATATATTAACTAAATAAAAAAAAATTTTTAAGTTTAAAATGTGTGTAAACACTATTTTTTTGGTAGTTTCTTAACAGTTTATGTTACAAAGTACTCATTTTGATTTGTGCAATATTCATCATGTAAGTATGAAAACTTAATTAAAAATATATGAGCAGGTTAATATTTGTTTAAAATTTATTTTAAAATATTTATAAAATACCTTAGAATGATTTTTATTATTGAAATATGAGGGTCAATTACTAGGCTCACTTCTAAAGTCGTATGGCCCAGTTAAATTCTAACCAGTTTTTGTTAGTTATTTTGTTATTTATAGTTATCTTCGATTAGTTTTTGTTATTTTTCATAACGTATTACATTAAACATTCATTTTTATCAATAAAAAATTATTTATAAATTAAATTTTAAAAAACTGTATTTTTAAATTTAAGGATCAGAAACTAGGCCACTGTCAGGGTCAGAAACTGTCACATGAGAAATTTTGAAGGTCAGAAACTGGGTCCTTTTTGTCAATTTTTAAAACATTAATTTAAATTATTAATTCAATTCAAATAATTATTTTACTTGTATGGCTTTATTTTGAAAGCCATAAACTAGTTGATAAAATTATTAATTGTCTCTTAAGTTGAAACTTATATTTATTACTGTCGTTTAACCTCAGCCGTCACTCTTAAAAGGTCAGAAACTAGGCCCGTTACCTTATATAGGTATGCATGATATAATATGCACAATAAAATGACTATTTATACAGCTCAACCAACATAAGGTTGCCGGTCAAGGTTGTACGCGCAGTAGACAAACACAATTTCTATCACACTTTTATGCATATATGTTATATGTTTAATTCTTGTTGTCGCACTCTTTCATTTGCGCATCTGACCGGCAACCTTATGTTGGTTGGGCTATAGATATGATATTGCGCATCTGCACCGCCATGTTGTTACGTCACGTGGAGAGTAAACAATGTTTACAGTTTATACCGTTTATACGATCGTTCTTATAACACCACAACGCCAAAAATCATTTATTTATTTTAGTTAAATCAGGATGTTCTTGAAAATTTCTTCGATCATGATTATTCTGATGCGCTAGAATTTCGATACCGATTACGAGCTTATATATTCGGAAAAAACGAAGGATCAGTTTCAGCGTTAGGTAATGTTAAAGAAGACGATACTCCAGATTTGCCCACCAACGAAATTACTTTAAGTGAAGTGTTTTAAAACTCTTGAGGTAGAATGTGAGTCAGAACCTCAAAAAATTGAAAATGATAATAATGGCTGGACAATTTTGCATATGATGGCCTTGAACACTTGTTGAGTTTATCTCCAAAAAGGTAGATCCGAATCATACTTTGGCTAATCGTAGTGAGGGCGGACTCTTTTTTTTTGGATTGATCACCTCAGCAAAGGGTTTTAACTAAACCGACTCCCGAACTAATGTCGAAAATGGAGAAATTAGAGGCTATTTTCAATAGTGTAAATTTAGAGGGCTTATTTATTTCAAAAGATTATTTTAAAAAAATTTGTTAAATAAAAGTTCTAAAATAAATTGCAGCGAAGATAAAAACAAGTATTTTTTAGGATGCGAAATTTAAATAAAGAATTCAATTTCAAATCGACAATATTGAAATTACAATAAACTTACTAAAATTATTTTGTCTGTGTAATTATACGAATAGAGTTGACGTATTTATTTGTTCTTTCAATAATTTTTTGTAATCATCAGAGATATTTAATTACGGTAACTAAAAAAATTCTTTGATGCCGTATTTAACAAAAAAAGTTAGTAAATGAAACAAATTTTATTTCTTTGCAAATATCACTATTTTATTTTAACAAATCTGCTACAAAATTTTTTACAAAGCAAGTTTGTTAAAATAAAGTTGCTTCATTTACAATATGGATTATCACAAAATAACGTTCATATCAGTGAACTACTTAAAATTAGTTTTCGATTGTAATGACTAAAAATTTATTTCAGTATACCGTGTGAGTTTTCTGAGAGTTGCCATTCGATTTATTCCTAAAATATGCATCTAATCGAAAAAAGTTTATACAAAAAAATATTCAAAATAGAGGGGGCCATTCACGAAAAATTGTTCAAGACTTCTAGGACTTACGGTTTTTTTTGAATAGAAAAATTTTTTTTTTGAAATGGGAACATATGTTGAGATGTTTCTTAAAAATTAGTTTATTACTTCAAATTACCAATTATGCTAAAATTTTCATTATTTTATTTCAAATTTTTGAGAAATTGCATTAAAAAAAATTGTAAATAAGTTGTAGTGGTATGTTTACATTAGCCCCTTACAGTAACAGAAAATTTATTAATTAAATACATTAATTATCAAAATAATTTGTAGTTTTTCCTCAAATATTCAACTTAATATTTATTAAACACTTTATCAAATTACAACTGTTGTTGTAATATTTAATTGTACACCATATTAAAGAAGTCAAAATTTAATATATGTGAAAATGTCATTATTAAAAATCTCTGAAACTAAATTATAAATGGCATATCTGGATAGTATAGTTTATTTATTATAGGGACTCTAGCATAGTCATAAAAAGAGCTGTCATATTATTTTAAAATTGTTAAACTTTTAAACCCTTTTTTTAAAAAAAAAGGTAAAAAATTTGTCCAAAAAAATATTTTTAATATAAAAATTTTCGAGATTGCCGTATGTATTTTACTAATACGTCTGAAAGAAATGTATTTTAAAAATATTATTAACTTTAATTTCTTTTCCAATAAGAGTCAATAAAAATTTGCAAAGTTCATTTTATGGAATGTTTAAAATTAAAACATTTATTATTATCGCGTGAATTAGTTACACACGCCGTTAGTGAAGGTTATTCAAAGTTCAAAATAATCGCCGATTTTATTACAATTTTAACATCTTTAAAACGTGTTCTGTATTAAACGGTTCTCTATATTATGAAAACGACAGTATTTAATAAAGTTTTTAATAAAATTACACAAATTTTATTTAATTACAATCACTTCCTAAATAAAATATAATAAATAAATATACTTAATTCTAATTACTTTAGTGTGTAATCAAATTGCCTAACTGCTTCCGAGACTACTAAAACAGCGGAATCATTGTGATCAGTTTTGAAAAATAAAAAAATTTTCCCCCTTAAAATAAAATTTTTTACGCACATTTTACGTTTTAGAGCTTCCTGAATAATTTTGGTTTCGTTTCTGTCCGTCCGTCCGTCTGTGTGTCACCAGTTTGCACCAAGTGGCATAACTTCTGAACTATTCGATTGTTTGTAATGAAATTTTTAGAAATTATGCAGTTTGGTTCCTAGATGGTCCTCTATGAATTTAATCGAAATCGCAGTGACGGTAGCTACGTCTCTACGTCGCTACGTCATTCCATTAGTATACTAAATTCCACCAAGTGGCATAACTTCTGAACTATTCAATTCATTTTTATGAAATTATCAGAAATTATGCGATCTGCTTCCTGGATGATACTACCATGAAATTCCATTAAATGTCAATATCTTATTTACTGCTAGTCCCATTTCGCTCAATTTTTTATGAATCGTGTTGTTTATTTATTTTTATTAATTTAATTACACAAAGATATATTGGGCATTAAATTACCAAGGTGCTTTTACGAGTACGAGAAAGCTGTGTGTCACACCCCATTGGCAGCGTACAGTGGACTTTTGGAGATTGTCCAATCGCAAATTGTCTATATTTCTATATTGTCTATATTGTTAGGGATTTAAACATCGTATGTTTACGTCACACGAATATTGTATTCACAAAAATTGTATGTTTGTATATTCGTGTAACGTAAACATGCGATGCTTAAATCCCTATCACTACAATATTGACAATTTTTGATTGGACAATCTCTGAAAGTCCACTGTATTTTAGTATCTTACAAAACTGCGAAATTTTTTTTATTTTAGTTTGTAACCAAATGATTGTGGATCATTTTCTTGGTATACTTTATTTGTTGGATGACCACTTGTCATTTTATCGTTAATTATTTCGTTTTGATTATTATTTAGAATTTTTCAGGATGTAAAATAAAATACATTTTTCATAGAATAAGATTATTTTTTCCGGCAAACATCGAAATTACAGTACGTCGACGTGTTCTACAATTTTCCCTCGGTACCATTGCCGGATTTTATAGATTTTTCAATTTTTCTTCTTTCCTGATAATAAGTTGAACGTAAATTTCGCATTTTAGATTTGGCTTCTGGTACACTTGATATGATCATTGCTTCTACGCAAGTCCTCAGCGTAAGTGTAGAAAATTGTAACTAGTGGTGAGCCCAGAGTGTGCCCGACACGGCTTAAGACATGTAGTCAGTCGGTGTCCGTCGCCGAACACACACTGCATTGTAATACATTGTTAGACATTGTTACTTAAATTGGACAGGTTGGTCTGTCCCATAATAGATGTTTTGTAGTAGTGTGTGTGAGTACGCACACTACTACAAAACACCAAACCAACACCATTGCAAACAGTGTGTACGTACACAACATAGTGGGGAGATTTTACGTCACCCACTGGCGACAAGTGGAACAGTTTGATAGACATTCTAGTTTGGTCCCTTGCTTCTACGACTTTTTTATAGGACGTCTCCCGCATGACTCTATTTTTAAATAAAGGAGATTTTGTATTACAACATTTTCTGTCTAACGTTGGGTAAAATAAATTGAAAATAAGTTAAAAAATATTTAACAAAAATCATTTAGTTTAACCTAGAAAGAACAATTAAATTTTTTTAATTTAATTATTGTGAGCTTTACTTTGTGGAAATTCATTTTAAATAAGTTGTTTTCATTTATTTTTTTAATTGTTCATAAATTCATAACCTATTAACAATAATTATGTACTCAAAAATATTTACACAAACATGTGATAATTAATTTCGAAGCTTCCCGCTCTATTTTGGAAAGAAAATGGATGACATGTCACGACTCTATTTATTATAGGGACTCTAGGTAAATCTATACGGTAAAGCCATCTATGTAGCATAAATACAATTACTGTTTAGCTGCACAATTATTTAACGTAAATAACGGGCGGTTGGAACAAAGCACTCTTAAATTCCACAAAATTAACTTAAATAAATCACTTTTAAGCGCGAAAATTGCAAAATTAAAAAAAAAGCTTAATATAAAAATTTTTATTTTTTTATTTTTTATTTCTGTTGCTTTATTGAATCATTTTTATCAACAAATAAGTATACTATTCCATTTAAAAAAAGGTAAGTTTGTATTAGCTCGAAAACCATAAGAGTTATAAAGTTCCTGATTATAGCAAATGGTTGCCCCCGTCGATATCTACAACTCTTATTTGAGGAATTTTTCGATTGAATCAACGGTTTGGCTGTAATTAAAATGGCAACTCTCAAAAAACTCACCCTGTATTAATTATAAATTCGTAAATTGCGCAAAAAATTACGTTTACAAAGAGTAATTGCGAATTATAGGATTTACTTAGTGATTCATCATACATAATATTTTTTTTTGGATGGCAATGGGGCACGCCGCGCCTGTAAGAATTCTCTCAAAAGTATATGTAGCAATAATTTTTGTAGACATTTTTTAAAGTAATATCGATGAATTTTAAATTAAGCAAATATGTATGTACTTGTGGAGTATATGTACAACAATTTAGTCAGTGACATGACTGGAGAAGTATTATTTTGTAGGTACCTAATTTATAATTACATGGGTATTTTTAAAAAGTCAAAGAAGTAAACGGAATGAATTTTGAGCACAATGTATACCATTATATTAATTTAAACAAAGTAACTAATACTAAATAAAAAGAGAATACCTTTATTCGTTCAATAATATTCTATTTAAATAATAAAAGTTATTGTGACTGTTATGTGTTATTTAAAACTAACTCATCTTTAGTCAAAATGCGTATAGTATTCAATTTATATTCCATGACATTAGTTTGAATTTAATCTAACATTTATTTCATCTACTGAAATATTTTATGTACAGTAAAACCGTATTTGAAAATATGCAATTTAAATTAGTCGAACACGAATTCAAGAGACAGGAATCAACACTACTCCTTGACCGAAGATAAATTTAAATTTTATTTTAGTTTTACCGGTATATTAAATTAGTTTTATTTCAGTTTTTCATTAAACAAAATTCAGTATATTGTTTCAGATGTTAGTTTGGAGACATTTTTTTTTAAATTTTCAGTGTAAAGGAATTTTCTTTGTAGTAATTATATTAACCCATTTGTGACTACGTAATATATATATATATATATATATATATATATATATATATATATATATATATATATATATATATATATATATATATATATATATATATATATATATATATATATAGTCGACTCTCGTTAATTCAAACCTGCGATAATTCGAACCTCTTTGTAATTCAAAGTTGCCACGAGTTCCCTACAAAATCTATTTATATTTCGAACTAAATCAGTACATTTTTATGCACTTGGTAATTCGAACGAAAATTCATTGCTACGTAACAAAACGACGCGTTAATTCGAAATACATCTCTATGGTATATACATGTAACAAAAGTAAATAGTCGAGATAGTTGAGTATTATGCATCGACTGTTATCTGATTTATTCCAGTGCAGTCTCTTTTAAATAACTATAACTTCATAAATATTAGAAAATTTATTGTAACGACAGATTCTTAAAGGTCCGACTTTTAAGATTTCGATTTCTCTAAATTTATATAGACTAGAATACCGTTTTAATGATTCACTTTCACAATGCTATTCACACTAGAATTCGAATTGAGTAATTTCATTTCTGCTATATGGGTACTCTAACAGTCACCCATTGCTTAACTCGATATTCTAAACTTAATATATTTCGAAATTAAGCAAAAACTAGTTAATTAAATTTTTAAAGTGAAAACTTCTGTAAGAGCACTTCACACACTTTTTTGGGCGATAGAAAAAGAGCATTTTGTTGCGAAAGAGTAGAAGTACCTTTGCCCAGGGATGCAAGGGATGTGGAGCACCCGGGTACCTGGTCGCCGAAACCTAAATCCATTAAAACTGTAAAATATAATTTAGTATCAGATAATAAGAGTTACCGCTATATTCTAACAATTGATGAATGTTTTAAGTATTCATTGTATTTAAACTTAAGTAGGTAATTATTTTCGATGCCAACAATTAATGTTACCCATCTATTACCTCGGCCAGCTGTAGAGACGTAAGTAAGTGCAACAATAAAGACGCACCGACGCTGGTGGGTGTTCCTATTACTATGCTGTGCTAGTTATTCGAGCAAAAGTGAGCAAACGAAACTAACGCTTATGTCAAAATTTTTTTTAAATTTTTGTGCAGCACTTTTTTCTTACAATTAGTAAATTAGGTATAGGCATTGGCCCTAACTATTGACAATAATTGTGAATACATTTCAACGGAGACTTTGAAAAAATATAGGTATATAATTTATGTACATAAGTATAGTTTTTCAATATTTAAATGAGATGACTTTTCAAGTATGGCAATAATCAGCAGTATTGTTCGCAGCATGTTACCTACTTATCTGTATGAATGCAAAAAGAAACCGTTGCTTGTGAAACAGGTAACAAATTTAAATACAATTGGAGTGAACATAGGGTGGTATTTGTTGTAAGCTCACTGATAACACCCTCTCGAAAAGTTATCCCAAAAATTGTTGGAAAAGGTATACCAAAATTATTGTAAGCAAATGAAGCAAAGTAAGTTTGAGCAAGTAGAGTATGAGTATGAGTATGAGTATGAGTATGAGCATGAGCATGAGCATGAGCATGAGCATGAGCGTGAGCATTTTTTAGAATTTCTCTCATTATCTTTGGTAGTTAACGTATTTACCAGCTTTATAAATGTTTAGTAAAAAAGACTCTATTTGCAATCCTGTACAAAATATGACGTCACACATCTGTGTCAGATGAAACAGGATTATTTGTGTAAAGTATAACTTTAAAGACTTTGTTATTAGTTGTTGAGATATCTTAATTTTTCTTTTACACTTTTGTTTAATTTTGTTTTAATTTTTATTTTCAGACATAAAAAAATGCTAGGCCTCTCCATTTTTTGTGGATTTTTGGTATAATCACCTTTGAGTGCCAATAAGTAGTTGTGTCAAGTTTCAAAACTTGCAATTAATTTGGTAAAAAATATTATTTTGACTAGGCTTATATATATTTGATTGTTGGTCATTGTTGCAGCTATTGTTGATTATATTGATTTCCAAATTAATGAAACAATTTTGCTTCTTTGTACATTGAACATAATTAATAACACAAACGTTTTTGCTTCTTTAAAGAACGCTAAATTGAACAATAATTTCTCCAAATATGTGTTAGTCTGATTCCGGCACTATGTCATACCTAAAAAAACTTTTATTCACACTTTTCTTTAAGACAAAAACTAAAAAAATTAGGGAATATTTTTAACGAATTTCCAATTTTAGCCATGACACTGACTGTAAAATATTCCTTTATTTTCTGAGGTATCTACTTTGTCTTAATGAAAAGTGTGAATGAAATTTTTTTCTGGTATCACATTGTGCGGTAACCAAACTAACACATATTTGGAGAAATTATTGTTCAATTAATGAAGTTCTCTCGGACAAAATGTTCTATTTTCACGAAATTTGGTGAAAATGTTGAAAGTCTCAAACCTTTGTACAAGTCCGTTAGCTAGCCATGTCCGATGCTCAGAACATAGTTTTTTTTGCGAAAAAACTTATTTTTTTGCCAAAATTTTCCCAAGTTCAAAAGTTTTGCGACATTTTTTACACCATTAGAAAAAGGAGGAAAAATTACATAAAAAGGTTTTTAAAACATCATTCTATGTAAACTGGTTTCCGAGGAAAATTAATTTTTGTAAACAGGAATTCGCTGTGTTATGCAAGATGCTGCGACAGGGGTATTTTTGTTGTAGATTAATTGAGATCTACAACTGTAATATACATGTTCAAAATTTCATATTAAGAAGCCGAAAGGTGCAAGAATTATTGGGAGGTGTAACGGACTAACGGACGGACAAATTTAATGAAATTATATGAGGGTTCGGAGATTTGTTCATCGGTACCCTGAAAAGATTATTTCAAAACCCGAGTTAATAGATACTTATCAAACATTTCAAAAAAAACAAAATGTTTATGACTAAAATACTAAATTTGTTCAACTAGATGTGAACACAGTTTTTACTAATCAATATTAAATTTGTATGTTGTGGAATTGTTTCAATTAAAAACAAAAAAGAACAAAAACAAAACTAGATTTATAGTTTGAGGTGTTTTTTATTTGATATTTTGATGACAACAATCGTTTTCTTTTTTCAAACCATTGAATTGTTTGACTAATCGTAAATTAAAAAAAAAAAAAAAAGTATTTTGGAAGATATTTTGTTTTTAATTAGGTGCTTGTGTCTACGACATGAAACCGGATCTTTATATATACATCAACATGTGTCTGTAATATTAGATAGGACAATTTATATACCTAGAAGGATTTTGTTTAGCAAACTTCAGCAAAATAGTTAATGGAAATAAATTTTTATTGTCAGTTTGTTTTTGTTTTTTATATTATTAAATATATTATGCATCTATATAAAGTCCCGATCCGATCGGCATTATTAATTTGATCAGTCATACTTACTTCATACAAGAGGTCGTCACAAGTTGACTAAAAGACGTGCTTCTTTTTTAGTCCACAGCTGATTTCTGCTTGATATTTGTTGTTTGGAAATCATAGTCCAAGCAAATTACTGCTTAAAATCTTGTTTTTTGCCAAAATTAGTACCTGGAAGAGAAAATATGGAAAAGATAGGAAAAATTCCATAGAATTTGATGAACTTTTTTTAAACAGCTGAATCATTGGAAACATTCCTGAAAACGGTCAAAAACAGTTTTTCGCTTTAAAAAAAAATCTGAATACGTATACGAATATACCAAAAAAAAAAAAATTTATACAAAAGTTATTATCAATAGAATGAGACAGATTTAACGCAAATTAGTGCATAAAAAAATTAGTTATTGCAAAAAAAACCGCCAAAAATGGCGATTTCTTCAATTGCTCATATCCAAACCCATTACATCCCACTCCTGTTTCTACTCATCTATTCTGGATTTACGATTTTTAAATCAATAATTATTATCAAGTAATTAATTTTTATCACACTTAATCGATTGATAAATGACAATTTGTGTTGAAAATGGATCGGCCATTCTATAATTTGTAAGTTTAGTCAGTGCGGGAAATAAGCAATTACTTTATAAGTTTTTAACAATAACGATTGAATTTACGAAATTTGATAACATTATACACCTCTCAAGAAGTTAGAAATTGTTTAAAACGTTTACCGTTTGAAATCTAAAAAATAAATACCCCTGTCGCAGCATCTGTATAACATAGCGAATTTCCAATCATAAAAGTTACTTTTTTTCGAAAACCCGCTTACCTAGAATAATGGTGCAAAATGTATTTTTTGTGATTTTCTTGGTTCTTTACCACAATGTAAAAAAAATTGGAAAAACTTTTAAATTTTGGCAAATTGTTTGCAAAAAACTCATTTTTTTGAGGTTTTTGGAATCGGACGTGTCTGACTGGAGAACTCATACAAAATTTTTGGACTTAAAACGTTTTATTGTTTTATTATATTTGCATCCCAAACTAGTATCTATCCTATAAATATAACAAGTTTCATCCCAAAATGAATTTCTCGGAAATATAGGCACTTAAGTTTTCGAAATTTCTAAATTAATTTAAAATAGAGTTATTCTCCAGAAATTTTGTATTATGGTAAATTTAATTTAATAAATGACAAGTATATAAGTATAGTAATTATAAAGCATTCGCATAGAACAATAGTTTTAAGTATACATGCACATAAGCAAAATAATTTTTGTATTTTCCTGAACGAAGGAAATATTTTCCCGTAATAAAAAGTATCCTAAATGTTGACGCAGGTAATAAGTTATCACTACACCAGATTTCATAAAAATCCGTTCAATAGTTTTCGCGTAACATGTGCACATGCTCAAAAAGTTTTTTTATTTTCCTGTGGGAATGAGCCACTTTCCCGAAATAAAAAGTATCTGAGATGCTGACTCAGGTAATAAGTTATCACCACACCAAATTGTATCAAAATCCGTTCAATAGTTTTTGCGTACTGTATGCACATGCTCAACATGGTTTTTCCATTTTCCCGTGGGAATGAGACATTTTCTCGAAGTAGAAAGTATTTTAGATTTTGATCCGGGTAATAAGTTGTCAGCACACCAAATTTCATTAAAATCCATCCAGTAGTTTTTGTGTGATGCGTGAACAGACGAACAGACAGACAGACAGACAAAAATTTTAAAAATCGCTGTTTTGATATCTACATCGATAACTATTTACAGTATCTGCACAATTTTTAAAAAATATTCCCTATACAGAAACGGTCTCGTTACATTTGTATTATATGTATAGATTACCTATTAATGGCTCTTTATTTAAAATATTAATTTTTTTTTCAAAATAAATCGCCCCCTGTTCTAGGAAATATATATTTTTTAAATTTTTATAAAATTTCTTATGAAAGTGAGCTTCTTAGACAATTTTATTTTCAAGAAAAATGTATTAAAACATGAACATTTAAATGTTGGCAATTTCTGTATTGTGGCGCTATCAACGTCCGCGTTAGTTAACTACTTTATTTAAAAGTTCGAATAAAATTCCAGTCATTTTAATTTTTAATTGTTCAGGAACTTCAGTACCTTCAGTATCATAAAAGCAAGCAAAATAATATTACAATATATTTATGTAGATACATATATGATGGAAAGTTAAGAAAAGAAAATGCTTTTTTGGAAGTTCGTGTTTAAGGTAAAATCGAAAAAACTTGGAAAATTTAATTAGTAATTAATTTTTTTTAAATATTTTTATGTTTGGTTGTAAATGAATCTACTGTTGATCTTTTAATATGATACTGAACTATTCATTTTATTTAAAATGAAACATTGTGTACTTATTAGATGATGAAAATAAAAAATTAGTAGTTTGAAAAACCGAAACAAATCGACCGACGTCTTGAAAAAGTCAACACCGGACACCGGAGCAACGGAGCTAGAACCGTGACAAATCCGGGAAAACCAAGACGTATGGACACTCTACACGGATTGTGAATGTTATAAACTTTAAGTTTTGATTTTTAAGCGTATTTCGAGTGAAATTGAAAATTAACAACGTGTGAAATTTGACATTTTAGTTAAAGTGCATATAAAATATAATACTTACATGTTTTTATAAAAATACAAATATAAATAAATGTTTTCTGTTTTTTTTTATTTTAATTGTTATTAATTATTTGGCTTTTTTAATAATTTAGAATTTTTCTGTCAAATGAATAAATTCTGAAAATATGAATTTATGACATAATTTCAGTAAAAGTGAAAATGAAATTTTTCACCCACACTTTTGTAGTGCCAATGTACATCACTGGATCCCAATTTTCAAATGGATAGATAATTTCAGTAGCGTAGAAACTAATTATTAAAAAATTGCAAACCATATGTGTTTATATGATAATACGTACTTATAAGAAAGATGTTTATATACGTGTTCTTCCGTATAGAAAATTGAGAAAAAACAGGTCATATAGATTTTTTTTATTTAGATTTTATTTGTAATGATTGAATTACAAAATTCAAAAGGATGTTAAAAAATGTGTGTATTCGCTATGAGCTTTTGCCTGTAATAAATCCAGCTGCTTAAAATCGGTTCCAATATACGTATCAGTTGGTCAGGACGGCATTTGTACATAATTTTAATATTTTCTTTAAGAAATAGTATTTTTTCTTAAATACTTGTTTGATTTTTTCAAGGCGAGTACTTGTTACGATGTGTGGTTACCAAATTCTACAAAATAATTAAAAAAAAAAACATTGTAACCCTACTATTTTGAAATTTTCAAAAAAAATATCATAAAAATTACCTCATATATGCGTTTTCTGAGTTAATTATTGAAAAATATTCTATTTTCCGAGATTTTTAAGGTAAAACGAGCAGATGTATGGTTTTTGTTAAACAAATTTCAGTTCTTTAATACATTTTTGCGTTAAAATATTTAATATTTTCAAAAATGTATGATACAACTTGTCAAAATTTAAAATTATTTGTTTTGTTGTCAAAAAAAAAAAAAAAAACTGAATGTGCAAGTTTATTTACCACAAAAATGATGGGTTTATACATATAATTATAACGTAGTATTGTCATTTGGATAGAAAATTACGTAAAAATATTATTGTTTGAATATGATTTAACGTAATTTTTATGCGATTATAGCAAACTCTTATTAATTTTAGGAAGGTGTAAACATCATCTAAATTCTGATCATATCACATAAAAAACTGCGCCGTGATTTTTTATCTAAAAAAAAAATGGAATAGAGATACATTATAAAAACATTTAACTGACAAAGAAAAAGAATATAGCCGAATCGTTAAATTGGATTAAAAAAATCATGACACGCTACTTATAAAGCGGTTTTTTTCGAATTTAGCTCGCAAAAAATGAGACAGAAAAAAAAGGAATGCGAGTGCGAGTGAAATGGAGAACGACATATTTCCTAGTTTTTCTCGAAAAGTAAGTAATTTAGAGCAACAGTATAAAAACATTTTTGATGCATTTTACCTTTTACTATGGCTTGGTGTAAAAAAAATTTGAAAAATTGCTTAATTCTGGCAAAAAACTCATTTTGTTGACAAAAAACGCCCGGAAAACCTACTTCTGGGCATCCGACGTGTCTGGCTAACGAACTCATCCAACGATTTGGAAAATCGAATTCGCACACAAAATTTCATAAGCATTAAACGTTTCGTTCGAGAGTTATCGCGCGGATATATATATATATATATATATATATATATATATATATATATATAAATTTTAGTGAATATCATTTTCGTATTCTAGGGACCTCAAAACATATTTCTGATATGGTCCCGGGCTTAGGTCGCACCATGACACCTGGCGTAAAAGCTGAATTTCCAGTTTTGGAAATTCGCTAAAAACGTACGGCCGACATTAGGGATAAAATTTGTAGAGAAATCCTAAGGTCGATCAGGCCGTCAACAAACTAGTTTTCTTGTACTTATTATGTTATTATTAATACACTGGCTGTAAGTAGTAGTTATAAAAAGTGCTTCTAAAGTTACGCAATTCTAAAATCTAAATGTTTTTTTATTGTTTGTATTTAAACGATACTTTTCGTAATCGAAAATTTTTGATAGTAAATACCTCACAAGCGATGCATCATAGCGAAAAAAGAACGAAACTTTTGAAGGCTTAAGCGAAGCGAGTTATGGTTACTCCAATCCTACTGCGACTGCTGAAACTTACTTTTCCGACTTTTCGTTATCGATCGAAAATTATCGATATCAATCGATCGTTATCAATATCGAAAATTATCGATATTGAATTAGTTATCATAAATTGGTTATAATTGGTTAATTTAGACTCTATTAGTCCGATTGAGGTGGTCAGCCGTAACACATTTTTAAAAAAATTGCTTTTAATTACTTTTTGTAAACGTAAACTTTTGATTGTAAATATCTCGCAAACGGTGCGTCATATCGAAAAAATAACGAAATTTTTAAAGGCTTAAGCGAAGCAAGTTGTGAGCATTCCGAAGATATTGGGACTGTCAAAACCTACTTTGCGTTATCGAAAATTATCGATACCGCGTAACTTATCATAGATTGGCTATAACTGGTTAATTTAGGCTCTGTTAGTCCCATTGATTTAGTCACCACTAGAATATTTTCGAAAAAATTAGTTTTCGATACTTTTCGTAGATTGATTACAGTTGATTAATTTAAACTCTGTTGGGCCTCAAATTAATAAAATAAACAATCTATTTGCCAACCCTACCTTAATTTACCCTTTAACTTAACTGTTTCACTATCGAAATTGCTATAATTTAGATTGCAGTTTTATTCATATTTATAGGTAACTTAAGCAAAATTAATCGTAATTTTGTAATTAAATAATATATTTTGTAATTCGAAAACGATTACAAATTACGATTACAAAATGTAATTTAATCGAAAATCACAGATAACATTTTCTAAATGTAGTTTGTAATCATGATTACCAATTATTGATATTTGTTAAAAAATATTTAAAAATGTTCTTTTATAATTCTGTTTTGATTTAAATTTAAATTAATAATATATTATAATGTTAGAATAGTTTTCCTTAACGTTTTCCTTAGCGTCATGATAAGCTACAATCGGGTAATTCGTTTATATTATGAAAAATCCAGGTGGCCGACCTTAGGAACATTTTCGGCCGGCTTTAGGGCATAGGTGGCCGACTTTAGGCAAATACATTTTTAAAGATAAAAGTTAAAGTATTTCAATTTTTTATTAATTTAGAAATTTAATCTCCATTTAGTTAGAAAGGCGATACTTAAAAGTACTTAATGAGATAATCAAAATACGCGTAAATTCAAAATTCTGAATTCTGCACGTCATTAATTGTTTAAGTGGCCGACTTTTAGCACTCCCACCCTATATAATATTCTGGGTCGTGGTGTATATAAAAACTTTGGCAGGAAATATGAAATGAATTTATCAGAAGTAAGTGTTAACATTAAAAAAATGAAATAAAAAAAATTAATGATCCTTTTTAGCGAATTTCGAAAACTCGAAATTCAGCTATTACAGCCGTTCGCATGACGCCATCTGAGGCCGAGACTATAACAGAAATATATATATATATATATATATATATATATATATATATATATATATATATATATATATATATATATATATATATTTATATTTATGTATCCGCGCGATAACTCTCGAACGAAACATCTAATGCTTATGAAATTTTGTGTGCGAAATTTTGTCTGGTCATTATTTATCATTCGATCCTATTATAAGACAGTTCGATTTTTACATTTCTATGTTAAGTAGTTTTCGAGAAAATCGTAATTTTTCACTTTTGCCTTATTTTGCTCTCTTTGTCATTGTAATCAGTAATTTATATTTCTGTCTCAGTTCCTTATCGAATAAAGAAAAATTTCATTTTTTTTACTTGAAACAAACGGTAGTTATTCAAAATCCATGTATTATAAATATAATTAACCAGATATTTTAGGCATATTGAATTTTAATTATATTTAAATAATATTTTTTTTTATTGAATTTTAAATGAACAAGATAATGAAGGTAATGTCATGATATAATATTATTAAAATATAGAAAAATAACATAATAATAATGTTTATATGCCAGGAAAAAATTTTAAGGAACTGGATCGATTTTGAAAATTTTTTCACTATTAATCATTAATGTTAGAAAGCTAAACAATTTTAAATGGATTTAAGGTATCTTATACGAGATCCTTTAGGCTATTGGGGACCTAAAAATGCCAAAAATTAACTACTCAATCGATTTTAAAAATTTTTCACCGTTAGTAAGCTAAAATATTTGAATTATTTAAATTATTAAATGATGTCCGTCAGACCCTCACGGACTGCCATAAGTTATATGACCCGCCAGGGTCCACTGATCCCATAGTTGTAAAAAATAAACTAGCCGACCAGTTTTGAAAATTTTTTCACTGTCAAAGATCTAAGCTATTTTAAATAGATATAGATTACGTAATGTAAGGTCCGCCAGGGTCTACGGCACCCAAAAGTGTCAAAAATAAACTAACCGACCGATTTTAAAAATTTTTTCACTGTTAGAGAGCTAAACTATTTTAGAAAGATATAGATTGCCTTATGCAAGGTCCACTAAGGTCCACTGGATCTAGAAGTGTCAAAAATAAAATAAAAGACCGATTTGGAAAATTTTTTCATTGTCAACGAGCTAAGCTATTTTAGGTAGATATAGAATACGTAATGTACGGTCCACCAGGGTCCATTGGACCCAAAAGTGTCAACAATAAACTAACCGACCGATTTTGGAAATTTTTTCACTTTTAGAGAGCTAAACTATTTTAGATAGATACAGATTAGCTTATGTAAGGTCCGCTAGGGTCCATTGGATCTAAAAGTGTCAAAAATACAATAACCGACTGATTTTGAAAATTTTTTCACTATTACAGAGGTAAACTATTTTAGATGGATTTAGCTTATATGTTGTATGAGCTCGGCCTGAGTCCTCGGATATTTTAAGCGCCAAAAATAAACTAACCGACCGATTTGGAAAATTTTTTCGCTGTTAGAGAGCTAAACTATTTTAGATAGAT
>JAPWDM010000001.1:88220575-88295575 GCA_035578155.1 Brachynemurus nebulosus | reverse complement strand
TCCTGCATAACATAGCGAATTTCCATTTACAAAAGTACGTTTTTCTCGGAAACTAGTTGATATAGAGTAATTGTAAATAAAAAAAAACCTTCTTTATGTGATTTTTCCGCCTCATTCCGCCAAATTTTTTTCACGAAAAATGTCCAAAACCCCGTAAACGTTTTCACGAAATTTCTTAAAAATAAGATGTTTCGTTCTTGAGTTATCGTGCGGACACTTAGTAAACATATATATAAATGTGTCCGCACGATAACTCAAGAACGAAACATCTTATTTTTAAGAAATTTCGTGAAAACGTTTACGGGGTTTTGGACATTTTTGTGAAAAAAATTTGGCGGAATGAGGCGGAAAAATCACATAAATAAGGTTTTTTTTTATATACAATTACTCTATATCAACTAGTTTCCGAGAAAAACGTACTTTTGTAAATGGAAATTCGCTATGTTATGCAAGATGCTGCGACAGGGGTATTTCTTTGTAGGTTTGGTTTCTAAATTTTTAGTCATATTTTACATATCAGTCTGAGTAAAACGTCCGTCCAAAAAATCCAAAAGACAAAAAAAGTTTCTAGCAAATACGAAAGATCCTTTAGGTGTTTAGCAAATATGAGAGCATTTATTAATATCTACATCTGAGTAAGTGCTCAGAAACTAGCGTATCCAAATCATTATTTGGAGCCCATCGACTCACAATTGCCTCGTGCACAAAGTGAACCTATATGAAGCTGACAAAATGTCAAACACGTTTCATTCCTTTAACCTTTTCACGCCGAAGACCGTATATTCCCGTGATAAAAAATGTGACAAATAGTCGAAGACCGTATTTATCCGACTTATAATAAAGAAGTTTTTTTTTTTTCAAAAAGTATTTTTTTACAAGTATATAATTACCAAATTTATATTGTACTTTAGAAGTCCGTACGATTTCGCAAACCTCGAAAACTGCCCGTCTTATGGGCATACTTAATAGGAAAATAGCACGTCGCGAAAGGGTTAATTATCATGAAAGAATATTCAGCTTTTTGCAAATTGAATGAAGTTTAGTGAAGAGGACAATTTTAGATTGTTATTGACAAGGCATAGTTAGCCATCCACCATCCACCATGCTTGATGTAGAGCCACTGGGATCCTGAAACTGAAGTCGTTTTTAGACCAGTCACCGAGGCACAGGAGTGAGAGTTGTAATAATTTTTTTGTAGTCCTCTTTTGCATAACTTCCATTTTTTAAGACATTTTGAATGTAGTTAAACATTTCGACTTGTTATTCTTCTAGAAAACCTTAAATGCGATTTTTCTCATCCAGCATTGTCGTATATGACTCCTTGTCAAATGAAGCCCACAGACTTTGGAACTTCCCAAAATTGAGAACCGCTTGATTCTATGCTACAGCACACTTCTCAGACACTCCTTTCAATATTATTTATATATTAGTACATGAGAATTCCATTAGTACAAAGTACTGCAATATTAGCAATTTCATTAGTTAGAAAAAAAAGTGATTAATGTGTGCAACCCCTAAATATTATCCAATTTTCTTGAAATTTGGCATATATGTCTTTTACATCACTGAGACTCGGGGCGTAAGCAAAGTCATATGAAAACCACATCTTTGGAAAAATGAAACACCCTAATATATATATAAATGAGGTCCACCGGGATCTTGCAGATCCGGAAACACCAGAAATCGGGATCTTGCAGATCCGAAAACACCACCGAACCGATTCTCAAAATTTTCTCATTCCTAGAGAACTAACTTATTTTAGGTGGATAGCACTATGTTGTACAAAGTCCGTTCGGGGTCTTGGGTTCCAAATATACCAAAAATAAATTACCCAGCCGATTCTGAAAATTCTTTTACTCTTAGAAAGCAAAACTATTTTAGATGGGTATAAATATGAACTACCCAATCGATTTTGAAAATTTTTTCACCATCAGAAAGTTAAACTATTTTAAATGGATATATGCGCCAAGCCTTTTATGCGAAAAAGCGCCGAAAATTAACTACTCAACTGATTTTGAAAATCTTTTCACTCTTAGAAAAGCTGAATTATTTTAAATGGGTACAGGTCTTAGATGAGATCCACCAGTGCCCAATATTTGGAAATTCGCTATGTTATGCAGATGCTGCGACAGGAGTATTTTAAAACTGATTTATTATTCTGGACTTTTTAAAACTGACACTACGAAAAGTCGTTACGTGACTTAAAAGTAAATGTATCAGTCATCCCAATATCATGTTATTTTTATTAAGAATATTTAATTTTTATTATGTTTAGGAAAATCTGTACACAAATTCTTTTCAAAATATTCCAATGGTTTTTCAATATTTCCATTTAATTTGTCAAAAGGGCATAGCCGGGTAAGAGGGAAAACGGCCCTTGATGCAAAATTGATTGCTTTTATAGGGAATAATACTTCTTAGCCCCAGATACATTCCTGCCAAATTTCAACCCCTCAAGGCTAATAGTTTATGAATACCCAAAAAGACAAAACTTTTCGAAAAAAAATTTTTTTGACGAAATTACTGAGCCGATTTATTTGAGTTTAATATATATTGTGTACCCACCTTAGGCAAAGTAATAAAAAAAATTAACGTTATCTCCCTTTATTATACTAATTTTTAAAAATTTTTTAATTTAATTAATTTTTTTTTTTGGCACTTGCGCGTTAGCGACACCCACCATTTTTTGTTCAATAATACGTCTCTTAGTATTCTATAACATTCTTATGGAAAGATTTTAGTTCGTAGAACATACTCATATTTAAATATAAATGCATGCGATATTCGGTACTCCATATATTACTTATGTCTAAAAAGGACCATAAAGTGAAGTATCTGCCTTATTTCTAAAACACAGTAGAACTCCAAGAAGTTCAACAAAATGTTCCCTTCCTCCTGAATTGCAGTTCTTGGAGTTGCTGTGACGGTCTAAAAACTTGTTATAAAAAATAAGTATGTTTTAACTTTAAAAAAAAGATAATTTTCAAGATTAATTTTACTATGAATCTGAATATTTGAATGAAATCAATAAAATTATCCCAGAATACTTACTAAATAAAATTACATCTAACACAACAAAAATTATAAGTTTTAGAAATTTTATTTAAATAAAGATAATAACAATATTATAATATGTCTTAAATGTTATATTGTTTTAATAATAATAAACATTAATTTAATAAATTGCAACAAAATATTTCAACAATGTCTAGTAATAACAACAGTCTGGCTAAAACCTGTTGTAGTTATAAAAATATGTAGATAAATTACATGTGTCTACATATAATTAACTTGAAGATACATGAACCGTTTATGGCAAGTAATTGATCTGAACATACGCAAATACTTATGAAAGTAGCGTACATGTGTACGCAATATGTCGCTCGCCCCTCTCACTTGATGTTTTCGTTGCACTTCTTGGAGTGTGTAGAAAGTGGATTTTTTCTGTAATTATATACGTCCATAACTACGACAAATAAGTTTAAATAAACGTCTAGTTTTATCTCCCGTTTGTCTTCTTTTGTTAACACAATAACGGGTCATGGCGAATTATGACGAAATGACCAACTGGTATACTATTTTGACTGCTAATATATTTTGGATGAAATTGTTGACGTCGTAAGATGTGGTGTATGAGCTAGTAAATTCACTTGACGTCTTACAAAGGAAAAAAAACTCTAACAAAAGATAAATCAATGTTTATTTTGTTTTATTAAGAAAAAAGACAAACGGCAGGTAATGTTGGACTTCTGTAAATTTAAACTAGTTTATCGTACGTAATTTATCGTACGTAATTATAAGAACGTATGTAATTATAAGAATATAATTTAATAATAACAATAATAATAATAGTTTTATTGTTTTTAGATCTACATCGATCATAACAATTGAGGGGGGGGGGGTAATTATAAATTAAGGTAAGGTTACAATGGTGTTATATAAATAAATTACAATAGGGAATATGCGTATAACTCAAATAAATATTAAATATATTTTCCTTTCTTTTCTTTTGTCCTCTTTTTCTCTCCTTTTAATTTTTTTTCTTTTCTTTTTTGTATTCTAGTAGTATATGGAAACTTAATTGTGACAGTAAAAACCTTTCAATTCGAAAATTTAAAAAAAAAAAATACATGCATATTCTCTATTATATTAAGTGTTTGTACAGTTGAATGTAAATTAAGATTCGCACTGGCCGTAACATCCCAACACTATTTTGCAAATTTTTGACAAAGGTTTCAAATATTTAATCTCCCAACAGCCATCATATAATTTGTAATGTATCATAATATGTATGTACATATATCTGACCACGACAAAAAAAGGTTAATCCAAGAATTTTTATTTTATTATAATAAAGTACGAACTAAGAAATAACCAAATAAAATAATTTGGTAAGAGTCTCCAAATTTCGTCACAGAATCAATATAATAATTTCAAAAAATATGACGTAATGTGACGATATTCAATTATAAATTGTTAAATTTCCAACAACATTTTATGGAAAATAAACTGGTATATTAAAACAGCATTATTTTTCAGTTAAAATAATAAACTCAGTCAATTAAAATTGAAAAGATCTGAGTAGATTAAAACAAAATATATTAAGAAACAGAAAAGTTATCATGTTTTATAACAAACAAAAGAGATAAATAGTTGGTATTAAAATTTTCAATACTAAAAATAAAATTTATAATGTATTCAAATAAAACTAATGTGTAGAAAAATTTGTGCAAAATAACAAAACTTGGTTTTTCGCGGTAATTTGATGTAATTGCATATTTGAATGTAGTTTCCAATTCTGATCAGCTTTTGTCATAACAGTTAGCGGTATTCCCAAAAAGCAAGTTACTCTACTCTTAAGGCAAAATTGATATTTTTTTGGCAATTCTCGTAAAGGACAACAAATTTGATATCTGATGATTTCATTTTGGGTATTAGACCAGAGCTCTTTTGTGAAGAATAACTTTTTTTGATAAGCTATAATAATAAAAAAGTTTTCCATTTGATTCCAACTTAAGGAGGCCCACTCGGCTTTTTGTCTCGGATTCTTAAACTGCATTCGAGGCGACAAAAATAACACTTACGGTCCTTGCTAAATATATCCTTGCTATATAAATATATATATATATACATATATATATATATATATATATATATATATATATATATATATATATATATATATATATATATATACCCCCGACAGAAATTTTAAGACCACTTCAATTTTTTTTTAAATGGTTTTATCTGTACAATGATAATTTTAATATAAACAACGTTGTGTATAGGATTTGACTACACACTTACCTTCAAATCCATGCACTTGTTTAGATTATTTAGGCATTTCTTTGACGATCACGTCACATCAAAGTGTGAAAGTAAACATTCTCTATTTTTTTAAAAATTGAAATATAATTTTTTTAATAGATAAAAATTGTTTTCTCTTAACTAACGTTTCTATCATATTAAATAACACATTTTAGCGAATTTCGAGAACTCGAAATTCAGCTATTACAGCCGGTGTCATGGCGTAACCTAAGCCCGGGACCATAACAGAAATAAGTTTTGAGGTCCCTAGAATACGAAAATGATATTCACTAAAATTTATATATTAAATGGTGTAAAAAAATTTTGAAAAATTGCTTAATTCTGGCAAAAAACTCATTTTGTTGCCAAAAAAGGCCCGAAAAACCTACTTCTGGGCATCCGATGTGTCTGGCTAACGAACCTAGCCGAGCGAATGCAGTTTTCAGTATGCACACAAAATTTCATGGTCATTAAACGTTTCGTTGGAGAGTTATCGCGAGGATATATATATAAATATATATATATATATATATATATATATATATATATATATATATATATATATATATATATATATATATATATATATATATAGCTAGGTTCCTTAACCAGACACATCGGATGCCCAGAAATAGGTTTTTCGGGCATTTTTTGCCAACAAAATGAGTTTTTTGCCAGAATTAAGCAATTTTTCCAAATTTTTATTACACCAAGCCAAAGTAAAAGGCAATATGCGTAAAAAATGTTTTTACACCGTTGCTCTAAGTTATTTACTTTTCGAGAAAAACTAGGAAATATGTCGTTCTCCATTTCATTCGCACTCACATTCTTTTTTTTCTGTTTCATTTTTTGCGCTCCTATTTTCGGAAAAAAACGCTCTATAAGTGACGTGCCATGATTTTTTTAATCCAATTTAACAATTCAGTTATATTCTATTTCTCTTAGTTGAATACGATTTTGTATATCTTTGTTCCCTTTTTTTTTTTTTTTTGTAAAGAATTCACAAGAAAATTTGTTTTATGTTAAAGACGTTTGATTATGTTTATATGGAATTAAAAATATTAACATTTTGGTACAATCGCATAAAAATTACGTTAAAACACATTCAAAAAATAACACTAACGTAAATTTATACGCCTTTGAACATATTTTTAATAATTTTGTACAACGTACGTACAAGATATTCAGTTTTATTGCTTCTACGCATTCAATTTTTTTTTCTTTTTATTTGACAAATAAAATTAAAATGAATGCCTACATACACACTTATACATAAAAATTTTAACATATTCTTTTTTCATAGCTTTTAGTGGAAATTTTTCTTAGTAAGAAGGGGAAAATTTTACTTAAATGTGAACGTCAAACACGAATCAACGAAAATCTGTGAAAAGAAATATATTCAGCAAAAATTTTCTTCAATTTAAACTCAGTTTTCCAACGGGTATTGTCTGTTATTATCCGAAAAAAATCCGAAACTTTTATTTTCGTACACTGTTTCGGTTTCGGATATTTAATTATTTCGGGTATCGGTAGTTTTAGTTACGGTTACGAATATCCCTAACATCCCTAATGTAAATGTTTGTCAATCCAACTTCATCGAGAGAAAGTTAGTTATTTTCGAATTTCGGAAGAACACGTTTATAAACATTTTTTGTTATAACTGTTATAAGTACGTAAACAATTAAGATAAAAATTAAAAAAAAAAAAAAAAAGAAAACATTTGTTTATATTTGCATTTTTATAAAAACATGTACGTATTATATTTTATATGCACTTTAACTAAAATATCAAATTTTACACCTTATTAATTTTAAATTTCACTCAAAATACGCTTAAAAATCAAAACTTAAAGTTAATAATATTCACAATCCGTTTAGAGTGTCCATACGTCCTGGTTTTCCCCGATTTGTCACGGTTCTAGCTCCATTGTCCCGACAGACTTTTTCAAGACGTCCATTTGTCCCGGTTTTTCAAACTACTAATTTTTTATTTTCATCATCTAATAAGTACACAATTTTTCATTTTAAATAATGAATATTTCAATATCATATTGAAAGATCAACAGTAGGTTCATTCACAACCAAACCTAAAAATATTTTAAAAAAAAAATTAATTACTTATTAAATTTTCCCAGTTTCTTCTATTTTACCTTAATCAAGAAATTTCAAAAAAACATTTAGTTTTCTTAACTTTTAATCATATATGTGCCTACATAAATAAATTGTAATATTATTTTGTTTGCCTTTATAATACTGAAGTTTCTGAACAATTAAAACTTAAAATGACTGGAATTTTATTTGAATTTTTAAATAAAGTAGTTAAGTAACGTGGACACTGATAGCGCTAATACAGAAATTGCCAACATTTAAATGTTCATGTTTAATACAATTTTCCTTGAAAATAAAATTGTCTAAGAAGTTCACTTTCATAAGAAATTTTATAAGAATTTAAAAAATATATACTTTTTAGAACAGGGGGCGATTTATTTTGAAAAAAAATTAATATTTTAAATAAAGAGTCATTAATAGATAATCTATATAATATAGCAAATCTAAGTTGACAGTAAGGACAATAAAATTTTACAAGTCAGTTTTACACTGGAACAAAATATTTAGTGAATATAGTTGAACATCGTTTTTAAAGTTCCTACGTGAGTACATGTAAGATAAAAATACCCCTGTCGCAGCATCTGCATAACATAGCGAATTTCCAAATTTTGGGGACTGGCGGATCTCATCTAAGAACTGTACCTATTTAAAATAGTTTAGCTTTCTAAGAGTAAAAGATTTTTTAAAATCGGCTGGGTAATTAGTTTTGATATTTTTGGAACCCAAGAACCCGAACGGACTTTGTGCAGCATAGTTGTATCCATCTAAAATAATTTAGTTCTCTAACAGTGAAAAAATTTTCAAAATCGGTCGGTTAGTTTATTTTTTACAATAATGGGAACAGTAAACCCTGGCGGAAATCATACAACATAACCTTTATTCATCTAAAATAATTTTAGTAAAAAGTTTATCCTAACAGTAAAAAACGGGTCCTAGGGATCTCATATAACTTATGGTAGTTCGTAAGGTTCTTGTGGACATCATTTAATTACTTAATGAATTCAAATACTTTAACTTACTAACGGTGAAAAAATTTTCAAAATTTTCGACATTCGCTAAAAAAATCATTGAAAAATATTTGATATGTTTCGATCAATTAATGGTCAACATCAGCAAATAAAAGTTACTAAAATCGAAGAAAAGAATGAGTTATTTGTCCGTAGAAATTAAAATACAAATTCTGAAAACGAGCAAAGAAATATTGAAAAAACTAGATCGGCAAAACATTCTGACAAATAACACTACCCAACTAATACTTGCCAATTTGAATGAAACTTAACATACTTATTAAACAGCGAAAAATATTAAATACGTGTTTTTTTATTTCGGCTAAATACGCTCTTTAGGGGTAGAAAACACCATTCAACCTCTGTAGATGAAAACAGTTATAGCTAAATATTTTTGAAACGGCATATTTTTTGAAAAAAGGGCTGAGTACCAAATTTGTAGAATTTAAAGCGATGCACTTGATAGTGACCCTGAAATCGATTTTCAAGGTCAGTTGAAAATGATTAGCCATTGCCGAACTTTGACCATATCCTGTACCTATAAGCAGTAATTTCATGTATTGACTCAATCTATCTTCAAAATTGATTTGTTGCGTTATTTTTCTAAAATAAAAAAAATAAAAACCTGACGAAATGAAAAAATAGGCGCAAATTTATAGAAAAAATTAGAAGAAAACATTTTTGTAAGTAATTTTAGAAGTTAAGAAAAGATTTAATATCACTCCAATTGTAAGTTAAACATTAACTTTATGTTATATTAGAAATTTTCAAAATTTTTTAAAATTTTTATTGCTACTCTGTAGTTATCATATTAGGAATTAAATTCAACATATGATTAACTATTATTTTTCCGATTGCGATTGAGCAAGTATTTTTCAAAATTACTTCTTGATCACTTATTTTCTATCTTGCATGTGAAATTCGTTCGAATATACTTTGAACCATTTAGGGATGAAAAGTAAACTACTCCTTTTGAAAAATATTAAATGATTTTCAAATGACTTTGGAAATTGACCTCAAGGTCAACTTCAAAGTCAAGTGCATCACGAGAGTCAAGTGCTTCAAGATCATCAAGTGCATCACTTTGAACTCTATAACTTTGGTCCTAAGCACTTTTTTCAGAAAATATATCGTACCATAATCCACTTCTATGTTGATTCCTGGTCTCTTTTCCTGCGTTTCTAATATTTATGTCAATAAAAAATGTGCTACCGTAGACAAGGATGAATAGGTACGCATTCCGACTTCACACCGTATTTTTTTGTATTTATTTTATGAGTACCTAATCTTTAATATATTAAAAATTTACGCGAAGATGGTCACTTTATCAGCAGTATCCAAAAAAATTTAAAAATATCGGTGGTTTTTGAAAAATTAACAAAAATCGTATAATTTCTTCTCTATGAAAAATTGGGGTCAAAAGAGACGAGAAAAGAGTAAATGGGGACAACCCGTAGGGTCGACCAAAATTGAAATTCTAATATAAAATAATTTCGAACTTTTTGTATTTATACATTCAAAAAAGAAATAATAGGTACTTGATGATTTTCTGTAAAAATAAACGTAGAATCTAAAATAAAGTTTATATACTCCTGTCGTTTACCCCTAAGTTTATATTCCTCCTATTCTTATTTTAGTTCAAAAAATAATTTTTCAAAAGACTAAGACATAATAATTAATAACAGTGAGATTCTACGTCCATTTTCAGACTTTTGTTTATTAAATTGCGTAAAAGCTAGTAAATGCAATAACAGATATGATGAATTTATAAGGATTTTCTTGTACTACAAAATCTTAAAAATATGGAAACGCGTACTTTTTTTTCGTTAATTGTGTTTTATTCTTTTGCACAAAATTTTAAAAATACTTTATTTTCTTAAGAAAGGGAGGCAACTTTAGTCACAGATATGCCTATGAACAGTTTTTGGTAATCCGGGAAAAACGAAAACACTTTTTAAAATTTTTTTATTGTTAAAATCGAAATGTTCTTTTAAAGAGGGTTAAAATTACCATATTTTATATTAAAATTTTAACACAATCACTCCCTAATTAACGAGCCTTACTTAATATTAGCAAATTGAGAAAAAACACGTCAATTAGATTTTTTTACACAGATTTTATTTGTTATATAATTCAAAAGGATATTTTAAAAATGTGTATGAATGGCTTTCATTAAATAAATTTCAATATATTTTCCATTTATTTTAACAGTGGAATGTCCTTATTAGTGGCTATACTTTCGGCTTGGAGCGAATTAGACGAAGATTTTCTTCTAAAACCAAATTTAATAATTAATTAAAGAAATAAAAAAAAATTTGTGGATTTCCTACCGTTCAAATATAATCTTTATTGTATGTAAAAATGTTATTACATTTTTTCAAAAAACTGTAAGTAAACTGTAAAATTTTCTTTACAAATATGTTAAAATAGAGAAATGTTTCCTTTTTAATTTATTTTTAACTCTTTTTAAATGATTCACTTTAAAATTTTTTAATATTTCTTAATCGAAATTTCATAAAAGAATGTGTCAAAATTTAAAAAAATTTTTCTTTGTTAAAAAAAAAAATTGAATGTGCAAAATTATTTAATATTAGAATGCTCTGATTATACAATTCTAATCATAACTGTATTGTCAATTGGATAAAAAATTACGTAAAAATATCCGTAAATTACGTAAAGAAATCCCAATTAAAACTACGTTGATTAAAAATATTATTGTTTGAATATGATTTAACGTAATTTTTATACGATTGAAGCAAACTCTTATTAATTTTAGGAAGGTGTAAATATAATCTAAATTCTGATCATATCACATAACAGATATCGTCGGGATTTTTTTTGTAAAAAAAAATGGAACAGAGATACATTATAAAAACATTTAACTGACAGAGAAATAGAATATAGCCGAATCGTTAAATTGGATTAAAAAAATCATGACACGCTACTTATAAAGCGGCTTTTTTCGAATTTAGCTCGCAAAAAATGAGACAGAAAAAAAAAGAATGCGAGTGCGAGTGAAATGGAGAACGACATATTTCCTAGTTTTTCTCGAAAAGTAAGTAATTTAGAGCAACAGTATAAAAACATTTTTTATGCGTTTTACCTTTTACAATGGCTTAGTGTAAAAAAAAATTTGAAAAATTGCTTAATTCTGGCAAAAAACTCATTTTGTTGACAAAAAACGCCCGGAAAACCTACTTCTGGGCATCCGACGTGTCTGGCTAACGAACTCATCCAACGATTTGGAAAATCGAATTCGCACACAAAATTTCATAAGCATTAAACGCTTCGTTCGAGAGTTATCGCGCGGATACATATATATATATATATATATATATATATATATATATATATATATATATATATATATATATATATATATATATATATATATAAATTTTAGTGAATATCATTTTCGTATTCTAGGGACCTCAAAACATATTTCTGATATGGTCTCGGGCTTAGGTCGCACCATGACACCTGGCGTAAAAGCTGAATTTCCAGTTTTGGAAATTCGCTAAAAGTATGTACAAAATCATAATTTTGTACTTTTCCATACTTTAATTTCAAATGTTATCGAGTGCCTGTGAAACATTATTAGTGTATGGCGGAGTTTTATCCGTATTTTTAAACATAGACCAATATTCATATGTTCACTCAATGTCCAGCTTTGGCTGATACTTGAACACTCGATGTACTTTGGCAAATGGCCAATTCATTATGTTAATTAAAATTGACATAGTGTTTGAAAAATTACCAAACTGGATCGGCTGGGACTCGAACCCGGATCTCTTGGTTACCAGCCAAGCGCCTTACCAACTAGGCCACCGATCACTTGTTCGAGTGCCACTCCAATTCAGTAATCAATCAAACACAACCTCTCTCTAATGCGAGACGCAGTTTTATACTTTAATTTCAAATGTTATCGAGTGCCTGTGAAACATTATTAGTGTATGGCGGATTTTTATCCGTATTTTTAAACATAGACCAATATTATATATTATATATTATTTATCCGTATTTTTAAACATAGACCAATATATTGGTCTATGTTTAAAAATACGGATAAAAATCCGCCATACACTAATAATGTTTCACAGGCACTCGATAACATTTGAAATTAAAGTATAAAACTGCGTCTCGCATTAGAGAGAGGTTGTGTTTGATTGATTACTGAATTGGAGTGGCACTCGAACAAGTGATCGGTGGCCTAGCTGGTAAGGCACTTGGCTGGTAACCAAGAGATCCGGGTTCGAGTCCCAGCCGATCCAGTTTGGTAATTTTTCAAACACTATGTCAATTTTAATTTACTTTTCCATATTTTTTTTCCATAAAATTGAATACGTAAACTCGAACACGAAACTTATAACAAATTTCAGTATAGATGAAATAATTGTAATATGCAGATAATTTATTACATAAGTAATAAACCTAAAAATAAAATTGAGTTGTTGGTATGTTGGATGTTTTTTTTCTTTCGATTGTGGTTTTCAATATGATAATGTGATCGACTAGCAAAAATAAAACGAGGCACGTATGATCAGCCATTACATTGTTCTTAACTTCTCTAAAATTACGGTCACTACGGTAACTGTTTGCTACTGAAGTGTCATAGTATATCCATTTTGCCAGAAAATCATTAGAGTATCAAGCTATTTTAAATGTTTATTTAATTTCGTACGCTTCGTGTTTGATTTTGTCCCTGTTTTTCGTTGTGTTTTAGTATTATTGTTTTTTGTTCGTTTTTCCATAGTACTATTAGTTTTTTTTTTAGTATTTATAGTATTTATCTATATTTATTTAAAGAAAACTATATTTTTTTTAGTTTTCTTTAGTATTTGTTCTAGTTCTGCTAACATTATTTTAGTTTATTTTAATTTTGCTAATTTTGTTTAACATGCCAAACAACAAAAAAGGCAGTCATTCCTAGCCAGGGCGTGAAATAATTTTAAATGTTTTAGAAATATGTGAAAATGAAAAGATAAATAATCATTTGTTTTATGATTTAAGTAAGAGCGTCCAAAGAACAGCCCAGTATTGTGGTGTAAGTTATATCCACTTAATAGTAAATTAATTGTTCTTAATTTTTTTTTTGTATGTAAATCTGAAATTTTGAAATTTGAAAACTTCTGAAATTAGATCAGCTAGACAAAGATTAATTTATCTGATTTGCCATATTCGTTGTCCTTTATTACTAACAGCCAATCATAATTTTTAAAATTTTATTGCTAGTCAACTTTCTTCTCGAAGTTGGCGGATTATACATATAATACAATTGTAACGAGACCGTTTCTGTATATGGAATATTTTTTGAAAATTGTGCTGGTGCTGTAAATAGTTATCCATGTAGATATCAAAACAGCGATTTTTAAAATTTTTGTCTGTCTGTCTGTCTGTTCACGCATCACGCAAAAGCTACTGGATGGATTTTAATGAAATTTGGTGTGCTGATAACTTGTTACTCGGGTCAACATCTAAGATACTTTCTACTTCGGTAAAATGTCTCATTCCCACGGGAAAATAAAAAAACCATGTTGAGCATGTGCACACAATACGCAAAAATTATTGAACGGATTTTGATGCAATTTGGTGTGGTGATAACTTATTATGGTCCACTTCAGTTAAATTTAACCATGCTCCATCACTTATGAATTTACATAATTTCTGTTTTCCTGGCTTTATCTTTTTCATTATTGCACTTACGTAAATTTTAAAATTGCAGTTTGTGTTTAGAAAATAGAAGATTGATTTGTTTTGAATATAAGAATTATTTAATTTTTTAACTTTGACTCATAATCAATTGTATTTGAAACCGGGTATACCTGAGTTAGCATCTGAGATACTTTTTATTTCGGGAAAGTGTCTCACCCCCACGGGAAAATAAAAAAAAAAAAAAAAAACATTTTGAGCATGTGCACATATTACGCAAAATCTATTGAACGGATTTTTATGAAAGGTGTAGTGATAATTTATTACCTGCGTCAACATTTAAGATACTTTTTATTACGGGAAAGTATTTCCTTCCTTTGGGAAAATATAAAAATTGTTTTGAGCATGTGCATGTATACTTAAAACTATTGTTCTATGCGAATGCTTTATAATTCCTATACTTATATACTTCTCATTTATTAAAATAAATTTACTATAATACAAAATTTCTGAAGACTAACTCTATTTTAAATTACTTTAGAAAGTTCGAAAATTTGATTGTCTATATTTCCGAGAAATTCATTTTGGGATGAAACTTGTTATATTAATAGGATAGGATACTACACACACCGGCAGAATTAGCGGAACATACAAAATATCTGTAAAAATCAAACAAATCATTTAATTTCAAGAAAATATTAATTTTATTTAATTATTCACTTAAAATTACATGTTCACAAGTCGATATACCTTTATTTTTGGAATCATATGTCGTCTAAGAATAATTTAAGTTAAAGATTATTTAACAAATAGAAAATGAAACACAGCGTTTTAATCTCGCCTGGTTTCTACCATGCTTTTATCAAAGCTTCCATTCGTTTTTCTATACTCAGAATGATGTTATCTATCGTTTCCTAGGACAGTCTTTGCCATTCTTTAATTACGGCAGTTTGAAGCTCGACCACATTGAGAAGAAACGGTATTTGAACTCGAAAGTGACAGACCTCTTAAAAAGAATTGCATCAATGATAAATAAAAACAATTCTATGGAAAGTCAATTGATTCGTTACTTTAATATTATTTTAAGTAAAAATGAAAAAAAACCGCCAACTTTGTTTAATAAATAGGTTTTTATATTTTTTTTATGTTCCGCTAATTATGCCGGTGTGTGTAGTTTGGGATGTAAATATAATAAAACAATAAAACGTTGGAAAACCAAAAATCTTGTATGAGTTCTTCAGCCAGACACGTCCGATTCCAAAAACCTTAAAAAAGTGAGTTTTTTGCGAAAATTTATCAAAATTTAAGTTTTTTTGACATTATGGTAAAGAGCAAAAAAAAATCCCAGAAGATACATTTTGAACTACACACACCGGCATAATTAGCGGAACATAAAAAAAATATAATACACCTATTTATTAAACAAAGTTGGCCGTTTTTTTCATTTTCACTTAAAATAATATTGAAGTAACGAATCAATTGCCTTTCCATAGAATTCTTTTTATTTATTATTGATGCAATTCTTTTTAAGAGGTCTGTCACTTTCGAGTTCAAATACCGTTTCTTCTCAATGTGGTCGAGCTTCAAACTGCCGTAATTAAAGAATGGCAAAGACTGTCCCAGGATAATATAGATAACATCATGCTGAGTATAGAAAAACGAATGGAAGCTTTGATAAGAACACGGGAGGACCCAGGCGGGATTAAAACGCTGTGTTTCATTTTATATTTGTTAAATAATCTTTAACTTAAATTATTCTTAGACGACATAAGATTCCAAAAATTTGCCATTTTATATGGTTACTTGTTTTGCTATCGAAAATAAAGGTATACCGACTTATGAACATGTAATTTTAAGTGAATAATTAAATAAGATTAATATTTTCTTAAAATTAAATGGTTTGTTTGATTTCTACAGATATTTTGTATGTTCCGCTAATTCTGCCGGTGTGTGTATTATCTTAGGTAAACGAGTTTTCGAGAAAAAGTAGCTTTTATGACCGGAAATTCGCTATGTTATGCAGGTGCTGCGACAGGGGTATTTAGCTTTCTAACGACCACCGAAAAATTTCCGTACGATGATTAGTTACGAAGTTTTTTTGGAACTGTGCTCTGTTTTCAAATTGTGCTCTAGGACCCTGGAGCACAATTTGAATTTCTCCTTCATTTTTTCCTTATTCTAATAGTATTTAAGCAAAATTAAGAGGTCACTTCCCACAATTTACTTTGGATCGTTTCTAGGACCCGTGGATCCGGGAGGATAATTTCAACCTAACGTTCATTTTTTCTGGAATCTCAATAGTATTTGAGCAAAATTTGATCAAAATCCGTCTAGCCGTTTATTTTGGGCCTTTTTCGGACCTCAAGATCCTACGGGACTTAAGTTCGCCACTTACAATGCTTATGATTTTGAATAATACATTGAAACATACAATTTAAAAAAAATTCATAAAAATTTTAGCTTTTATAGAGAATTTCGAAATTTTGATCATTTTGATGCTTCATTGACTACATTATTAATATAATAAATAAATTTAAATAATAAATACCAAAATACTTGAATACCAGGTACTTAATAACCAATTCGGAGAATTTGGTGAATCCAAAGCAAATCCTAGCTGCTTATATAGATTGAAAAATAGATACGGTACTTGCCAATTGCCCGTTCAAGGGACAAAAAAAAACGCCGTGAGCAGCGGGGCCCCATCACGGTAGTCGAATTTTCCCCTTCATCTTCGGTATTGAATGTCTACAAGCGAAATGTGATTGAAAGTCTACAACCGAATTGTCATTTTGTTGGTTTCAAAACTGGTGATGAGTGTTCGGCTGATCGAGGCTTTAAAAAAGGTTTTAAGTATTTAAGGGCTGTATCTCAGTAAATTTCAATTTTGTGCCGAAAACAGTTAGCAGAAAAAAAGCCAACACAATTCGTACGAGGACATTCCTGCCCATGTTTATCCGCTAATTGCCTTTATGTTTTAGTTTTAAAAATTAAAAAAGGACCTTAAATAGTAAACTGGAAGGCCTTTATAAAGATATCTTTTCTTTCCAAAAAAATCCAAAATTTCTATTTTATAAATACTAAAAATCCAAAATTCCTAATTTATAAATAAACAGTGACTTTAATAACATTTTTAAATTACTTAATATGTATGTATTTCATTTGTCATAAAAGTAAGTTCACTTTTTTTTAAATTTTTTAAAATTACTATTCGCCTACTTGTATTTAGAATAAACATAATGCTTTTAAAACACATTTAACAATAGCATTCAATTCCGATGTAAAAATGGGAGAAGTGGGGGGAAAAGTGATGCGGACTCCCTACAAGGTACTAGCTGGATACTAACTGAATACACGTACAAAATTTCAGCCCTCTAGGTTTCCTCATGGAGTCTCTAGACGTGTTAGAAAACAAGCAAAAAAATTAAGGAAATATTGGCGTAAAAATCGTGGGGGTAAGGGTTAAAAGTTGAAACCTCCAAAAAACAGTGTCTGGCTATTAGCTTAACCTGTACACCAAATTTCAGCCCCCTAGGTTTATTTGGGGAGATTTTGACCCGAACGAAACTGTTAAAAAACAAGAAAAATCATGTTCTTTTGGGTATAAAAATGGTGGGGGTAGGGGTTAAAAGTCGAGACCCCCAAAAGGCACCCCCTTGATACCAACTCAATCCGAATACAAAATTTCAGCCCTCTAGGTTTATTCGGGTGACCTGTGCGAGTGGTACAAACTTCGAAAACGTCGAAAATGCATGAAATTGTAGCTTAAAAATGAGGGGGGTGGGGGTAAAATATTAAAACCTCCAAAAAGCACAACCTAGGTACGAACTTTATCAACACACCAAATTTCAACCCTCTACGTTAATTCTGGGGGGTTGGGGGCCTGTTAGATCCAGCGAAAATCGTTTTTCCCCCCTCTACTCCCACCATATCATGCTAGGAAGCTGAATTTTGGATATGTTGTAGATAATTGACCGAAACATTATTTAAAACCGGTTTGGAAAAGTTTTCTTGCTTTTCCGCCCCCCACCACCCCCTTAAACGTCGGGTCAGAAAAAAAATTTGTCCAAAATTTGACCCCACTTTGATAGTATGAGGTGCCTCGAAAATGAGCCCCATTTACCAAATTTCATCTCTTAACTTCCATAGGGGGGCCCTACACAAATTAAAAGGTGGCGGGGAAAATATATATATATATATATATATATATATATATATATATATATATATATATATATATATATATATCAGACATTTTTTTTTTCTACATATTCGTGTTCTACGGGTCCGAAAACGGATAGCGCCCCTACTCTCGCCTCTCGCAGCTCTTATCGTATAGACTGTATAAGTCTAATTTTTCGGAGAAAATTCGACTAAAAAGAACAATTTCTATAGCAGATATATCTATAATGAAGAACTTTGTAACAGCAATATTTTTAATGAAATTTATACTTTAGTATAAAATCCAATTAATGCACTGGAATCCAAATTATTAAATAGTTTGCTCTTCTACGTCACCTATGACGTAAATTATTATTTAGTCCTGGTCATGTATTAAATGACCGCCACTGACCTCAATCTGCTTTATTAAAGTTAAGTTTCATTAAGGGGTTTCACTACTGAAAAAATACTTTTTTTGAAATACACAGTAAAAATGGCTTAACTATTTTTTTTCTAGTGTGTAGTAGGCTAACAGAAAATACGAAAATATGAAATGGCCAAAAAGTTGTCACATACAGGCTACAGCGAATAAAAACTGTTTTTTTTTCACGTTTTTCAGACCATATTTCAAAGTGATATATCTAGGAAACTATCCAACACATTGCACTGCTCATGGTCTAATTTTGAAGATAATGATCTAATCTAAATATTTAGGTAGATTTATCATGGTAGCATTAGTGGTTTTTAAAAAATCATAGAGTAAACTTTAGACTTTTTTTCAAAAAAACATGCATGTATGTATATAAAATTATGTTTCTACGCAACATATTTACCTAAAAATCTCATTCTACCTAAATATTTAGTAATAGATCTACTGAATATTTGGTGAAAATTTGAACTCTATCTCAATTGGTTCTCAAGATATATCGATTTTTGTCTGAAAATTTGTCGAAATTCAAACTTTCGAAAAACGGCGTTTGAAAGTAAACGTGTGTTCAACACTAATATTTCAAGTATATTTTTAGTCGAATTTTCTCCGAAAAATTAGACTTATACAGTCTATACGATAAGAGCTGCGAGAGGCGAGAGTAGGGGCGCTATCCGTTTTCGGACCCGTAGAACACGAATATGTAGAAAAAAAAATGTCTGATATATATATATATATATATATATATATATATATATATATATATATATATATATATATATATATATATTTCCCGCCACCTTTTAATTTGTGTAGGGCCCCCCTATGGAAGTTAAGAGATGAAATTTGGTAAATGGGGCTCATTTTCGAGGCACCTCATACTATCAAAGTGGGGTCAAATTTTGGGCAAATTTTTTTTCTGACCCGACCTTTAAGGGGGTGGTGGGGGGCGGAAAAGCAATAAAACTTTTCCAAACCGGTTTTAAATAATGT
Organism: Brachynemurus nebulosus; assembly: GCA_035578155.1. Classification (NCBI taxonomy): domain Eukaryota; kingdom Metazoa; phylum Arthropoda; class Insecta; order Neuroptera; family Myrmeleontidae; genus Brachynemurus; species Brachynemurus nebulosus. Next base: position 88,275,923 of record JAPWDM010000001.1, on the reverse strand, counting down.
TTCGGTCAATTATCTACAACATATCCAAAATTCAGCTTCCTAGGATGATATGGTGGGAGTAAAGGGGGAACAACGATTTTCGCTGGATCTAACAGGCCCCCAGCCCCCCAGAATTAACGTAGAGGGTTGAAATTTGGTGTGTTGATAAAGTTCGTACCTAGGTTGTGCTTTTTGGAGGTTTTAATATTTTACCCCCACCCCCCTCATTTTTAAGCTACAATTTCATGCATTTTCGACGTTTTCGAAGTTTGTACCACTCGCACAGGTCACCCGAATAAACCTAGAGGGCTGAAATTTTGTATTCGGATTGAGTTAGTATCAAGGGGGTGCCTTTTGGGGGTCTCGACTTTTAACCCCCACCCCCACCATTTTTATACCCAAAAGAACATGATTTTTCTTGTTTTTTAACAGTTTCGTTCGGGTCAAAATCTCCCCAAATAAACCTAGAGGGCTGAAATTTGGTGTACAGGTTAAGCTAATAGCCAGACACTGTTTTTTGGAGGTTTCAACTTTTAACCCTTACCCCCACGATTTTTACGCCAATATTTCCTTAATTTTTTTGCTTGTTTTCTAACACGTCTAGAGACTCCATAAGGAAACCTAGAGGGCTGAAATTTTGTACGTGTATTCAGTTAGTATCCAGCTAGTACCTTGTAGGGAGTCCACATCGCTTTTCCCCCCACTTCTCCCATTTTTACATCGGAATTGAATGCTATTGTTAAATGTGTTTTAAAAGCATTATGTTTATTCTAAATACAAGTAGGCGAATAGTAATTTTAAAAAATTTTAAAAAAAGTGAACTTACTTTTATGACAAATGAAATACATACATATTAAGTAATTTAAAAATGTTATTAAAGTCACTGTTTATTTATAAATTAGGAATTTTGGATTTTTAGTATTTATAAAATAGAAATTTTGGATTTTTTTGGAAAGAAAAAATATCTTTATAAAGGCCTTCCAGTTTACTATTTAAGGTCCTTTTTTAATATTTAAAACTAAAACATAAAGGCAATTAGCGGATAAACATGGGCAGGAATGTCCTCGTACGAATTGTGTTGGTTTTTTTTCTGCTACCTGTTTTCGGCACAAAATTGAAATTTACTGAGATACAGCCCTTAAATACTTAAAACCTTTTTTAAAGCCTCGATCAGCCGAAGACTCATCACCAGTTTTGAAACCAACAAAATAACAGTTCCGTTGTAGACTTTCAATCACATTTCGCTTGTAGACATTCAATACCGAAGATGAAGGGGAAAATTCGACTAACGTGATGGGGCCCCGCTGCTCACGGCGTTTTTTTTTATGATTGTAAAATAAATTCACACAATATATTAGGTCAAAAGCTTGTATTATACATCAATATTAGGTCACATTATCATGTCAGCGTTCAATAAAAAATATACAGAGCGTTCATAAAGTTGCGGAACAGCTGAAAATCTCAGTTAATATTGACTTTGTCGAAAAATAACCCGGACAAAAGTTTCATGGGAAGAAATGAGGAACTAGGAAATGGCCTCGAATTTAACCTTGAACACGACCTTGACCAAAATTTGGAGGTAAACTTTGTGTTTTTAAATGGAAACCCCTATTTTTGACCTCGGATTCGGAAAGAGCGGGAAATTCTACGTTGAAAACCATATTCATACTTCATATTCCAAAGTCGTGTGAAGGTCATAAAAACGAAACAAATATGATACTGGTTGGTCAAGGTCATGTTCAAGGTCAAATTCGAGGTCATTTTCTAGTTCCTCATTTCTTTCCATGAAACTTTTCTTCGGGTTATTTTTTGATAAAGTCAATATTAACTGAGATTTTCAGCTGTTCCGCAACTTTATGAACGCTCTGTATATATACATCGTAAAATAAAACAAAGTTCGGTCGTTGACGTTCACAATTCACCGGCACCATATGTTTTTTTGCCCTCCGCTTCTATTTTCCTGTTTTCTTCCGCAACCTGTGCATGTCTCAACTTCCTTCTGTACTCTGTGAACTTCATCTTTTTACGTTTCTGTGCCAGTCCTAGTCTTTTATTGTCGAAGCGCTTGGCAATCTTGGCAGCGTTTTTTCCAGGGCTAAGACCAATTGACATTTGAAGATCAGATATTGCTTGCCTATAGCCAGTGTTATACTGGCATACTGCTTCGCACACCTGCATCTCTAGGTTTCTTCGAGATGCGAAGGTATTTTTGGGACATTTTGTCCAAATCACGCCATGCAAAGCCTCGTTGGCGTTTTGTGTTTTTACGGAGACGCACGTGGCGTGTAACGCGTCACTAGCAAGACGCTGGTATAGTGGTAGAATTTTGGCAACCACTCTCTCAGTCAACAGGCTTTTCACATTATCCTTGTGAAGGCCAGGTATGTCACCTTTGGCAATGGCCCGGTTGTAAAAACATCATGATTTATTTCCCTCCGGGCATTTTTGGTGATTCGGTTTATCGTCAGTAGAGGAGCAATGGGACAGAGTTACAAGGACAGCATTTTTCATTTTTTTTTTATATGTCCTAAATTGCTTTGAATTGCATTTCTATAGCAGGTAGTCAGTTTGTTTATAGTTGTCAATTTCAAACTACCATATGACTTCCCTCCCAAGGTTTTGCCTTTTTCGGTGTTTTCCGAAACAATTTCACGGAGGCCGGTTCCAAGGCGCTTAACTACATGGTTCAAACATTCTTCCCTTTTAATTGGAGTTTCATACAGATTTAGATTTGTAAGGTGGCTAAACGTTTTAGAGTCACCATCTGACACTAATGTTGTATAACGGAACCCGTGTTTCTCCGATCTTTTCCATATGCGCTCCGCAGCCTCAGTCTCCATAGACGGCGAAGACCCATCATATTTTTTTGGGCAATTAGGATTATGCCTTTCAAACCATGATTGAAATCTATCTGTTCCTGAACCCAGCTTCTTTTTCATTTTATCACAAACCCTGCAGTATTTGGATAAAACTTCATAGTCCACTACATCGATGCAACAACCGACGCCATTTTTTGAAGTGAACCCTCGCTTCTGCCAGCTCCCATCAAAACTAACGGAAATGTTTATTGGGCCATGGTCATCTAAATCAGTATTGTTTATAATAGAATAAGCTTTTCTTACTTCTGTCCTTCCTTTTTCCAAGGATTCGTTTGCCGTCTTGATGTATTGTTTTTCCATTTGTCTCATATGATGATAATATGCGTTACTGCACATAGGCTTCATATTCTTTGACATACTGAATGCTTCTAATCCCCTATGGCCTTTTCCTAAGCTACTAAAGGTTTGTACAACCCTTCGGTTTACATCGTACGATAAGCGTGAAGTCGCGCCCTCATGTTCGACTGTTTTGTTAGACGTGTCAAAATTTTTTTTGTAATCGCATTCTTAACACCATATATTAAAATCATGTGCATATCCCTTTGTAGGCATTTGAAGGACTTGAAGGTTCCCTGCACACTCAGGACAAGGAAATGTTTCCATAAAAGGACGGGTATCGACGGCCTTATTTTCGCCCCATCCCCTCAATGAATTCTTATATGTGCATTAGGTTTACATGAAGGTAAATCGTAAGATGGAATAAATATTATGCCGGAATATTCTCATTTATCATTTATTTTTCAGTTGATTTTATCATTATTTTATGAAAAGGCAAAATTATGAAATTAATCAACTTTATTTGGATAGTTTTAAAAGTTTCAACATTTTTAAACTTTACACTTCTTATCTAGTCTAAATTCTCGTCACTCCAATATCCTTCAACATTTGCATCCATTAAAATTTTTTTGAAGTCGCACACAACTCTTCGAATAGTATGATCCTGATATCTGTAGTAACTTAAGTACCAGATTACGGAGGCAATATGAGCGCAACAACCAACAAGTCTTGCCCCTACTTTGCGCTGACAGTACCAGGTTAGTACAGTGGTGGGATTGTACTCTATCCAAAGGGAGTATATGTTGAAAGCTGTGTGCCTAGACTGAATTTTTATTCTTAAGATATCACTCGATTCTTCATGTAAAAATATTTTATCAAGACTTTGGTCATCTATGTAAAAGTGGGAAATTTCCATTTTTGTCACTCCTCTACGCCGTCAAAACAACGAAGTGATATGTTCCAACAAGTTTGTGATGTGGTAGCACTTCAATAAATTTATTTTATGCATTTATATAATGACCAATTTTTTAATTGTAAAATCATTTTATTTGTGTTTACCTATGGGCGCAAAGTGGAAGCAACGTAATTTTTAAATAAATTGTACAGTAACGTGAGAACATTAAAATAACATAAAAAAGAAACTGTTTCTCACATGCGCTCTATATAAAAAAAAAACGCCGTGAGCAGCGGGGGCCCCATCACGGTAGTCGAATTTTCCCCTTCATCTTCGGTATTGAATGTTTACAAGCGAAATGTGATTGAAAGTCTACAACCGAATTGTCATTTTGTTGGTTTCAAAACTGGTGATGAGTATTCGGCTGATCGAGGCTTTAAAAAAAGGTTTTAAGTATTTAAGGGCTGCATCTCAGTAAATTTCAATTTTGTGCCGAAAACAGGTAGCAGAACAAAAACCAACACAATTCGTACGAGGGCATTCCTGCCCATGTTTATCCGCTAATTGCCTTTATGTTTTAGTTTTAAATATTAAAAAAGGACCTTAAATAGTAAACTGGAAGGCCTTTATAAAGATATTTTTTCTTTCAAAAAAAAAAATAAAAAATAAAAAAAATAAAAAATAAAAAATTATTTCTTCGGTATTGAGTGTCTACAAGCGAAATATAATTGAAAGTCCACAAGCGATTTGTAATTTTGGTGGTTTCAAAACTGATAATGAGTGTCCGGTTGATCGGGGCTTTATAAAAAGATTTTAAGTTTTTAAGGGCTGAATCTCAGTAAATTTCAATTTTGTGCCGAAGAGAAAAAGCCAACACAATTCGTACGAGGGCATTTCTATCCATGCTTATCCGCCAATTGCCTTTGTGTTTTACTTTTAAATATTAAAAAAGGAACTTAAATAGTAAACTGGAAGGCTTTTATGAAGATAATTTTTCTTTCCAAAAAAATCCAAAATTTCTATTTTATAAATAATAAAAATCCAAAATTCCTAAATAATAATTAAATAAATAAATAAACAGTGACTTTAATAACATTTGCAAATTACTTAATATGTATGTATTTCATTTGTTAAAAAATTGTATTCACTTTTTTTTAAATTTTTTAAAATTACTATTCGCCTACTTGTATTTAGAATAAACATAATGCTTTTAAAACACATTTAACAATAGCATTCAATTCCGATGTAAAAATGGGAGAAGTGGGGGGAAAAGTGATGCGGACTCCCTACAAGGTACTAGCTGGATACTAACTGAATACACGTACAAAATTTCAGCCCTCTAGGTTTCCTTATGGAGTCTCTAGACGTGTTAGAAAACAAGCAAAAAAATTAAGGAAATATTGGCGTAAAAATCGTGGGGGTAAGGGTTAAAAGTTGAAACCTCCAAAAAACAGTGTCTGGCTATTAGCTTAACCTGTACACCAAATTTCAGCCCTCTAGGTTTATTTGGGGAGATTTTGACCCGAACGAAACTGTTAAAAAACAAGAAAAATCATGTTCTTTTGGGTATAAAAATGGTGGGGGTGGGGGTTAAAAGTCGAGACCCCCAAAAGGCACCCCCTTGATACTAACTCAATCCGAATACAAAATTTCAGCCCTCTAGGTTTATTCGGGTGACCTGTGCGAGTGGTACAAACTTCGAAAACGTCGAAAATGCATGAAATTGTAGCTTAAAAATGAGGGGGGTGGGGGTAAAATATTAAAACCTCCAAAAAGCACAACCTAGGTACGAACTTTATCAACACACCAAATTTCAACCCTCTACGTTAATTCTGGGGGGCTGGGGGCCTGTTAGATCCAGCGAAAATCGTTTTTCCCCCCTCTACTCACACCATATCATCCTAGGAAGCTGAATTTTGGATATGTTGTAGATAATTGACCGAAACATTATTTAAAACCGGTTTGGAAAAGTTTTATTGCTTTTCCGCCCCCCACCATCCCCTTAAAGGTCGGGTCCGAAAAAAAATTTGCCCAAAATTTGACCCCATTTTGATAGTATTGTTGTGCATCGGAATAAGCCCCACTTACCAAATTTCATCTCTTAACTTCCATAGGGGGGCCCTACACATATTAAAAGGTTGCGGGAAAATATATATATATATATATATATATATATATATATATATATATATATATATATATATATATATATATATCAGACATCTTTTTTTTTTACATAATCGTGTTCTACGGGTCCGAAAACGGATAGCGCCCCTGGTCTCGCCTCTCGCAGCTCTTATCGTATAGACTGTATAAGTCTAATTTTTCGGAGAAAATTCGACTAAAAAAATTGAAATGTTCTTGAAAATGTGCTATTTTGAACGAAAATCACGGTTAGACCTAAGATTGACGTCCCACAGGTAATACCAATTGTAGTTTTTTTTTTTTTATATACATATTTTCTTGTTAGGCGTATAGTCTATTTTCAAGATATATAAAGAATACATTAAATCGTAGACATTTTTTTTCGTCATTTTGGGGCGGAAATAAGGCCTTATCGATACCCCTCCTTTGATAGTTTGTTTCCATCTACCAAAATATAGTTAGGCGCATTATCGCCAAATGTGACTTCTGTTTTATAGCTATTGTAAAGCGCGAAGCCTGCAGGTTTATCGGGAACTTCATTCTCATTTTTAGAACATGAGATACTTGGTTCAGATGTACTTGGTACAGTAACATCATCATTAAGATAGTAACATAACCCCACTTTCATCATTGATACCTGTGTCTGCATCAATACTTACAAGACTTGCAGGTTGCACCTCATACCGCTTTGCAATATTGTCCTTATTTCTTCTAGCAACATTTTTTCTTGTATTCTTGATTCTTCCCATATTTTATGGCATAAAAGTGAACTAAACTTTACTCAAAACAAAACAACCTGAAACTCAACAGCAGAATGACAGATGACAGAACACAAGTTGTTTTGTTTTTATTTTATTACTACTTCTTCTTCTTTAGCATAGAGTAATGAAAATAAAACAGTACAGTTATTGAATATGTGTATGAAACAAGATCTAAATATATGGTTTACATATTTATAATGAAAATATATCAAAGAAATAAAGATTATGATGTTTTTAGCAAAAAATAAGGTATCTAGTTAAAATGTGAAATTTTGGACATTGACGCATATGCAAAAAATGTTATTTTTTTCATACTTATACCTATTCATACCTATATTCTTGTTCAGTAGGTTCCAAATGACAAAATCAGACAAATAAACTTTTTTTGAAAATTTCATGATTTCTCACTATTTCAGTGGTGAATCCCCTTAAACTTTACCAAATTTTTCTTTAGTGTTGTTCACTGTTTTAATTTTTTTTGATATTAGAAAATATTGCTGTTATTACCAGCTATATAATATTCGATAAGACAATTATTCAAAAAGCGCATCTTCTATTATGGCGAGCTTTGGTGTAGCATATACTGAATTTTTTTGAACGGTGTAAGTACTAGAAATTTATCAAAAAATTAAAAATTTTTTATACAGTGATTTTTAAGCACTCTTTTCTACGGTTAATCCATACCATATACTCAGTAAATTATTTATTACTCAAAAAGCGCTTCTTCGATTTTGATGAAATCTGGTGTGCTGTAAGTACATAATGTAGGCAAAATTCTGTATTTTTTTGAAAGGTGTAAGTATACTAGAACCATACTAAAAATTAAATTATATTCTTTATTTAATTATTTTGCACTTTTAAAATTTAGGGAAAAATGTCAAAAAAACATAATATAATGTAGTCCCAAGTATGTATTACCTAAATTTTACCAAATTATTTATTTTTAAATTTAAAAACTGAAGAAATAATATTTTCTTTAAATTTCTGATTGTTCATCCACAAATATTAATATTTATTTATTTTTATTATTATTATTTTTTCTTTTTTTTAAATGGGAAAGAATTTTGTTTTTTATTTATTTTTTTACAAGCAAAAAGTAAAATCCGAAATGCTCCTTTGCAAATTATTAAATATTTAAATACAGTATGCGCCAAAATATACAGTACTGGAAATTATGCTGGTCTTATTGTCATTACCTTACTTATCGAGATGAGAGTGTAAATGTTCAAAATGTGCTCCATTGTGCTGTAAGCAGTGAAGAACGGGACGATCTTCTGACATAATGCAGGCACAGTTTTGGGTGGATCTGGACAATTGAAAATTTTCTCCTTTAACATTCCCCACACGCAAGCATCAGGTGGTGTGAGATCGGGGGAATATGATGGGTAGGGGAGCTCAGCCCCGCGGGAAATTACTCGTCCTGGAAAGGTTTCTTGCAGCATAGCCATAGACTGTCGAGCGGTGTGGCCAGTGGCCCCGTCTTGTTGGAGCCACTGTCTATTCACCTGCATGTTCCTGGCCCGACAAAACCTTCACTCTTAGATCCTGAATAAATGGCCTGACCACCCCGCGAAAATGAGTACCGTATATTTTGGCGCGTACCGTAGTATTCGTATATTTATTAAAAAATATTATTATATATTTTAAAAATACTTTTCTGTTGCCATTTTTTTTTGTTTTATTTCTGTTTCACTTATACACACTGAATATCGAAAATAAGATGACTATGTTTTGTAAAATTTTTCCAAACAATATCAGCGTCCCTGCAAATATTTAAACATATGACGAGCATCTGATAATTTTTGGAAATTTTACAAAATCAGTTACAATAAAACCAAAGTAAGCGAAGTAATTATCATCTATTAACGCGTTTTGAAAAAAAAAATGTTGTTAGTCTAACGTTAGCAAACAGAGTTTGCACCGTTACAAACCAGGGAGCTCTGATTCAAAAAATTAATGAACGTAAAAATTTTTTCAAGATTTTTCGCGGTATAAATACTTTTAAAGTGCAGCCACATTCAAAGATTATGGAATCAAAACAATCAGTCACCAAGTTAGAAATTGTTGTTTTAATATAATGCATGTTAATGTTTTGAATGTGAGCCCTCTGGTTTGTAACGGTGCAAGCTCCGTTGGCTAACAAAGTTAATAAAATTTTCTGGCGAACACGAACAGTAACACAATTAATCAAAACAAAATGTAGTACCCCAATTTCTTAAATTTCTAAGAGAGGACTTAGAAATAAACATCATCGGGTAGTAGTATCATAATTTAGTATTTCTTTGTTAACAAATTTCGGGTCCAGTTCAGATTCTGGTACCGAATTAACATGCATATGTGTGCGTAATACAGACATTGTTATAAAACTACCCTTCTCGGTAGGGAGTCTCAAACCTTTTTCATTCCAAATATTTTTTTAAAATTTTATTTTTGAATTCTACCGAGAGCTAAATGCATCTTTATTTAATACAGTGTATATAATTTTATTGTCAAATATTTAAAAAAGTAAATTGTTCTAATTTCACAAAATTAATTAAATGGTACATTTAGGAAGCTAAATGTATCCTAATTGAAAATAGTATATACAATATAGGTTTTAATTTGAGAAAAAATTATACAGTATAGGATTTTTTTGTGGTTTAAAAAAAATACTTATCACAGTGCATAATGAGAATGAAATATAAAAAAAAAGAAATTTGGACATTAATTTGCGGTAATGTTGGCTATTGATTGTTTCTAAGCCATTTGTTATCACCTTACAGAATTATATAAATCAGTGGTGCCCAAACTTTTTGGTTCGCCACTCCCCTTTGCACTTAAAGAATATAAAAAACCCCCGAAATATGTAGAAATTGGTAGAAAATGTGTAGAAAATGAATATGTAATCTATCATCAATTGTTTCTGTGACTCCCTAAACAATTTTTGCGACCCCTCTAGGGATCGCGACTCCTATTTTGGGAATCACTGATATAAATTATTGCATCATTCAGTTTCTTTACATATGTATGAATGTTAATTTTTCCATGTGTACTGTGTATCTTTTCAGTGTTAAATTCAAATGTTTAATATAAATCACTCAAAACTACTTTTTTCGATACGGTTGACATTTCTCAATGCACTGATTTACTTGAAATTTGGTACAGATCTTTTTAGTACTATCAAAATTGATCCGACATAGGGGTTTTTGGAATTTTTTTTTTACTATTTTTAAAAAATTTCCAAAGTTGAAAAAATGATTTTTTTTTAAATAGACGCCATTTTGTGAGAGAATTTATTTTTTCAAATCGGCTACGTCCAACTAATTCTACATCCTTGTTTATTAAGAATTAACTAAAATTTTATGTTTCAGATCACCAGGAGGGTTGCAATCACGTCAACCAGGAGACACTTTTTTTTGAGTCCCCATTTTGCCGGTCTGTACCGATTTCAATTTGAATTTTTTTTAAAAAATGTTTATACATTTTTATACTTTTCAAATATCAGTAAAAAACTTAAAAAATGAATACTAAAAATGTTTAGTGTTTTTTTTCTTTTATTCGGCCCGTACAATCACCTTAAAATCGAGCCTCTAGAATATAATTCCCCCTTAAGGGAAAATTCTGGTTTACAACTTTGATAAAAAAAAAAATTGATTTTTCCGAATTTTTTCGCTTCTTGAATGCATCTTAAAGTTATTGTGACATAATCAGTGTCACCTGTTGCGTCGACAATACAAACAAATCAATATTAGTTCATATTTAATTAAGTTTACTTCATTTATCAAATTTAATACTGTTTCACCGAGACGAATTTAGGCTTTTGTCAGTTTCCTTTTAGAAATGTTTGCCACCCCTTAAACTTACCACTTTAGGCAGTACCCTACTTAATGGTAGCCTGGTTATTTTGTGCCATTATTTTCAGTAATTTTTCTCATTTATCTCTGGTGGCTTTTAAGAGTATCAACATGCTGTATATAAGGAGAGTAATAATGGCTACAAAGTAATTAATTTCATTCAAACTTTTAATTATATTCCATATAATTTTAAATAAATTTACCTATTTTAATATTAAAAAATATTAACTAACAAAAATGTTTCTTTACAGGAACACTTTTCACATATAGCAAATTTTTATATTTGACAAGGCCTTTTCAAAGCCGCCTTTGGTAAATGCGATAGTTATTTTGTGAACTCTAGGGTCTAGGAACCATAAAAATGAGTAATTAATTATTAAATTAAAAGATTATACGAGTATAAAACTATGCCATTTAATTCATGTTGTGAAATTAAAAAAATTTACAACTTTTTTATTTAAATACCTGACAATAAAATTATATTTACATACTATTTTCAATTAGGATACATTTAACTTCCTAAATGTACCATTTATTTCATTTTGTGAAATTAAAACAATTTACTTTTTTTTAAATATCCAACTGACAATAAATTATTATAATTATACACGATATTCAATAAAGATGCATTTAGCTCTCTATAGAACTCAAAAATAAAATAAAATAAAATTTTTCGAAAGAAAAAGGTTTGAGACTCCCTACCGAGAGGATAGCTTCATAACAATGTTTAACTTAACCACTTCATTGCAGATAATTATCTTTGAAAATAACAAAAAATTTAATAGGCTAATTTAATGGGCTTTAATTTGATACCAAACACTTTTTAAAAAAAAATATATATTCGGGAAAATTTTAAAAATTGTTGTTGAAAATTTTTTTGAGATAGTGTTTTTTGAAAATTATGAAAATAATATATGTATATTTATAATGGTGACTTCAGGTATGCATCACAAAAATTTCGAAGTGGAACCATGATGGGCTTAGTAGTTATGATAAAAAATGCATTTTAATATATTTCCCCGAAAAAATTGGTAACAAAGATTGATATTAAAAATTAAAGCCCATTGAATTCTCTTTAAAATGAGTTATCAAGCACCTTTCTAGGATGTATAGAACTGAAAGTGAAACATTTGGTAATGCTGAGCACGAGTAAAAAGAGTGATATTTTGCTATTTTCAAGATTATATATCTCAAAAATTATTAAGAGTTACTGGAGTTTCAGACCAGTTGAGCATGCAACGGTTTTACGACTTTTCACTTGTATATGAATGAAGAACCGCATATGACTCGACTGAAACGGAACCCAAATTCCATCAAACAAAGAAATACTCAAAATAAAGGGATATCGTTCTTTAAATAAGTAAAAATATTTTATTAATTTTTCTTTTTGTTACTTACTTTCAGACATATTCTATAATTCGTCTATTTCTGTAATTCATCACCCCTCCGGTCTCAAGCATGATGAATTGTCGAGTTTTTACTGTATTTAATTTTCATGCCTTGAGACCTTTCCGTAGATACCTATATTGATAACTTTAGGAGCATTTGAATTTCGAACCTTTTTTGAAGTCAGAGTGTTTTGGGGAATATTTCTGAACCCGCGTTAGTTGGTTAATAATATCTGAGCAAAATTTGATTTCAAAATCCGTCCAGCCATTCATTTTTTACGTTTTGTATTATTCCAGAATCCTAGACAATAATTTTAATCTCACTTAATTTTTTCAGAATATCAGTATTGTTCAAGCAAAATTTAGTCACGATTCGCCGTCTTTTTTAGACCATTTTTGGGTCCCCAGCACGCTATGGGGTCATTTCAACCTCATATTCGTTTATGTATTTCAGGACCTCAATAATGTTTGAGCAAAATTTGGTCAAGATCCATCCATTCTAGAGAGCTTTCATTTTTTAAGATCTCAATACTATTTCAGCAAAATCTGGTAGAGATTTTCTGGCTGGTCTAAGTTAACTGGTCCATAATTAGGGAACCCCAATTGTGCGAACCTGACTCACTATTGACTGATTTTTTATTTATTTATTTTTTTGTAACTCAAGTGATCAATTTTTATTTATTTATATTTATTGATTTAATTTTGTTGTATTTTATTTTTTGAAAATATTTGTCTGAGAAGCTTGTGAAAAAATTTTACATGTTAAAAATTCAAGATCCATTGTAAGACTTTTAACCGTTATTAAATTTAAATAAGTGCTTATCAATTTAGTGGCGCCTAAAGATATTTCGCGTAGCGCGCTAAGTAACTTTGCGCCGGCCCTGACTTCTTCTCTTAAATAAATTTACTTTAGTTTCGAATATATTTTTCATTCATTTAGAGTAGTGCAGTGTCCTGATAAATTACGTAACACGCTCTTGGTTTAAACCTATAATGACAAAACGCCCCACTGGTACACTATTTTGACAGCTAATAAATAGGGGGAAGACTTAATGAATGGGACATTTTTTTTAAAAATCATCTTAACTTCAAAACCAAATAATCAAATATTTTAATTCTTGCGGCATAAGATACTTGAAACATTACTTTATATTTTAAACTAAAAAAAAAATTTTATTATTTTCAAATAATAGTAAATTTTTTTTGTTTGAAGAAAATTAGATTTTTGTCCCATTCATTAATTCCATTCTCATTGAATGGGACAAGAAGAATACTGAATGAGGCATATGTAATACAATGTAAAATTCATGCGGTTTTTACAGGTTAGTAAAAATATGGAAAAAGTCAAAAATCTCAGCGGGAAAGCATTTTTGGGATAAATGATGAGGACAAAAGTCTCAGCATTTTTTACGGTGCATCCGATGGTGACCTTGACTTTGAGGTCAAGATCAAAATTCAAGGTCATATTCATAATGTACCATTCAATATTCCTTATCAGGTAACAAGTTAAAGTCAAAAAATAAAAAGTACATAACCTCAATGCGCAAGCAATACTTATATAATGATAGTCTATACTAAGCGGTTTAATAATCAACTAATCTAAGCATAATAGTTATCATAGAATATTTAGTAATTTATAAAAAAATAAACGTTAATTTTTCTGTTTAAAATCGTATTTCCTAATTTTTGTTGAAATAAACGGAAAATCGTTAACACATATGTCGCACATAAAAATAGTTATATAAAAGACCCCTAATGACTGTAAAACAAATTTCCACTAACGGTTCCTTGTTAGCTAAAACCCATTTGTCCCATTCATTAAATCTCTCCCCTACATTTTATATGGAATTGCTGACGTCGTACAGCATGGTGTCTAACAATAAGTTAGTTAGGTTTCATATGAGGTCTTACAGTGTCAATGGCCGTGAATCGATTAACAAATAATCACCTGGTACAAGTGACTCTAGTTTCGGTTCACAATTAATAAGTTTAAAGGAGAAAAAGAGAAGTAATACAATTTATAAAAATACATATTTGTGAGGTTCAGTTATCACTTGTTTACAAATTTATATTTATGCTTACTTTAGTAATTGAGTCAAATGATCCAACTTACTTTACTTTTAATAAGTATTTTATATGTATTTTCTTTTAAAATTATCTGTATACTGATAATTTTTAAGGGAAGATAAATACAAATATACCTGTTGGTTTTTAACTATTAAAGTACTCTTTATATACAGGTGTATACGGTAATGTGAATATTAAGCCTTTACAAAAATTATGATAAACTATTTCTTTACTTTCTTTGTCACAAATATTTTTAACATTTAAAAGAAATGATAATAAACATAATAGCGTTATTTATGATTATTAAGATCAGCCAAATCTAATTTTTCTTTTCCAAAAAAAATAAAATAAAATAAGTAAATAAATAAAATAATTATTTTAAATTTTGAATACATAAAGAAGAGAACAGTTGTTGGGAGTGTCATGTTCTGTAACATTGTTTCATTCAAAATCAATTTTTTTTATAGCGATTCTTACGTAGGTGAATTACTTGAATACTATAATTTGAATATTTTATGATGTACATTTACAGTAAAATTGCTTTTGGTGTTCGATTACTAATGTCTAGAGATACTCTTAAAGTGGCCGCTACTTTAAGAGTATCTCTAGATACCAAAAGTAGAAAAACGTGGCCAGCGCAACACTCAAGCTTTTTCATTTCTAAATAGTTTCATTCATAGTAGTTAGATTTTCAATAAGATTGAGAGAATTCAGGAACAAATGGATAATCGTTTGCATTAATAAAAAAATGTAGTAATTGAATTTTTCTACAACATAAATAGAAAGTAGTTTTTTGCGCTCTGGAAGAAAGCGCAAAACATGTGTTTGCCGAGGACTATTACTTTTCGCTTTAAAGCGAAAAGTAGTATTTTGTCGCTCACTCAACATATATTCAATTGTAAATCGGGGAGGCGTTGTTCATACTTTTTATGGCAAAAAAAAAACTTTTCTAAACTTTCTAAACAAAATTCTAAACAAAACTTTTCTAAACAAAATTCTAAACTTCACATTATTTTTATCGTGATCAAGTGAAATATCAATTTTATTAAATTTCAAAATAACTACAAAATATTAATTAAAAATAATAAACCATAAATAATAAGTTGATAAATAATTTTTAAAGAAATGTATGGCCATTTCTCTACAAGTTGGACAGTTTTCATGCAAAACTGTCCCAAGCATATTTTTCTTAAATATTAAGAAAATATGCAAATACAATGAAAGGCATTAATAAAAGAAATATGTGTCTTAAGAAAGCTTATTAATTATCCTCTTTATTTGTGAATTATGGACGATTTTATGAAAAGGGGAAGGAAAAACATATTTTCGTTGAATAGAAGCAATCAAAATCGTTGTTTTTATTTATTATAACTCTTAGAATTTATATTACGTACGATTAAATCAAAAATTTCTAAGTAAACATTATAATGAATTTTCTTAATGCTATAGGACGCTTGTCATTAAAATAAAATTTTTGGCTAAATTGCCTTTTTAAGTGGCTGAACTTATAACTCTAAAGTTATAAAATTATATATTATAAAATTGTTATTAGAACAAGAAAAATATTACCATCTACTAACTTATTTCGCTATGAAATAACAGGGGACTGTTAGTCAGGGGACTGATATTTTACATAGAAAGTTTCCTAGCATAAAATCATTTTAAATCTATTCAATTTTAAGGAATAGGCGTGATAATATATTTGCTAAGTAATTATTTTTAAAATTTGTTGTAACTGAATCACTTAAAACGATAGGAAAATTGTTTATCGGGAGACTGTTACAACTAGTGCCCCAAACGTGTGGTTTACTTACAAATGCAGCGGTGAGAGTGAACAAAATGATGTCAGCCACAGAACAAAATGTCAGCGCACTTAACTCTGCAACCGAACGAGCTTCACACCGATTGCGTTTCGTTTCATGTTATAAACAATCCTGCCAATGCACAGTGTGATTTCAGTACCATTTTCAAATTGTGATAGGGGACTGTTCAATAAATTTGAGGACAACATTTGATTAGTGATTTTTTAATGAAATTTTTATTTTAAAAATATGATTGCGTTTTACAAAGGTACTTACAGTACCCTAGTATTATTCGCATTTTTTTTTCAGACAGTAATGATACTGAAAAAAAATATTTGTAATAATACCTCTAATTCTGGAAATGGGACACGACAGGGGACTGTGAATTGACTGTAAATTGAATATTACAGTATTATATTACTAAATGGGTTATGGCGTGCCAAGAATAGCTGATATATTGTCGTTTTTAATACATAAAACTCAACAATAATAAGATCTATTATATAAAATCTACCTGGGACGGCGATTTTCCAATTAAAAGAGAAATAGCCGTATACATATTATATGATGGAAATTTGCAATAATGAAAGCGATTTCTCAAATAGACCTCCAGATATTTCTGAAGCTGCAAAAATTATAACATTAAAATAATTATTAACGTCCATTATTATTTTTTCAAGTATTTTTTAAGTAAAACGAATACATTTTACAAGATTGTAGAAAAAATTATGTGTGCAATTCGAGCATAAAGTAACACTGCCGCTCTCATGAGAATTTTAAAACATTCTCAACCGCGCGGCAGTGTACCACTCCGTGCTCTTAATACACAAATAACTATTGCAATTCAGAAAAGAAATGTGGTAACTTTCCTAGGTGTAACATTTCGTACTCTCCATTACAAATCTTAGAAAGTACAAAAATTTTAAAATGTTTTCATTTACGTAATTTTCTTCATTCTCGTTGTGTGTACTTCCAACACGCCTACCAAAGTATACTTTATAATTTTAGTGAATACAATTTTCAAATACAGAAAAAATCCACTTTTTACATACTCCAAGAAGTGCATCAAAAACATTAATTGAGGTGGGCGAACCACACACGTACGTAGTACCAGGGCCGTAACTAGGCTGAGGCAACCGGGGCATTGCCCCGGAGTCCCCAGCCAAAGAGGGCCCCCAGGAGAATAAAATAATTATTTTTTGGCAAATTTAAAGGGCGGTATTTCGATTATTTCGCGGAAACGATTGACGAGCAAAAAAAAAAGGTCACCGCTTTTGCCGGCGGGTCGAATTTTTTGTTTTTGACCAGGGTGGCGTAGGGGCCCCGAATGTACTTTCTGCCCCGGAGCTCATGAAGACCTAGTTATGGTTCTGCGTCGTAGATTACTTTATTAAATATGTGTGTGTGTTCAGATCACATGCTCTTCATAGACGGTCCGTGCATCTTCAAGCTAGTTATATGTACATGTGATTTACCTACATAATGTTATAATTACAACAGGTTTTAGCTGGACTGTTGTCATTGCCATACATTGTTCAAGTAATTTATTACAATTTATTAGTTAATGTTCATTATTATTAAAACAATATAATATTTAAGACGTATTGTTATTATTAGTCGAATTTTTCAACTGACATACAGCCTATATGATAAGAACGGCGAGAGGCGAGAGTAGGGGCGCTATTCGTTTTAGTCCCAAGGGACTAAAAAATTATTTTGCTCCCGCTTTTAAGCCAATCAGCAAGCATAATTTACAGAAATATAACTTAAATGGCATTGCTAGGTAATTGAAAATAATAGACAAATTCAAACTTGTAGACAGAGATAAACATTTAGATTGTATTGTACAATTCGATTGATTTATCCAAAGTATACTTGATGGAATATTATTATGTACATACAATTTGAATGACATTTAAGTAACTTTTTTAAATTTTTATAATTTTAAATTATTCGGAATTTCAAAAAATAGTATATTCACCACAAGACTAGTGTTTCCTTTCATCCCTAGTGTGACGTTTGTTGCCAGAGGGCCTTTACAGGCCCTCTGGCAACAAACGTCACACTCGGGATTAAAACCCGCACTTTAGTCCCTTGGTGTATAACATACTATTAAATACAGTGGATCTTTCGGGGCTGCACAAAAAAAAGTTTCGTACAAAATACATATTCAAAACCTCACGATTTTCTAAAAATTGCTTTTCTAAACAAGATAAAGAATTAATTTGTACATGAGAACCTTTTCAAATATTTTATTTTACTTTTATAATATTAAAAAAATTGAAACATATACAAATGTAAAGGAACATATATATATATTTATCTAAGAAAGGACCGTACGAAGACATTCTGTGGATACCATACTAGAATACTTGACAAAAAAAAAAATTGATCGAACAAATGAATATCCCTAGTTGAGTACCAATTTCACCTGACGCAAGCCTCACCATGACATCCGCTGTAGTAGCTTAATTTTTGTATGAAGATTTGTTAAAAATACTATTGTTTTGTGATATAAAAAAAGTCAAAATAATTAAAATTTACAGGCACAAATGTGGGCAACAGCCTAGCCATCTAATATGTAATAATAAATTACTTTCATATTAGTTCTAATTTGTCTATAATTTTTATTACTCTGCAAATAATTGAGATATTTTAAAGTGGTCATCTGAAAGTTCTTCACTCTCTACAAAAAAAATTCATTTTGTTGGTTAATTTTTTAAAGGAGCTGTTCAATCTGTCCTGTTTACTATTACGTGAATAAAATTTAATTAGATCAAAACATATAACATTATAGCTTTCTTCAGGCAATAAAGTAGACAACTTAAGTATTATACGGTATAATAAATTGGTTCAAATAAATTTCATATAAGTTTACTATACCTGTTTGTAGTAAGATTTTAAAATAGATTTTTATTTATTTATCTATTTATTTATTTATTTATTTGGAATGATAAATAGCTATCGTATGGAAACCTATAAATTTCAATTTAAATGAACCACCAGTGTCATATAATAAATAAAAGTAAAAGAAAGATACTAATGATTCAGAACATCCAAAAAATAATTCAAATGGGACCACCAGACAACATTATATTCTTTTACACATATATGTATAAGTAAGTAATCAAATTTTGTTAGAAAATCAAAATTGTTCAAATATTAATAGCTATTTTTACTAAGTTCATTTAACACTAACTCCACGTAAAAGAAATATCATCAGACTGTCATCGTGCCACTGAAAAAAATAAAAATAGGTCGTTACTCATTATTCGTTATAATTATTATAAATACATGTACCTACCTTGCTGCATAATCTACATAAAATTGTAGTAAGTATTGTTTTTGAGGAAGAAACTTACAATTAGTGTTATTTACTACTCATTGTAAATGTTAAATGAATACCTAATCAAGTCGATAAAAAAAGGAAAAAAGAAAAGCAGAAACTGACAATGAGTGAATACCGTGCTCATACCGTCTATATTAAGTGTTAAGTGATTACAGTGTAGCAAATAGTAAGTAGAACGCGTTAGTAATAAGTAGAACCCATAATTGGAACAGGAAAAAAAATATGATGGTGTTGGTAGATTTGCTAAGAAATAAAGATGAATAGCCTATAATAAATTATTGTGTATTTGCACAGTAATCAAAATAATTTACAAGGACTGTATATGTAATCAAATAAGAAGACGTATCCAACTGACCTCCAAAAACCGGCTACATATTACCACCTCCTAAAAGATTTTTAAAAGTGTAAAGGTCTTCAGATTTTAACACGAAAAAAGAAACGATACACTTAGTGGCATTCTAAAGGATGCTCCACGTGCTCATGCTCAACGTTCTCATGCTCAACGTGCTCGTGCTCAACGTGCTCATGCTCAACGTGCTCATACTCAACGTGCTCATACTCAACGTGCTCATACTCAACTTGCTCCATGTGCTCATGCTTACTTTGCTTCATTTGCTTACAACAATTTTCGTACTTACGTACATATATTATACCTACAGGTATGTTCCAACGAACACTCGAATTAATTCTCGTTTTAATGAGCATGCACATAGTTGACTTTACTGTTCCAAATAAGCAGAATTGTAATTCCAGTTTACACACAATTTGAAATTCTGTGTTCCAACAAGTATTTAAATCTAATTCTGAACTCACCCGAATTGATTTTTAAAATTCTTGCTTCAGAGTAAATATTTAAAATCCTAGACATGCGCATTAACGAAAATTTAGTTTTTAACCTTATAATTTAAAAATTTAAATAATAAACAGATAAATTTTTTGTTTGAATTGTTCTATCAAAAGACAAATTTCAAATTTTTAACCTTATTTAATTTCTATAATAGGTATTTTTTTTAAATTAGCAAACAGGTGTATTTTAATTATTTATTTTATAAATATTTATATTATTTTAGTAAGTAATAAAGTAAAATACGGAGTAAAGTAAAAAAATAGTTCGTGCTTTTTATTTAAAAAATTAATTTAAGGTATTTTAAAGTATATTATAGTTTTTTAGTGGATATATTATTTTATAAATACTCTTCATACATAGTATGGAAGGTATAGAATACATAATTCAAGTCTTTAGTAGAGACATCTTTTGAAATCCCTAAGAATTAATATAAACGTTCCTACATATTAAATACCGAACTGGAGTTCTGAATTGAATTTGATTTGACCTTCAAATGACATTGTCGAATTTAAAATACTGGATTCACTCGAACTGGAAATTCTAGTGTTTGTTGGAACATACCTTACATTTTTTCAAAGTCTGCGTTGAAATGCATTCACTATTGTTAATAGTTTTATGAAGGGTCATCTTTTGTTATATTTTTTACAACTTGGGCTAGTGAAGGTACATATTTCTACACATTAATTTCTTTTATTTAATAAAAACAGGTAAATTTTTAAGAAATTGTTCTAGATATTTATGATAGTTGTTATTTTCTTATTTTTAATATGAATTTATATAAATATAAAATCCTTATATAGAGTCTATGTCAGACTAAACTTTTTTAGTTAGTTAGACTAAACTCTAAAGTTATATATTATGATAATAATTATTTATTCAATCAATTGTTGAAAGGTCTATCATTATGTGTGTGGAAATATTTGGATAACTAGTAACTTTTCCTATAAATTAAAATAGGTATATCAAAGAATGGACTAATTTTTATTTTGTCTGTATTAATTATTTTGAGTTTAAGAAATATTAACCTAATTTTTAAAGTTTTATTTTTGTAAAATATTGCATTTGGACATCGAAATTTGTATATTAGACTGTATTGCATATTTGTATGAAATTTTTCTAATGCATAATCGTCGTTTGTTAATTATCGAAAAATTTTCCAATGTTATTTATGGGAAAGCTTGTTAATTTTAAATAAAAGAAGGAACCGATAGGTTAATTGAATGTTAAAATTTTATTTTACAGATGGGATTAAAATTATGTCCAAGCTTAGTTTTTAAAATTAAAAATTTACAGATTGATGGTTTAGATGATTTAGTAGCAAAACAGTAATTTTCATCATAATTAATAATTACCAATGCCTTATATTGCATAGAATATAAAAATGCATAGTATGAAAAAACGGTTAGAAATGACTGTCCTCCACTCTTTTTTAAAAATAATTTTTTTTTTTAAATAATATTAGTACACTTATGTAATTAAAAATTTTTTTTTTATTGTTATAATCTAATACAATTTAAACAAGTATATAATAGTAATAACTAGAGAGCGGAATTATATGCACAAAAATATTGAAAAATATGCAATGTAATATGCACGATTTTATGGTAAAATATGCACCAATTTTTTCAAAATATGCACAAATATGCAGCAATTAATCTAAAAATAGTGCTTAATAATTTTGATGTACGTAATAATTTTGATGTAAAATAACCAAAATAGAATTTTTTCTAAAATCTAAAACAGAAATAAGAGCATAATGTACTTACAAGCAGGGCCAGATTAACCTTTAGTGCCGCCTTAGGTATCGTGAAAAATGCGGCCCCTGTCTTTTGCTTAAAAAGAAAAAATCCTAGCTTTTCCTACTTTTTATTCGAATTTTTCCTAAAAAAAATAACTGACGATCAAAAAAAAAAAAAAAAAACGAACGCCTAGATAGGCCTAGTGGGTAATCCAGCCCTGCTCAAAGGTTTTCCACAAACTTTACAGAAAGCAGTGTTATTTCTTGTATCAAATTGAAGTTCTGGGATAGATTTTATCCAAGACTGAATTAATAAAATCTTTATTTTTGGGATTTTATATAAATTTTTTGCAAGCTCCGTTACAAAACGTTTTGGAATAAAATTTTCTCCACGAAAAAAAGCAATATTTAGTTTTTGTTTCCAATTTTTTTTATTTTTAAATGTTTTTGGCATTAACATGTTCATTGTCAAGCTAAAAATATAGACTTTGTGAGATGGCCAAATATTTTATGTTAAATAAGTAGGTCCTTATATTTGTCACACGATATCGCGTGATTGGCCATATTGTAAAGTAACTCTATCATGCGATATCGCGTAATCGTCAATGATCGTTAAGTGAGTTTGATAAAATTTTTAAATATAAAATTGCTATATTTCTTTCTTGCGCTTGCGCGCCAAAACTTTAGGAATACAAAATATTTACTTTTCAACAATTATTCTGCTGATTTCAGTGTAAAATAAGAAAGCATAATTTTATGTTTTGTTAAGGAAATTTGTGTCTCTTTTATGAAAAGTGCTAAATTTGGTGAAAATATGCATATTTATGCAAAAAACTTGAAAATATGCAGAATTTTGTCAAATATGCAAAATATGCAAATTTTAAATAGTCTTAATCAATTCGAAAAGTGAAGATTCGGATACATCCGAAGTTTTATTGATATATGACCAGAACTTATCGATATGCAAAATATGCAAATTCCGCTCTCTAGTAATAACTAATAAGTATGTAATAATTACAATTAATATATAATAGTAATAAAATTGGATCATAGTAAGGGAAATTTATAGCAATTTGAAACAATTTAGGTTATTAATTTTATATATATATATATATATATATATATATATATATATATATATATATATATATATATATATATATATATATAAATCAGTATTAATTTAATCTTTAGTTAGAAATATGGTAGAATTTATGCTTGTTGTCAATGTACAACGAAAAGTCTAAGGGGTGCACTATTCAATATGCAATAGATACAAGTGGTCCTCAGATACGTAGGGGATCCAGGATTCCAAGCAGAAGTCGGGGAGACTTTAAAAGCAAGATATTGGGATACTTCAGTCTACCGTATCCCGAATAACCTAAATTGTTTCAAATTGCTATGAATTTCCCTTACTATGATCCAATTTTATTACTATTATATATTAATTGTAATTATTACATACTTATTAGTTATTACTATTATATACTTGTTTAAATTGTATTAGATTATAACAGTAAAAAAAATTTTAAATTACATAAGACTATACACGATAAAATAAACTGACCAGGTACTATATGGTACTGTATGGAATCAGGTACTATACAGTGCCGTGCCAAAAATGATATTGTCATTCTGCAATTTTCAATTTGCTAACAAAATTTAAATTTTGAATGAAGATTCTAGTTTATTATTCTACTAACTAAGTAATAATTTACTTATATTTAATAGCTTTATACTGAGCACGTAGACCTTAGTTGTATTTTACTGTCTAATTTTCAATATTAGCTCGTACAGCCAGAGGAACAGTGATTTTAAGGATTTACCTATATAACATTTATAAATTCAGAGATTATTGCCTAAATTTGAAATATAAAATAAATTGTTCTGCATCGATTTCAATTAAAAAATATATACTTTCCCGGAAACAGTTACAGGAAAATTTATTTTTAAAGTCACCATTAACTTAATGCTATTTTCACCGGAAGTGTCCAAATTTGAAGGAAAATTGAAAAATTCGTAATGTTTCACCAAAGATATAGGGTAAAGTTGCCTATTATGAGATACCCTTTTTTAAAGCCGTGTTTTTTTAAAAATACTAAAATCACCTCTAGTCTATGGAAAATATATTCTAGTTTTACTGCCAGAAGTAAAAATCTGATAGTAGTTCAACTTTATTGTTGGCAAACGATTTTCTTAAAAGTGTCATTTTTGGTCATCGAAAGAAAAGTTTCCTAATATGAGATAGTAAAGGATCCTAATATGAGATACTGTCTTATATTAGGAAACTCTAAGAAAACAATTTATAAACAATACTTTTATTAATTAATATTAAATGAAAATAATAACAGACCTCAGTTTTAATGGTTTATTTGTACGTCATACTTACAATTACTTTATTGTATAAAAAATAAAATAATAATTCTGATTTTAAAAATTAAATCTATCTATTATCTTTCGATCATATAAAGGTGTGCGGGAAATTTAGATGTAATTAACTCTCTGCATAATTGAAATAACGTGTTCTCAAATTCTAAAGTTAATAATTTCCTAATATGAAACACCTAGTTCCTAAAAGGAGATACCTCATATTCGGAGTCGTTGGGTGTCTCATATTAGGAAATATTTAACACAAGTTTTTAGGTCATGTTTTTTTTCTTAGGCAAAGTATTTACAGAAATACGTGATAAATCATTAATACAATATGTACACTTTTTGTGAAAAAAGTTGCAGTTAATTATACGATAAACAAAGGAAATACATAACATAAAAACACAATATGTAATTTTTTTGGCATTAAAAAACAAATTTTTGTTGGCACAGAATGTCCATTTGGGGAAAATTTAGGGAAACTAGCAAAAAGTTTGATGTTTCGATTCTGCTTATCTGTGCGAGGGACATAATTGTAAATATCTGGTCATATAAACGAAATAACCTGCTATCTCATATTAGGTGACTATCTCATAATAGGCAACTTTACCCTATAATTGAAAAACTGATTTTTAGTTACTATATACGACCTGAGATTTTTAAGCTTAAAAAATAAAGTAATAAGGTAATCATTTTGATTTTGACAAATGTAGTTTGTGCTGAAAATAAATGTTTACTACTCACAAATATAATTTAATAGGTAAATATGTATTTTGCCCGATGAATGATTATCGCAGATTTATCTCATTGTCAGTAGAATATTTTTTAGCCGCATACGTATTACTAGTATGATTTGGATAAAATTACAAACTAAAACTGGCAATACATTATTTAGACACGTCCGGTGAAAATAGCATAAAGTTAATGGTGACTTTTCCTGTAAATGTTTCCAATAATAGCTAAAAATAACAACCCTAACATCCCCTTCAACATAATTCAATAGGAATCACCCACAGAATTCAAAGTAAGGTGAAGAAATAATAAGTTCACCGTATAGAAACAATTTATTTCATATTTCAAATTCAGGCAATAATCTCTGAATTTACCTATATAAAGTAGTGATGAGCAAATGCAAGACCAAGACCAAGACTTGGCAGTCTTGGTCTTGGTCTTGCTCTTGCATTCAAAATCTTGGTCTTGGTCTTGCTAGAGCAGTTTGAGTCTTGGTCTTGGTCTTGCCAAACGCAGTCTTGGTCTTGGTATTGCTAAAAAATCTTGCACTTTCTTGCATTTTTTTATTAGCGAATTTTTTCCTTCTAAAATCAGAATTTTCTCTTTTTACGGTATTAATTATACTTTCAAACTATTTAAATAGTTTTGCAAGAGTCTTGCTTCTTTCTTGCTTTTGTCTTGGTCTTGCTCACTTGAGTCTTGGTATTGGTCTTGCAGTCATACTTATAGTCTTGGTCTTGGTCTTGCTCTTGGTATACATAGTCTTGGTGTTGATCTTGGTCTTGCAAAAATGCAAGACCAAGACAAGACTGCAAGACCAAGAATAATTTTACTCATCACTAATATAAAGGATTTACCTATATAAAGATAATGGCCATTTAACAACTAGTCAGAAAAAATACAATAAAGAATTATCCAGAGTTGTAGTTGAACAAGCGTTTGGAGTATTAAAAAAAAATTTCATATATTAAATGATATGAATTTTAAACATCTTTGGAATTTAACATGTGTCACTCTACATAATTTTGTAATTATTGAAGGTGGTGAAAATATAACAAATGAAGAATTGTAGATTAAAAATGAGGAAAATGTATATTTCGATAATGAAAGTGACAATAATGATGCCAATGAAAAATCAAATTTGATTTGTCATTTAATTTCAAGTTAAATTATTATTATTATATGTATTTATACATTTAATAAAATATTTTCACATTATTTGAATTATTCATCCTAAAAGAATCTTACAGATGAACTTTCAAGGAAGTTTGTTTCGTTCTTGGAAAATTAGAAAAACTCATGAGTGATTTATTAGTTACTAGCCGTATACCCAGCCGATAAGATTTACCATCGGCAACATCTCAGGATGTCAGTCAGTGTTAAAGATTTATTAAATAAGGTATTATTTATTTTAATAGCCATAATAACATATATCTATATGTTTCTAACTTAAAAAATGACGAATTTCCATACAAATTTTCATCCCATATTTAACCCACTTAGGAAATGAACTTTCAAAAATTCTTTCTTAGTGCTCACTTGCATTATATAAGGAACTCCTGGGCAAAATTTCATCCTTCTAAACCCAACGATTTGGGATATGCGTTGTCTGTCAGTTAGTCAGTGTTAGAGATTTATTAAGTAGATGTAACAATTTAAGTAATTGTCTAAATGTGGGGCTCCACTTGTTTTTGGCGTTTAAAATGTTTTATGAATTGAAACTTCTAAGCTTAACCTATCCTAGCGTAACATAAGTAATGATATTCGGAGAACGGGACTTCTCATCCGGAATCTTATTGTCTACTGACAATTAGTGATGAGCAAAATTAGTCTTGGTCTTGCAGTCTGGTCTGGGTCTTGCATTTTTTGCAAGACCAAGACCAAGACTAAGACTATGTGTACCAAGAGCAAGACCAAGACTATAAGTATGCCTGCAAAACCAATACCAAGACTCAAGTGAGCAAGACTAAGACAATAGCAAGAAAAAAACAAGACTCTTGCTAAATTATTTAAATAGTTTAAAAGTATTATTAATACCGTAAAGAGAGAAAATTCTGATTTTAGAAGGAAAAAATTCGCTAATAAAAAAATGCAAGAAAGTGTAAGATTCTTTAGCAATACCAAGACCAAGACCAATACCAAGACTGCATTTTGCAAGACCAAGACCAAGACCAGGACTCAAACTGCTCTAGCAAGACCAAGACCAAGATTCTTAATGCAAGAACCAAGACCAAGACCAAGACTGCCAAGTCTTGGTTTTTGTCTTGCTTTTGCTCATCACTACTGACAATTCAGGATACTATCCCTAATTGAATTTTCCAATTAGGCACTATATTATATTAGATTGCTGGCAGACGGCAAGTATTGACGGCAAGATTACTGGCAGAGTTTCGTCTCCCGGACACCATTACTCACATTTTTACATAAGATAGAATAAGATTAGGAGAGTTAGTTCCTAAGTTTCCTAAGTTTCCCAATATATAGCCAGTACACGTAAAAATGAAGTTTTTTTTTTTTAGGTTGAATTACTTTTCCTTAACTCAAATACACTACTAATAGGGGCAAAACAAACCTGACTACAAAAATTTTAAACCCCAAAAATAAGTAGAGTTCTTCTTTGCATTTCCTATAACATAAACAAACTGTTATAAAAAAAAATACAGAATAAATGTTCTAAAAAAATTTTTTTTTTTATTTTCATTAGTAACTACAACAGTAGTACAATTCATAAAAAAATATTTAAAAAAAATTGTTACATTTAGCAAAATTTAGCAAAACTTCGACAAAGGATTAAGTTCGATTCACGCTATACGTCCCGTCACCGCCACATCACGTTTACGTTCCGTTTACGTTCCGTCAATTTAGATGTGTGCATTCTCTTTTTCAGTTCAGTTTCCGTCCCGTTTCGGTTAAGGAATGTGGTCGATTAAAAAATCTGCTATATGGTCGATTAAAAAATCTGCTATTATCGTAACAATATTTGATGATGAAGAACAAAAAAAAGCGCATCGAGAAAGTTCGGGTGTATGAACTTATAAAAATATCTAAATTAATTTCACACTTTGTTTGATTTTTTAAGAATGATCAAATTAAATTCTATAAATAATTTAGAATGTCATTTTACAATTTATTTGATAAAATAAAACATAATATTGGGCCATGTGCATAAGCTTACTACTAAAGTTAGTAGTGAAATTTTAGCACTGCTACTAGGCACTACTACACTTCCACTGAAATTTAGTAGTGAAATTTTAGTAGCGGGCACGGTTGCTATTAAATATAGAAAGTAGTGTGTTTTGAACTTCTCAAGTAAAATAACCGTCCAATAAAAATTTATTTAATAAATATTTTTTACTAAAATATCAGTAATATTTTTTAACCTATGTACTTAAATTCGAAAATTGTAATAATTGTAATAATTTATTATTAGATGGATAGAGTATTGAGAGGTATTCGAGAAATGAATGATATTCGCAAGTTACATAACAGGAAAATTTACAACAAAAGAATTGACTAGGGATGTAACGCTACCTAAATTTGCCGATACGATATCGCTGCCGATTATTGTAGTTAATAATCGACGATACCAATACCGATATCAATGCCTTAGTAAATAATAAATCAAATTATAATTATGTACCTTGGGCGTTTGTATGTCTTTATATGCATAAAACTTACCTATATTTAACAGGGACTCGACCTTGTGGGAAATGTAAAAAAATGTCAGATCAAAACTCAAAGAAAATATTTATTACAATTATTATTATCAACCAAAGTGGTAATTAAGAAAGTTAGTAAAGTAAATTTCATTACATAGAGTAATAAATTGATACATCTTTTGGCAGATTTTTGTTAAGAAAGCAAAATTTTTTCAAATTATTTGCAAATAATCTGTTACGTAAATCATTTTGTATGAGGCTTGCGGTTGAAAACTTTTCGAACTGTGTGATATCGGTTGTATTCTAATCGGCTTGCCGATTATAACGGTATCGAAATTGGAATCGTTACATACTTAGAATTAACCCATTAAATAAATTAAACGAAGACAAACTTTTTTTATTTCATTTTTATTTATTTATTTTTGATCCATTCTAAAATATTTATAACTTTTTAAATCGTTTAAAAAGTAGTATTCATAATATTTATTAAATTTATTAAACTTGTTAAAGATTATCCATTTTATTCTTCGAAATAAATACCAAATACGAAATAGATGCATTAAAAACAAAACAAAAAGAAATTCAAAATATAAAATTGACATTTGTCATAAAAGTCAAAATATAAAATTGACATTTGTCATGAACGTCAAAATATAAAATTGACATTTATCATTAATATTGTTTAACATTTTTCAAAATTTAACCAAATTTCACACTCATACCCATCTGATTATTAAAAGAAAACTATAAAAATAATAATAAACGGTGAAAATAAAACTCTTTTTATTTTTTTTATCTTTAAAAATAACGTGTTGCCAAATTTAAATTGCTATTACCCTAGTAACAACTAGTAGTAGGAACAAAAAATTTTTATGCACATCAATTATTTAATAGTACAACTATGTTCTACTTGCTAGTAGCGACTAATGGCAATATTTAGTAGCAGTTTATGCACATGGCCCATTTACAAAAAATTTAGAAAAGTCATAGTTTCAATAGAAAAATTAACGGTTTGTTTAAGGTAACTTTTAGTGAGTGTAAAATTTTTCCCAAATAATAAAATTACAAATCTGTATCTGAAATGATCAAATATATGGTACAAATATGCCTACTTTATACAAATTAATTGTTAACAAACTTCGACGTACTGATATGGTGTAATTTCAATCACGTCGGACATTCAAACACATCACGGCTCAGTTCAGTCACGTCAAAACATTCTCTCCGAGAATGTTTGACCGGACGGAACGTGGACGTTCCTGAACGGTGACTGATAATGTGAACTACTGCGTTGATGTAACGTAACGTGACCAGGGGCGTATACAGCCGAGCTTCTTGGGAGGGGTCGGGTGGAAAATAATAGAACTAAAAAAATTTCTGAGGCAAAATTAACAAAAAAATTGACCTTCTTCTATACCCTTGACGACTAAAAAAAAAAAACGTCAACTGGTAAAATTTACCGATCTGGTGTTTAAAATTAAATAATATCAAGTGTATATTTTTAATTCTCTGAGAGGGTCATGACCCCTTGACCCCCCCCTGTATACGCGCTTGAACGTGACGGGACGTATAGTGTAAATCGAACTTAGTTATTTTTAAAAAGATTTTTTTATGAAATTTATTTCCCATTTAGTATACTTTTCAGTTCGTTGAGGACATTTACTTTTTCTCTTTCTATAGCCATTTTTTCTTTTTCCAGTAATAATCTTTCTTGTTCAGTTTTAACATATTCTTCATGTCTTTGTTTATCATTTTGTTATATTTTTTTTTAAGTAATCCAAAGTTGCATTTTGTACACATTTTTTTTTTCGGAAGCATTGAACTAGATGTCGATGATGTTGAACACGAACTAAAATTTGTATCATTTTCATCGAATATATTAAGATTTAATGATCTCCAAGATTTTAACTTGGCGGAGCAACAAAGTGACGACTGCCGTATTCTTGATCAAAGTCATCAAAATACTGTCAATTAGTAGCTTCACACCCAGTTGAGGCATTCCTACTTTTTATTCTTTTATAAGTGGTCATCAAATTAGTAAATTTTTTGGACAATTCGTCACTATTGTATGGAAAGTTTGGTTCGGGTTTTTTATTTCTTTTAGTATATCTTTCCATAATGTTCTTTTTGATTTTTCTCCCGATTAAAAATGTTGCTCCATACTAATTCTTTTGTTTATTAATAGTTTAATATACCGATTCGGCCATATTTTGTTATTATCATCACTAAAAGTAAAAAATAAACAAATTTTATTAAGAATAATAAAAAAAAGGAAAAAAATATTAATTTTTCAATAATTACTTACACTGTGGTTTCGTTATCAATGTTTATATCTTGTAGTTCTATTTTTTCTTCTAAAGTCTTTACAATTCTTTTCGACGTGTTAATGGCGGTAATAATAGCAGGTGTCTTTTATACATTCCAATAACTGCGCATTTTTTTTGACGACAATGGACATGTAGAACACATGATAAAAATTATCTGCAATACCGACCAAATGATAAAAATCATCTGCAATACCGAAAAAATGACAAAAATTTATCTGCAATACCGACCAAATGATAAAAGTCATCTGCAATACTGAACAGATGATTCAAGTCATCTGCCGTGCAGATGATAAAACCGAACACAACCATATTTGGGATAGAGAATTCAGTATATTAATCTGTATATGACTACGGTTAGTTTATTATATAATATGGATTTTTTTCTGATGGTTCATAAATTTTATACATCTTTAGATTTTGGTTCAAGTTAACCTCAAGATCGGGTTACTTGAGCCCAAACCTAAATTTCTAAGTGATTTCCATTTGAAAACAGTTTGAGACCATACAGTATGTTGGTTACTAACTAAAAAACATTGTACCTACAAACATGTTTTTATTCAAAAAACATGAATAGGTACCAAAACTGAATAAAAATTTTCAAACAAAAATTGTTATGGATACCAAATTATTTTTATGAGTTAAAGTGTGTCTTTTAGTCTACCTAAAGAGAATAATCCTTTTTTGATTAGTGTAGGTAGAGGTATTTTCCTAACTATATCTTCCCATTTATAGTACAATACGTCCTTGTTCTTGGACCACTTTCATGCCTTTTTAATTGGATCCATGTACCATTTTATACCAAAGTTATAATGGGCTCAAGTTACCCTAATCTGAAGGTTATGTTAACTGGTTTATTTAAAACCTTAAATTAAGAAATTAAGGAAATAGTTGGCAGATGAATGTGTCTGAATTTGCTTTAGTAATAAAGCAAGTATGAAAATTATACACTTACTTTGTGAGCTATCGAAATATTTTTTACAGTTGACAGCAACATAACAAAAACAGCAACTTCAAATAGAGGTAAACAACACTCGCCTGACACCTAGTGTCAATTTTCAGAACTACCTAAACATAAATACAGTAAACCTAGTGTTGTTACCTATCAGATAAACCTGTAACTTACTTTTACTACTGGCTACACTAAGCACAAAACAAAAAATAATACTTTTTCCATTTTTGGCTCAAGTTACACCTTAGGGCTCAAGTAATCCGTGTTTACGATATATAATTTTTTTGAATCAATTGTCGTTTTCAACAATTCATATATTTGTCGCTAAAGAAAACAATTTAACTCAATTAAAAAAAATTAATTTAGATATGTCAGTCTAAAAACACTTTACCCCCGTTATCGTGCCTGTGATAAGAAACAGGTCTTCTCGCTAAATTTTTGATAATAATTTTTTAGTTGATAAAGACAAATTTATCTGAAAGAATACGAAAATAGGTCGTTGGGTATATTACTATACTACTATAATATACCATCCACGAAGGAATAAAATAGTACGTTTGTGCGGTATTTGAGTTAATGGGTGTCTAATAATATTAAAGCTGTCCAAGTAATACAGTTAATTTGTATTCAAAATACCTCCTATCAGGAAAGTTTTGGGGTAGTTTTGAGTTCTTCTATTTTATATGCTTTTTGGGGTGCGATCTGAATCTGAGGTTTGCTTTCAAAAATTTCGTGACGCAACATTATAAAAAATGCAAAAAAGGTAAAAAAATCTCATTTTTTGGTGGGTTTTTGCTTATAACTCGAAAACTTTAAACTTTTTTGTAAATAACGCCGCTATACAAAATGAAAGTGCGCGAAATTTGTAGAAAATAGTAAATTTTTATTTACACCTTAAGGTAGCAAAAAAAAATTTTTTTTTTTGAATAAATTAAATATTGTTTTATTATTATCGCTTCAAGTTAGCGCCTCAAAAAAAGCACCTGGATGGCCCGCGTGATTTTGACTCTTGGGGATATTTGAAATCAAAAATTCTTAATTAATCTATACATATGTCATTCTGGTCGGAACTAGAATTATGAAATTTTTTTTGAAGTCCGCCATTTCGTTATTTTTCGAAAAAATTTCATAATTCTAGCTCCGACCAGAATGTCATCAGAGGCGCCAACTTGAAGCGATAATAATAATAAAAAAAATTCAATTTATTCAAAAAAAATTTTTTTGGTACCTTAAGATGTAAATAAAAAACATATTAAAAATTCAAAACTTTTCATTTGTTCTTTCTCAAAAAAGCCCCTAAAAATAGATACGAAAAACAGAGCGAGTTTCCAGACTCTACCTTAAGAGACATGTTAAACAAATTTTGTTTCCGAGCATAGTTTTGCTAGTTACGCCTCTGCGTAGAACTATAAATTTACCAGTGAATATATGGGTTAAATCAATTTAAATATATCCAGTACCTACTGCACTGATATTGTTTAAAATAACACGTAAAATGGTATAAATTTATTTCTAATAATTTATGAATCGTTATTGTTTGTGCGTAGGCTTTTATGTAACACTATTTTTACAGTTTCTGGCCATTCAAAGTAGAATCACAAATAAATATTTAAATCACAAGTAAAAAAAAACGCCGTAAGCAGCGGGGCCCCATCACGGAAGTCGAATTTTTCCCTTCATCTTCGGTATCTTCAAGATATTTAAATATGATTGAAAGTCTACAAGCGATTTGTCACATTGGCGGTTTCAAAACTGATGATGAGTGTCCGGCTGATCGGGGCTTTAAAAAAAGGTTTTAAGTTTTTAAGGGCTGAATCTCAGTAAATTTCAATTTTATGCCGATAGTAGTTAGCACGAAAAAAGCCAACACAATTCGTACGAGGGCATTCCTACCCATGCTTATCTGCCAATTGCCTTTGTGTTTTATTTTTAAATATTAAAAAAGGACCTTAAATAGTGAACTGGAAGGCCTTTATAAAGATATTTTTTCTTTCCAAAAAATCCAAAATTTCTGTTTTATAAATAAAACGAAAAATGACATCAATAACATTTTTTAAATTACTTACATATATGTATTGCATTTGTGATAAATGATAGCAGTTAATTCATTTGTTTTTTTAAAATTATGCCAACTGTATTATTATGGAAATAAATCACATTTAATCACATATAACAACGCTATTGAATTCCAATGTAAAAATAGGAAAAATGAAAGGCAGTGTAATGTGGAATCCCTAAAGGGCACACCATCGATATTAACTGAATGCAGATACCAAATTTCACTCTCTAGGTTTACTTAGAGAGTCTCTAGGCATGTTCAAAAAAAAAAAAAAAAAAAAAAAAAAAAAAAAAAAAAAAAAAAACAAAACAAAAAATTAAGGAAATATTGGCGTAAGAATCGTGGGGGTAAGGGTTAAAAGTTGAAGCCTCCAAAAGCAATGGCTGGCTATTAACTTAACCTATACACAAAATTTCAGCCCTCTAGGTTTATTTGGGGAGATTTTAACCCGAACAAAACTGTTAAAAAACAAGAAACATCATGTTCTTTTGGGTATAAAAATGGTGGGGGTAAGGGTTAAAAGTTGAGACCCGCAAAAGGCACCCCCTTGATACTAACTCAATCCGAATACAAAATTTCAGCCTTCTACGTTTATTTGGGTGACCTGTACGCGTGGTACAAACTTCGAAAACGTTGAAAAAACATGAAATTGTAGCTTAAAAATTGTGGAGTGGGGGTAAAATATTAAAACTAGGTACGGACTCTATCAACATACCAAATTTCAACCCTCTACGTTAATTCTGCGAGGGCTGAGCGTGTGTTAGTCCCAGTCAAAATAATTTTTCCCCCTCTACTCCCTCCAAATATCCTAGGAAGCTGAATTTTGGATATATTTTAGAAAATTGACCGAAACATTACTTCCAACTGGTTTGGAAAAGTTTTGTTGTTTTGTTGCCCCTCACCACCCCCTTAAAGGTCGGATCCAAAATTTGCCCACAATTTGACCCCACTTTGATAGTATTTTTGTGCATACAAATGAGCCCCACTTATCAAATTTCAGCTCCTGCCATCAATAGGGGGGGGGGGGACCTACACATGTCAAAAGGTAGCGGGAATATATATATATATATATATATATATATATATATATATATATATATATATATATATATATATATATATCTCAGAAATTTTTTTTCTTCAGAATCGTGTTCTACGATTCCGAAAGCGGATAGCGCCCCTAATCTCGCGTCGTTCCGTTCTTATCGTATAGGCTGTATAAGCCTAATTTTTTCAGTTGAAAAATAGATATCTAAAAAAGTAGGTAGGTATCTGTTAATAAATTAGTTTTTGTACTCCTTTTGAAGAGCACAATCGTTATATGTATATCCATTAATTGTTGAGAAAGTTAGGTATTATTCAAAGATGTGGAGGAATGACAAACACTCAGTAGAATTCGATCAATGAAATCATTGTATTAACCATTATTCAATGGGATTGCAGTTGTTTTATGAATAATATATCTATCAAGTTTTAACTTCATATATGCTGCGTAGTAACGTGTAAGTAATTAAAGCATATTATATTTTATTTTAATCGTTTCCATAGATACATAAACGCAAGGGCGCCCATATGATGATTTGTCGGGGGCTGGAACTCCGGCAAGGAATATTTCTAATATTTTGGTTGGCAAAAAGTGATTTGTAACTTTGTAAGTAGTCATAAAGGATTCCAAATTTCGATATCTTCCACAAAAATAATACTGACGAGCAAAATAAGGAAAAACCCTTCCCTTTTTCAGGATTTCTTTTCCCGAAATTTTCTCCCAAACATAATCAGCTAAGGGCGGGGGGAGGGTGGGGTGGGAATTACAAATAGCGGATACCCCACAAGGGTAGCATTGACGAACCAAAAAAACGTCGTTTTCCTTTCTTTGGGCTCCTTTGTTGAAATTCCTCCAAACATGATCAGCTAGGGGGGACTGCGGGCTCTGCTCCCGGGTATGGGCATCCTTGCATATCTGAAAATTTAATGAAAACTCTATTAGTTTAATTCAAATTTTATTTAAATCAAAAGACAAAAATTCATAGAAAAAGAGTAGTATTCTACTCACGTGCAATGGTTATTACTCACTCAGATGTATTACGGCAGGTTTCATAAACTCAGGTCTGGAAGACTGAAAAACTCGACCATTCGAGTCTAGTTTTAACATTTTCCTAATCACTAAAGGAAATTTATCAACCTTATATCATAAAATATACTATTTTATTAAGATTTTCAAGAGACAAATTTGTGTAAAAAGTCTTTTTGAATCATTTTTGGAGCCTGATAAAATAAGTATAAGGGACAAAAAATTTGGTATTATTATTAATACCTAACTCATGTACTTACCGAATATTCAATATTCGGGTGGGAGAATGTAAAATTTAGTTCAACCCTAATATTTACTCATGTATTTTACGTATATGAAATATAACACAGTTAAAATTTGTTTAGAGGAATCAGGCCCGTAACTAGGCTGGAGCAACCGGGTATTGCTCGGGGGCTCCCAACAGATTACAAGAAATTCTAAAATTAACTGACCTTTTTGTGACATATAATAAATATCTTGAATTAAATCACCTAAACCATTTGAATTAAATCACCTAATTTTCTTTTCACAAAAACTTCTATTAGCTCTGCTCCCCAGTTGTAGCAACAGATTAACAACTCACAGTCCTCTCCCCCATCTCCCAAAATAATAAACTCATCCACGATTTCTACCAGGCTTTCTTGTTAACACCGACGTTTAACAGCATTTTAATTTTTCAAAAATTAGATGTTCCAAGGTGCGTATTACTATAAATACAATAAAAATTAAATTTAAAAATCAAAAAATCCCACTGCGTAGAAAACGAACTAAAAAGATGGAAACAGTAAGAAATAGAAAAATGAATAAAAAAGTAAGGCAGTGGGAGGCATCGGATATTCTTGTTCAATTTGATACAATATGTATGCCTTCGACTGCTTTACTTTTTTATTCATTTTTCTATTTCTTATTGTTTCCATGTGTTTAGTTTACTGAAATATACTAAAAGCTATCTACGAAGCTCTATATCTCGACAATTCTTGATTTGACATTGCCTTTTTCAGTGTCAAGTCAAAAAGAAAACAATTTTAATGACAAGTTTAGTTGTATTAAACTACTACACGTGTTAGTCATTAAATCTTGGCCTAATTTAGTATTTTTTGTGTGTTTTGAACTAAACCACATATTAATTTACAGTTTGTTTAGTTATTATCAGCGCGAGCTCAAAAGACCTCCAGAAACTGAGGTGAGGGGACACAAATTGTATTATTTACATAGTTACCAACCAAACAAAGTAATTATGTTTTTAAAGGAGCGAATGAATAAACGTATATTTATTAATATGATAGACAAAGATAAATGCAGATGTTGGTAAAAAAGTTCTTTTTGGCTTGCGCCCATAATACTTAATTTAGAGTTTGGCTACTGCAATATTATTCATTTTTTTGTTATTTTGAATAAACTGTGAATGAACTACGATAATGTTATCATTTTTCTCTTCATCTCTAACTGTTAATGCAGTGGTGGATTTACCAGCAGGGGGAGTAGGCCGAAGCCTAGGCCGGCAGATTTTAGGGGCGGCAAAATTGGAATTTGAAATTTTTTTGAGTAAAAAGTGAAAAAGTTATTAAGAATTTTCTTTTACTTTCTGCCCCGGGTCTCTTAAAAGCCAAGGTACGGCCCTGAGGGGAATATGATTTCAATACACCCTCTGATTTTTCTTTACTACCTTTAAACTCTATTTGAGTAAGTTAGTAAAAATTAACTACTAACTCAAATTCAAACTCAAATAAGTCATAATTTTTGACCAATAAAAATCAAGTAGATGTTGATTTTGCACAAAGAAATTTAATTATTTTTTTGGCTGATTTGTCATGTTTTCCTCTTATGTTTTAGGGTACATGTATTTTATATTCTCATAATCAATGCAAATAATAATACAACTCATTGATTTTATCTTGATCAGACCGAGATTTTATTTATTATTAAATACAGTTGAAATATATTTCTAAAAAAAATATAAGTAGTATTTTGAGATATAGGTAATCTTGGTGATCCTAATTTAGTGATTAGGAACTGTAGTCAGTAAATATATATATATATATATATATATATATATATATATATATATATATATATATATATATGTATTTTATTGATAAAAGAAATCACAAAGAAATGGACTAGTGTTTTATAGGGCATGAACAAGAGCATCCATTTTTATATCCATCATAAAAATACACTACCTAAAAGAGGGTGGGACGTTTTGTATTTAGTAGCTAAATTTTATTTCGTTTCGATAGACTAGCTTATTAATTTCCTTTTTTATATACCTTAGAAGCTATAAATATTTCTTTCAGATCTACAGAAATAATTAGAAAATCATTTTTCATCAATCAAACATCAATCAAAATTTCATAGCATACGGCGTACGGTTTTTAAAGAATTATCAGTCGTTT
The DNA here is from genome assembly GCA_035578155.1 of Brachynemurus nebulosus. Lineage (NCBI taxonomy): Eukaryota > Metazoa > Arthropoda > Insecta > Neuroptera > Myrmeleontidae > Brachynemurus > Brachynemurus nebulosus. Next base: position 88,237,401 of record JAPWDM010000001.1, on the reverse strand, counting down.
TCAGTAACGTTTCGTGATGGTTGTTGCAAAGAAATTTAAAAGAAATAAAATATATGTAAAGTTCATTTCAAATAGGTTGATCACTATTACCATTGAATTCACAAAAGGAGAGTGGTCAAGGTATTTGAAATGAACTCTAAATATAGGGTGTCCCACTTTTTTTTCGATAAACATAGTATCTCGAAAACGCAGCAGACCATCGATTTTTTTTTATTCTTTTAGAGTTCCATATCTCAAAAGAAAAAACGGAAAACATCACTCTCGTGTCCGTCCGTCCGTCTATCACAGAGACTTTTGTCGAAAACTATATAACCTAGGAATTTGAAATTTGCCATAGTGTTAGGTCCTGATGACACGCACATATATCGCTAGTCAACAGTTAGAAAAATTTTTTTGGAGGGTTAAAATGGGTGATCGTTTAATCCAAAGAAAAAAAAGTTTTAATTAATATATATATATATATATATATATATATATATATATATATATATATATATATATATATATATATATATATATATATATATATATATATACATATATATATATATATATATATATATATATATATATATATATATATATATCGTGTGAGGTATCATTTAAAAAGTTTTACTTCCAAGGATTCTAAAAACATTTTTTTTTTTATAATTTTTGATCCGGTGGTTTTAATGACGTAGCTCAAGTATCGCAAAAAATGCCCGTTTTTTTAAGTTTCTAAAGCTAAAATTTTGGTTTTTATAGATTAGTACTTAGCAGATATTGAGTCAGATTACAGGAAAATTGCGGCTTTTTTCAACAGTGTAATAGTTGCTGAGAAATAGTATATCTAGTATATTACTTGGCAAGGAACCTGTGTTATTTTTGTCGCCTCGGATTTTTAAGCATCCATGGCCACAAAAATAAACTTACGGGCTGAGAATGAGTAAATTATTTTTTCGACCGACAAAAAATTATGAATAAACTGAAAACAAAAAATGAATAAAAATAATAAAATACGCTGAAAATACAGTTTTAAAGAAAAGGAATAATAGGCTTCTATAAAAAATTCCTAGGATTACTTATAATTAGAACGATTACATACCTTTCTAGTAGGGATGTTGATATTTTTAAAAGTATCGATATTTATAATATCGATATTTTAAAAAAATATCAATATCGTACAATGATATATTGAAAAAAATATCGATATATCGATATATCCTTTTTTTTTAGTTTTTTTTTTTTGTACATTAGTGGGGTAGAGAAATTTTTTTAAACAATATAATTTACTAAATAATCTTGATATTAATAACTTTTTAGATAATTTTGTTTTAACACCTTGATGGTCACTGACGTCATAAGACGCCAAGTTAAACTTTACTAACTCACACACCACGTTGTACGACGTCAACAATTCCACATAAAGTATATTGATTGTCAGAATAGTGTACCAGTTGGGTGTTTTCTCATTATAGATTTCCTAGGAAGGTAATTAATTTACTTACGTTTCTAGGAAAGTTTAGTGTTGTTTATGCACAAGCTATACTACTACAAAAAATTAAGGGAGCAAAAAAAGTTGTTAATTTTTTAGTGATTTTTGAAGGGCTGTATTTATGTGAAAAATGGTCGTATCGAGATGATAAAAAGCTCCAAGACTTTACTTTTGAGATCTTTCGTCCAAAAATTTTTAGGAGTGACAGTTATCGAGCAATTCTAAGGAATAACACAAAAATTGAAAATTGAAAATTTTTTGCTCTTTGTTTTCGGTCTACGGACTTGAAAATTTTTTTACAGTAAAGCTATGGTATTGACTTGATAGCCTGTTTATTCAGCTTCAATTTCGTTTTTAAATTTTTTGCTGCGTTGAATTGTTCCGGAGATATCCAACTTTGAATGCAAAAGGTTCCTCTTTGCTTTAACCATCGATATCTCAGTAATCCGCTTTTTTTAACATCCTCATTAATTATCGATTATCAGTACTAAATAGAACTATAAATCGAGCGATGATAGAACATAACAGGAATGGTGATTATCCACTGGTAATCACTCAAAATAAATTATATACTAAATATAATATACTATTCATTAAAAGCTAAATAAATCTATATCTTAATTCTAAAATATTCTGTCGATCGAGTCTATACAAAGAGTCACTATTGGGTCATTACACGCCACTTTATCCAGGTCATGTCACCCATGACCTCAGATTTAACTGAAAATTTTTTTATTTGTTTATTTAACCATCCAAATCATTTGTACAGAATTTAAGAAAATTATCTCTTATAGTTTTCAAGTTATGAATTTTTGAAATTTAGCAAAATAGGGTTAAAATGATGGTACCGTAGTACCACTTTCGGTGACGTTATTATATTAAAAAATCCATAACTTCTGTAATATTTAACATAAAGCAATAATTTTTTCATCAAAATGTTTAGAAAAGTCAGGAGATTACAGGAAGAATAAATTTGGTTAATTATCACTTCATGTTTCTATGTAATGCTTTGTTAGACTTAAATTTTGAGACATTTTTTAATCGATAAACAAAAAATCTTTAAAAGTGATTATTGACTAAAGGCATAGCAATAATCGTAGAAATTTTTTTTAAATTTACCCTAAAGATGTAAACTAAAATAATCTGGAAAAAAATAATAGTTTTTTATCCGCTAATATTTTTCAGACACGTCAGTAGTAGTTTTTGGACAGTTCTAGAGCCTCCTCCCTCCTCCCGATTTTTTTTTAACGATCGTGGGAGAAGATAGGTAAGCTATGTCATCTAGATGGCGTTGCTGGTCTGAACCACTGTGAACTCTGTACCTTGACTCAAAAAATTCCATGAAAAGATGGCGTTGCTGGTCTGAACCACTGTGAACTCTGTACCTTGATTCAAAATTCCATGAAAAGATGGCATTGCTAGTCGGAACCACTGCGAATTCTGTACCTAGATTTAAAATTCCATGAAAAGATGGCTCTCGTAGTCTAGATCCTGTGTGTTAGTTTGAAAAATTGTCAATAGATGGCATCGAAAACCTTTTTTCGATAGTTAAAAGATGACACTGCTAGTCTGAACCACCGCGAACTCTATACCTTGATTCAAATTTTATCATATTTTCATCTGAAAACAGGTTTAAAGTTGTATAAATTGTCAGCTGACGTCATTAGAAGATTCCTGTCTAATATGCGAAAAATGAATTTTATCGTATGATTTCATATTTTTATCTGAAAACGGGTTTATACAGGTTGTCTCTAAATAAAAACACATTTTTTTTTTTATTTTTAATTTTTATTTTTTATTTATTTTTTTATTTTTTTTTTATTTTTAATTTTTTTTTATTTTTTTCTTATTTTAATAAAATTTATTTAAAAGGAATATTTTACAATAAAAATGTTTAACGGCCGATTTCACATTCATAATTTTAAAGGTTCTTTAACTAAAGCTACTTTTGATTTAAAGTCGACTTTATTTTTAGCATTGTTTTACAATGATCAGGTCTGCTTACTTTTGTTAAAGGACTTTTAAGTGTTGCATGGATAAAACGAACTATGAATGATCGTAGCCAATCTTACATTTAAAAAAAATAACTATAGAAACGAAAATGTCAACATGATTGAATTTCAAAAAATACGCATTTCACTCATTTTGTTACTGCCAGTGAGATTGGAATAGGAAACTACATTATTTCTTTTTAAAAGAAATTTATCATAAATACAATAAATCATAAAAGAAATCGCGGGTAACCCAGAAATCGTTCAGCCAGTTTAACCCAAAAGGAATGTTTGATATTAATCCAAGACGTAAAAATAATCAAAAATATTATTGAAAATAAGCAAACAAATAAAATTTTTATTTTATTTATTTAAGGTACGAATATTTTATAGAAAAATTATGCTTATAAACAAAATTCAATGATAATAAACAGCAATAACAAATATGTTAAAGCCGACTTTAAGCAGTAAAAGTAGAGATAATTCTTACTTTAGTTTAAAGTCGACTTTTACACTAACGGAGCTTTAAATTTGATTGTAAAACAGTACCAAAAATAAAATCAGTTTTAAAGTTGGCTTTAGTGTTAAAGTCGGCTTTAAATGTGAATGTAAAACCGGCCGTAAATGTTATTACGATAATATTTGTATATGGATATGACATTTTCCATGGCGCAAGTTGCTCCGGAATGATGGCCGCATCGAGGGCTAGTGTATATCGATTTATACATATTTTGTTACAATATTTGTCAATGGATTATATTGAACCACACGGTCATGTAGTAGAAGGCAAAATGCTGATGTATTCTCTGGCACCTCCTTCAACGTTTTAAATTCAATTCGAATATCCACTGGTCCACTTTTCAAAGTTTCGTTTTGATGAGAACAATCGATGAATATAATTGGCGCGATATTCTTGAATTGCGTTTTGCTTAAAAGCGGTTCATTCTTCTTACAATCATAATATGCTTGTTGAAATTTCGAATACATGTGATATGCTACTGCATATCTATCATTACTGAAATCCAAATTCAAATCCATGTACGGGTATTTCGCAGAATTTAAATAAACTTTGACGTCTGAAAGTTCACAGTGGTCGAAAATACTGGAATCTTTATCTTTTTTATTTCGTCGATTCGTTTGTAGAGCGAATATAATGTAGCGTGGTTTCTCCAGTTGAGTCGATGTTTTCACCGTCCAAATGTTTTGTCTCGCTGTTGGAATCGTTGGCTGTATATGCATATCCCATGATCGAAAAGCAATTGTAATATCTCGACTATTTTCTATATACTTCAACAACTTCAGTTTCTGTTCATCTGCAACCGTAACGTGTGGAACCATCCATTGAATTTTATGTATATGGAAAGTGACGTCATCCGTTGGTGATATGACTGCATCATGATCCGTCCGAGCTCGAGTCAGAATTAGTTGATGTTTCGCATTGATGATAACTTTCTTGTAATGGTTAAGAAATCCAAACATCCGCGCCAATGGTAGACAGAAATTGAAGTAGCCTTTTTCCGTCACTTTAATTGTTTCACCTGGACACCATCCGGCGTTGTAGAGTAGTTTGCTTTCATTTTCGTTTAATGCCAAATAATTGATTAACGTTGTTGTCGGTCCCACGTACTTGCATTGATCGATTTCCACGTCGTTCAGTTCATATCGTATTTCTTCAAACAGATACGCCAATGAATTGTTGGATAATTCCGCTGTAGTCGATACTGTTTTATCACTCTTCAACAATTGTCCTTCCACATACAGACAACTTTCGTGCGGCAGCAGGATCAGATCTTGGTTTTGACAGCAGATTCGTATTTCGTCGCTGTTTCCAAACGCATTTAGAAACGGCGAATAGCAGTGATACTCGATGTTTGAAATGCTCTCATCGAAATCGATTCCAGTATTGATGCTTAAAATGCTGCTCATTTTTTCCTCTTCAGCTTGAAACCCAATTGTCGAAGAAATTGTTTGTTCTCTCTTGTTAATGGTGGTCGTTGTTGCTTCTTCCTCACCGATCCGTTCACCTTGTTGGCAAGTTGTAGACTGATCGGTCGCACCACATTTTCGTCTTTAAATACCAACATTTTTACGCCGGCTTCAAATGCAGCTTTACTGTTATCGTTTCACCTCGAAAATTCACTAAATTGCCGTCTTGATCCACAATTTGTAAAACTAGAGATGTTATCCGTCTCACGGTCACCGGCATATAAATAACTGTATTCGGTGATTCGCTTATTTTATACCCAGATTCCACTTGAATCGAAAACGAATAAATATTATGTGCTGGAACGTTGTTCAGGTAGCTGTTCGTTGTAATGTTTGTTTCAACTTGTATCAGATTCACTTTCATGATATTCGTTGGTTTATCCGAATAGTGGTAATGACCAGCTGCAAGTTTTCGCTTACTGAAGCCAAGTAGCGAGCCAATTGTTCGTTCTTGATCGAAATGAATTGTTTCCGTACATTTTATTTCACTTTTTAGCGTATTGTTATTCGCACGAAGTATAAGTTGCGGGCTATCACCCGGTTTTCTCTTCTCTAGTATCCGATCTTCTATTTGAAACTCCAAATCTTCCAGATCATAATTGCCGACAGGTATCTCGATGCATTTCACTTCATCATCACCGTAATGAAATAAGTTATTTGTTTCGTCGATATTTGGTACTGCATTGTATGTTTCAAAATTAACCAACCCGCATACATAATCACCCGGTAAATCGATGGGTGGAAAATACTCAGCCGTCAATATAGATGAATCACCACTTAACGTTAATGTTAACGACATGGTGACTAAGATACGAATGACAGAAACTTCTTGCCACGGGTATATTTAAAGTATAGATGAGAAGTGAAACAAAATTATTGAAAATAATTTGTATTCCATAAAAATTCTAGACATAAATGTCCACAGTTGTACTGTTCATAATTTTGATATCTGATATAATTATATTTAATATTATTGCCATGTAAATATTGCACAACTTCTGCGGGTGGTGGCAAATTTCCAAAACTATCAAAGTATTCGACGTTCTTGTTATCTTTGGCGTACGCTACCCAGTGGCTTCCTGGTCCTGATAAATTATCCAAATTGACGACTCCACACTCCTTTCGCCTTGGCCGTTTCGGTAAATCATCTCTCATGAACACGCCACGAAAATTGGATAAATATTTGTTTCCAAACTGATAAATGTCGCGATCAGTTAATGGTCGATCGGGTAGCTCGCTTAGCGGTTTTTTGATTCGATGTAAAGTCCCAAACCTCTTCTGTATGGTTTCAAATAAAGTCCAGTTCCAGATTTGGATCCAAGTGCAATTGCTTCCATCATCCTGTTATGACGTTCATTTTCATCCAATTGTTTCTTTGCTGTTTTATAAGCATTTACTGCTTTCGCCACACCAGCAGCACCTCCGGCAAGTGATCCTACAGCAGACAGGCCGGCCAAAAGTGGAACCAGGAATGGTAAAATTCCACCAGTTTTTGGAATTGGAATGATTCTCGGTGTTGTAAATTGACTGTTCTTGCACCAAATTACACCAAATTACACGAAAAATACACCAAATTACACCAAATGACACCAAAATAACATCAAAAAGACACCAAAGAGTCACTCCTAAAATGAGTCACTCCAAAAAAGAGTCACTCCCAAAAAGAGTCACTCCCAAAAAGAGTCACTCCCAAAATGAGTCACTCCCAAAAAGAGTCACTCCCAAAAAGAGTCACTCCCAAAAAGAGTCACTCCCAAAAAGAGTCACTCCCAAAAAGAGTCACTCCCAAAAGGAGTCACTCCTAAAATGAGTCACTCCCAAAATGAGTCACTCCCAAAAAGAGTCACTCCCAAAATGAGTCACTCCCAAAAAGAGTCACTCCCAAAATGAGTCACTCCCAAAAGAATCACTCCCAAAGAGAAATAGTTATTTCTAACGGTATTACAGATAAAATATAGAATGAATATGTAAGATTTTAGATTAAGATTTAAACTATTAGTTTTAACGGTACGGCGTTTAGTAAAAACAGGTAACCTAATATTGATTTTGATGCAGTTTTCATATTTGATATTAATATTGATACTGATATTAATATTTTGATTGGTCAAACCATTTTCACCCTATTTCAAATTTCACCCCCCAATTTTATCGTCAAGGCCCCTCTAATAGGTCCGACCCTGGATTTGAGTATGCCAATAGAAAGGTCTTTAGAAATAAAGGATTATACCAATTTAAATTTTTCTTCTAGTTGTTATAGTTTTCGAATAATTTGATAAAATTAAATTTTCACCCCAACTTTGAGGGTCGATTTCACCCCTTTAATGGTTTTTATAGCAGATAAAAAAATATGTGTATGGTATTTTTGTTTGTTCTATACACCAGTTAAGTCTCATCAAAATCGGGAATTGTTACTTGAAGACCTAGCCCTCTAAGTAGGTATGGGGCCACTTGGCCAATCTGGTAGTGAAATAGAGTTCAAAGGTGGCTGCGCCATCTATTAGGGAAAATTTGGATTCCTAACTTAAGCTAAGTTCGCTTAGGTCTCGTTAGGTGATACCAAATTTCGTTGGGTTGGGTTGCCCCTTGGATATAGGCAATTACACTGCGTTGCCAAGTGGCCCCATACCTACTTAGAGGGCTAGGTCTTCAAGTAACAATTCCCGATTTTGATGAGACTTAACTGGTGTGTAGAACACTAAAAACTAAGGGACACGTATTTTTTTTTATCGGCGGAAAAATGGTTTGAAGGGGTGAAATCGACCTTCGAAGTTGGGGTGAAAATTTAATTTTATCAAATTATTCGAAAACTATAACAACTAGAAGAAAAATTTAAATTGGTATAATCCTTTATTTTTAAAGACCTTTCTATTGGCATACTCAAATCCAGGGTCGGACCTATTAGAGGGGCCTTGACGATAAAATTGGGGGTGAAATTTGAAATAGGGTGAAAATGGTTTGACCAATCAAAATATTAATATCGAATATGAAAACTGCATCAAAATCAATATTAGTTTACCTGTTTTTACTAAACGCCGTACCGTTAAAACAAAAAAAAGGTTAAATCTTAATCTAAAATCTTACATATTCATTCTATATTTTATCTGTAATACCGTTAGAAATAACTATTTCTCTTTGGGAGTGATTCTTTTGGGAGTGACTCATTTTGGGAGTGACTCATTTTGGGAGTGACTCTTTTTGGGAGTGACTCATTTTGGGAGTGACTCTTTGGTGTCTTTTTGATGTAATTTTGGTGTCATTTGGTGTAATTTGGTGTACTTTTCGTGTAATTTGGTGTAATTTTGGTGTTATTTGGTGTATTTTTGGTGTAATTTTGGTGTTAATTGGTGTATTTTTGGTGTTATTCGGTGTATTTTTGGTGTATTTTTGGTGTATTTTTGGTGTAATTTGGTGTAAGAACAGTCAGTTTACAACACCGAGAATCATTCCAATTCCAAAAACTGGTGGAATTTTACCATTCCTGGTTCCACTTTTTGCCGGCCTGTCTGCTGTAGGATCACTTGCCGGAGGTGCTGCCGGTGTTGCGAAAGCAGTGAATGCTTATAAAACAGCAAAGAAACAATTGGATGAAAATGAACGTCATAACAGGATGATGGAAGCAATTGCTCTTGGATCCAAATCTGGAACTGGACTTTATTTGAAACCATACAGAAGAGGTTTGGGACTTTACATCGAATCAAAAAACCGCTAAGCGAGCTACCCGATCGACCATTAACTGATCGCGACATTTATCAGTTTGGAAACAAATATTTATCCAATTTTCGTGGCGTGTTCATGAGAGATGATTTACCGAAACGGCCAAGGCGAAAGGAGTGTGGAGTCGTCAATTTGGATAATTTATCAGGACCAGGAAGCCACTGGGTAGCGTACGCCAAAGATAACAAGAACGTCGAATACTTTGATAGTTTTGGAAATTTGCCACCACCCGCAGAAGTTGTGCAATATTTACATGGCAATAATATTAAATATAATTATAACAGATATCAAAATTATGAACAGTACAACTGTGGACATTTATGTCTAGAATTTTTATGGAATACAAATTATTTTCAATAATTTTGTTTCACTTCTCATCTATACTTTAAATATACCCGTGGCAAGAAGTTTCTGTCATTCGTATCTTAGTCACCATGTCGTTAACATTAACGTTAAGTGGTGATTCATCTATATTGACGGCTGAGTATTTTCCACCCATCGATTTACCGGGTGATTATGTATGCGGGTTGGTTAATTTTGAAACATACAATGCAGTACCAAATATCGACGAAACAAATAACTTATTTCATTACGGTGATGATGAAGTGAAATGCATCGAGATACCTGTCGGCAATTATGATCTGGAAGATTTGGAGTTTCAAATAGAAGATCGGATACTAGAGAAGAGAAAACCGGGTGATAGCCCGCAACTTATACTTCGTGCGAATAACAATACGCTAAAAAGTGAAATAAAATGTACGGAAACAATTCATTTCGATCAAGAACGAACAATTGGCTCGCTACTTGGCTTCAGTAAGCGAAAACTTGCAGCTGGTCATTACCACTATTCGGATAAACCAACGAATATCATGAAAGTGAATCTGATACAAGTTGAAACAAACATTACAACGAACAGCTACCTGAACAACGTTCCAGCACATAATATTTATTCGTTTTCGATTCAAGTGGAATCTGGGTATAAAATAAGCGAATCACCGAATACAGTTATTTATATGCCGGTGACCGTGAGACGGATAACATCTCTAGTTTTACAAATTGTGGATCAAGACGGCAATTTAGTGAATTTTCGAGGTGAAACGATAACAGTAAAGCTGCATTTGAAGCCGGCGTAAAAATGTTGGTATTTAAAGACGAAAATGTGGTGCGACCGATCAGTCTACAACTTGCCACCAAGGTGAACGGATCGGTGAGGAAGAAGCAACAACGACCACCATTAACAAGAGAGAACAAACAATTTCTTCGACAATTGGGTTTCAAGCTGAAGAGGAAAAAATGAGCAGCATTTTAAGCATCAATACTGGAATCGATTTCGATGAGAGCATTTCAAACATCGAGTATCACTGCTATTCGCCGTTTCTAAATGCGTTTGGAAACAGCGACGAAATACGAATCTGCTGTCAAAACCAAGATCTGATCCTGCTGCCGCACGAAAGTTGTCTGTATGTGGAAGGACAATTGTTGAAGAGTGATAAAACAGTATCGACTACAGCGGAATTATCCAACAATTCATTGGCGTACCTGTTTGAAGAAATACGATATGAACTGAACGACGTGGAAATCGATCAATGCAAGTACGTGGGACCGACAACAACGTTAATCAATTATTTGGCATTAAACGAAAATGAAAGCAAACTACTCTACAACGCCGGATGGTGTCCAGGTGAAACAATTAAAGTGACGGAAAAAGGCTACTTCAATTTCTGTCTACCATTGGCGCGGATGTTTGGATTTCTTAACCATTACAAGAAAGTTATCATCAATGCGAAACATCAACTAATTCTGACTCGAGCTCGGACGGATCATGATGCAGTCATATCACCAACGGATGACGTCACTTTCCATATACATAAAATTCAATGGATGGTTCCACACGTTACGGTTGCAGATGAACAGAAACTGAAGTTGTTGAAGTATATGGAAAATAGTCGAGATATTACAATTGCTTTTCGATCATGGGATATGCATATACAGCCAACGATTCCAACAGCGAGACAAAACATTTGGACGGTGAAAACATCGACTCAACTGGAGAAACCACGCTACATTATATTCGCTCTACAAACGAATCGACGAAATAAAAAAGATAAAGATTCCAGTATTTTCGACCACTGTGAACTTTCAGACGTCAAAGTTTATTTAAATTCTGCGAAATACCCGTACATGGATTTGAATTTGGATTTCAGTAATGATAGATATGCAGTAGCATATCACATGTATTCGAAATTTCAACAAGCATATTATGATTGTAAGAAGAATGAACCGCTTTTAAGCAAAACGCAATTCAAGAATATCGCGCCAATTATATTCATCGATTGTTCTCATCAAAACGAAACTTTGAAAAGTGGACCAGTGGATATTCGAATTGAATTTAAAACGTTGAAGGAGGTGCCAGAGAATACATCAGCATTTTGCCTTCTACTACATGACCGTGTGGTTCAATATAATCCATTGACAAATATTGTAACAAAATATGTATAAATCGATATACACTAGCCCTCGATGCGGCCATCATTCCGGAGCAACTTGCGCCATGGAAAATGTCATATCCATATACAAATATTATCGTAATAACATTTAAACATTTTTATTGTAAAATATTCCTTTTAAATAAATTTTATTAAAATAAGAAAAAAATAAAAAAAAATTAAAAATAAAAAAAAATAAAAAAATAAATAAAAAATAAAAATTAAAAATAAAAAAAAAAATGTGTTTTTATTTAGAGACAACCTGTATAAACCCGTTTTCAGATAAAAATATGAAATCATACGATAAAATTCATTTTTCGCATATTAGACAGGAATCTTCTAATGACGTCAGCTGACAATTTATACAACTTTAAACCTGTTTTCAGATGAAAATATGATAAAATTTGAATCAAGGTATAGAGTTCGCGGTGGTTCAGACTAGCAGTGTCATCTTTTAACTATCGAAAAAAGGTTTTCGATGCCATCTATTGACAATTTTTCAAACTAACACACAGGATCTAGACTACGAGAGCCATCTTTTCATGGAATTTTAAATCTAGGTACAGAATTCGCAGTGGTTCCGACTAGCAATGCCATCTTTTCATGGAATTTTGAATCAAGGTACAGAGTTCACAGTGGTTCAGACCAGCAACGCCATCTTTTCATGGAATTTTTTGAGTCAAGGTACAGAGTTCACAGTGGTTCAGACCAGCAACGCCATCTAGATGACATAGCTTACCTATCTTCTCCCACGATCGTTAAAAAAAAATCGGGAGGAGGGAGGAGGCTCTAGAACTGTCCAAAAACTACTACTGACGTGTCTGAAAAATATTAGCGGATAAAAAACTATTATTTTTTTCCAGATTATTTTAGTTTACATCTTTAGGGTAAATTTAAAAAAAATTTCTACGATTATTGCTATGCCTTTAGTCAATAATCACTTTTAAAGATTTTTTGTTTATCGATTAAAAAATGTCTCAAAATTTAAGTCTAACAAAGCATTACATAGAAACATGAAGTGATAATTAACCAAATTTATTCTTCCTGTAATCTCCTGACTTTTCTAAACATTTTGATGAAAAAATTATTGCTTTATGTTAAATATTACAGAAGTTATGGATTTTTTAATATAATAACGTCACCGAAAGTGGTACTACGGTACCATCATTTTAACCCTATTTTGCTAAATTTCAAAAATTCATAACTTGAAAACTATAAGAGATAATTTTCTTAAATTCTGTACAAATGATTTGGATGGTTAAATAAACAAATAAAAAAATTTTCAGTTAAATCTGAGGTCATGGGTGACATGACCTGGATAAAGTGGCGTGTAATGACCCAATAGTGACTCTTTGTATAGACTCGATCGACAGAATATTTTAGAATTAAGATATAGATTTATTTAGCTTTTAATGAATAGTATATTATATTTAGTATATAATTTATTTTGAGTGATTACCAGTGGATAATCACCATTCCTGTTATGTTCTATCATCGCTCGATTTATAGTTCTATTTAGTACTGATAATCGATAATTAATGAGGATGTTAAAAAAAGCGGATTACTGAGATATCGATGGTTAAAGCAAAGAGGAACCTTTTGCATTCAAAGTTGGATGTCTCCGGAACAATTCAACGCAGCAAAAAATTTAAAAACGAAATTGAAGCTGAATAAACAGGCTATCAAGTCAATACCATAGCTTTACTGTAAAAAAATTTTCAAGTCCGTAGACCGAAAACAAAGAGCAAAAAATTTTCAATTTTCAATTTTTGTGTTATTCCTTAGAATTGCTCGATAACTGTCACTCCTAAAAATTTTTGGACGAAAGATCTCAAAAGTAAAGTCTTGGAGCTTTTTATCATCTCGATACGACCATTTTTCACATAAATACAGCCCTTCAAAAATCACTAAAAAATTAACAACTTTTTTTGCTCCCTTAATTTTTTGTAGTAGTATAGCTTGTGCATAAACAACACTAAACTTTCCTAGAAACGTAAGTAAATTAATTACCTTCCTAGGAAATCTATAATGAGAAAATACCCAACTGGTACACTATTCTGACAATCAATATACTTTATGTGGAATTGTTGACGTCGTACAACGTGGTGTGTGAGTTAGTAAAGTGTGTGAGTTAGTGCCTTCTACTACATGATCGTGTGGTTCAATATAATCCATTGACAAATATTGTAACAAAATATGTATAAATCGATATACACTAGCCCTCGATGCGGCCATCATTCCGGAGCAACTTGCGCCATGGAAAATGTCATATCCATATACAAATATTATCGTAATAACATTTAAACATTTTTATTGTAAAATATTCCTTTTAAATAAATTTTATTAAAATAAGAAAAAAATAAAAAAAAATTAAAAATAAAAAAAAATAAAAAAATAAATAAAAAATAAAAATTAAAAATAAAAAAAAATGTGTTTTTATTTAGAGACAACCTGTATAAACCCGTTTTCAGATAAAAATATGAAATCATACGATAAAATTCATTTTTCGCATATTAGACAGAAATCTTCTAATGACGTCAGCTGACAATTTATACAACTTTAAACCTGTTTTCAGATGAAAATATGATAAAATTTGAATCAAGGTATAGAGTTCGCGGTGGTTCAGACTAGCAGTGTCATCTTTTAATTATCGAAAAAAGGTTTTCGATGCCATCTATTGACAATTTTTCAAACTAACACACAGGATCTAGACTACGAGAGCCATCTTTTCATGGAATTTTAAATCTAGGTACAGAATTCGCAGTGGTTCCGACTAGCAATGCCATCTTTTAATTATCAAAAAGGATTTTCAGCACCATCCATTAACAATTTTTCAAACTTACACACAGGAATCCAGACTAGCAACGCTATCAAAGGTGGCTGCGCCATCTAGCAGTGAATTTACAAAGCTCGAAGGTGGTTGCGCCATCTGTTAGGGAAATTCTTAGGTTAGAAAAATTTTGTTAGGTTACACCAAATTTCCTTAGGTTCTCTTAGGCTGGATCAAGTTCCGCTAGGCTAGAAAAAAAAATTTGCTCCACCCACCGCCGGAGGCTTCTAGAACCGCCTCGATAGTTTACCACCTGCCGAGGTCACTCAAAAAGTCGGATGGTGGGATGGTGGTGCTGGAAGCCCTATATTCCTACTACTCACGTCCGACGTCTGGAAGCTCAGAAAACGAGCTTTTTGGAATAATTTCCCAAAATTCAAAATTTTTGTTTACACCCTTGGAAAGACAAGAAAAAATCACATTAAAAAGGTCTTTAAACTATTATTCTATGTCAACTAGTTTTCAAGAACTAACTTTTATAAATGGTCACCGTATATACCACTGTCGCAGCATCCTGCATAACATAGCGAATTTCCATTTATAAAAATTTTAAGGTACTTTAGGGTAAATTTAAAAAAAAATTACTACGGTTACTTCTATGCCTTTGGTCAATAATCACTTTTAAAAATTTTTTGTTTATCAATTAAAAAATGTCTCAAAATTTAAGTCTAACAAAGCATTAGATAGATATATGAAGTGATAATTAACCAAATTTATTTTTCCTGTAATCTCCTGACTTTTCTGAACATTCTGATGAAAAAATTATTGCTTTATGTTAAATATTACAGAAGTTATGGACTTTTTAATATAATAACGTCACCGAAAGTGATACCACGGAAACACCATTTTAACTCTATTTTGCTAAATTTCAAAAATTCATAACTTGAAAACTGTTAGAGATAATTTTTTTAAATTTTGTACAAATGATTAGGATGGTTAAATAAACAAATAAAAAATTTTCAGCTAAATCTGAGGTCATGGGTGACATGACCTGGATGAAGTAATGACCCAATAGTGACTCTTTGTATAGACTCGATCGACAGAATATTTTAGAATTAAGATATAGATTTATTTAGCTTTTAATGAATAGTATATTATATTTGGTATATAATTTATTTTGAGCCAGTGGGTAATCACCATTCCTGTTATGTTCTATCATCGCTCGATTTATAGTTCTATTTAGTACTGATAGTCGATAAATGAGGATGTTAAAAAAAAAAAAAACTGATTACTAAGATTTTCAGCTAAATCTGAGGTCATGGGTGACATTTTATCTTTTTTATCATTTATCATTTATCATTTTATTGGAGGGTGATTTTCTAGGCGGTGAATGTATTTATCACTGTATCGTACTATTTCCTTACGCACTGTGGGCACTTGAAGACTGCGATGTATGTCATCGTTACGCACGTACCACGGGGAAGCACAAATGGCTCGTAGCACTTTAGATTGAAAAGTTCGCAATATCTCAATATTGCTAACACTAGCAGTACCCCAAAGTTGAATACCATAAGTCCATACTGGTTTGATAACACTTTTATAAACTAGCACTTTGTTTCTTAAAGACAACTTTAATTTACGACCTAGAAGCCAATAGTACTTAGAAAACTTAACATTTAGTTGCTTGCGTTTAGTCCAAGTATGCTTACGCCATGTTAGTTTCCTATCTAGATGCATACCTAGATATTTAATTTCAGTAGCTAATGGTAACATTACATTATTCAAACTAACTGCAGGGCATGTTTCTTTTTTCATAGTAAATGTAACTTGCACTGATTTCGTTTCATTTACTCGAATACGGCATTTATGTAACCATTCCTGTATTCGATGCAAGCTAGATTGTAACTTTTGTGATGCAACATTTGGATCTTCATCGGTAGCTAGGATAGCAGTATCATCAGCAAATGTTGCAGTAGTATTTTCTTCATCAACCGGCAGATCTGCAGTATATATAAGATAAAGAACAGGCCCTAGAATACTACCTTGTGATACACCGGAACGGACTGGAAACATTTCTGATGTTTCACTCTGAAACTTTACATGAAAGTAACGATCTGACAAATAAGATGTCAGTATTAAGTAAAATGATTCAGGAATATTTTTCCTTAATTTATACAATAAACCAGTATGCCATACTTTGTCAAATGCTTGACTCACGTCCAGAAAAGCTGCTGTACAATATTTTTTTCTTGAAAAGAACTGTTGATCGTATTGATTACACGATGAATTTGTTCGACGGTTGAATGTTTTGCGCGAAAACCAAACTGATGATCTGGAATAATTTAAAGGTTATCGAGGATTAGATGCAGTCTTCTGAGAAATAACTTTTCGAAGATTTTGGATAA